>KB298124.1:223553-246083 GCA_000328365.1 Capitella teleta | reverse complement strand
GGCCAGTGCGGACTCATTGTGGGCCTGACACGGTAGGGCTGATCCACGGGCGATCGGAATCAGCCAAAGTATAAAGGGCAAGGTCACATCTATTGTTGGCATAGATCTGCACTATTGCGCTAAATTAATGTTTTGGGATTCCATGGCGACCAATTTCCACAAACTAACAAGTCAGTTATTAATTTTTAATGAATAGATGTTAACAATGATAATTTATTAATTACTAAAAATGCAAATGAAGAGAGTTATCAGTCTTTGGCAATGAGAGGCGATCTTTCGTTCGCTTGTTCTTCATCCAGTGAGGCTCCTTGACGTATCAACAACGACGGCTTCAGAATATACGGACCAAACTTCTTTTCATAAACATACATCGCGCACATCACTATTCCCTGGGAAATGAAAAGCGGGATATTTATCAGTAGTCAGTAATCAGATTGTTAAGAAGTTACTGAAGCATAGATCGAGAGATCAGATTTTAATCACTGTCGGTGACTTCGTGCGAGTTGCTTGGCCTCATCAAGTGTGTATATGATATATCATATTATATTATTATTATTATTATTATTATTATTATTATTATTATTATTATTATTATTATTATTATTATTATTATTATTATTATTATTATTATTATTATTATTATTACTATTATTATTATATTATATTATTAGTGTATATGATATAATACTGCTTCATTAATCGCAAAATTATTATAATATTATTTATAGAACAATGATTAAAAGATCTGCAAACAAAAACAGAATTAATATCTTTAGAGAGGAATATGTTACCAATTGAATAACATGAACCCGAAGAGCATCAAAAATGACGGCTCAACATTATCAACAATAAAAAATGCGAAACACTCCAGCATAAAAAGTGAGCAACTTTTGCAAACTGTCAACAAAGAAACAAAACCTCTCAATTCCTGAGTAGAATTAACCAATTAATTGGTGTCATTTTTAGGAGATGTGGTGAGAAGAGAATTCAGGAAGTCAAGAGAAAGGATTTGCTTAGAAAAATACCCGTCACCCAACAGAAGAGGATCGGTGCTCATAGACATAGAAGAATATCAGAATAATCGCCTGCAAAACACACGAAAATCTCACAACAACAACGAGTTCCATGCAGAGCACAAAAGATCATTGTAACCTGTAAAAAAAAATCTCAGAAATCCATACACCACTTGTTCTAAACCACCGCCAATTAAAAGTACATGCTAATCGATAGAAATTAATAATCGAAATTTAGGGAATTGTGTTAAAAATTCTCACCATGATGAAAGTCAGAATGGAAGCCCCTTGCATCGCCCATGGGAAGCCAATCTGTCCGACCAAATAACCGGCAACAACAGGACCCACGAATTCCCTACAAAACAAGAAATTCCCTCACGGCAAATATGCACGGCAGAACAAACCCAAATGAGTAGGTGCCGTTCCAGAGTCCAGCGACCGCACTGTAATTCCCCATTGAATCCTCAATACCAGCTTGGCTGTGAAAGTTAAAGAGATATAAATAAATAACAACAGTATCATTAAATCCTACTCGCTGGCGTCTAGTATCTTATCGTACGTTGGAACCAAAGATAAACTTGCAGCAAATCCCAGGACGATCAGAGCAAAGATATCCAACCACAAAGCGCTTTGGAGGTTAGAGATTACGGCAATGTTGAACTGTTTATATGTAGACTTACTGGAAATCTTCACCAACGTAGTAAAGAATGAGCGGAGAAGGACCTAAGAGGGAGAAGCCTATCGTCATGAGGAAGAAACCCACTATCATCATGGGTGCGCTATCCCTCTGAAAAGAAAAAATAAATAATGCCGTCGACCCTCATTAATCCGACAGGGTTCGTTCACAGTGATTTGGGTCGGATTAACGAGGGAGTCGGATTAACGAGTTCGCCTCACCAGCAGTCCCTTTGTAGGGTCACTATGAGGTTCAGTTCAACCACGCAAATTAAAACAACAACGTACAGACTGATTTTCCAATGTTGATCAAGGGAAGGGAAATAATATGATTAGATTGTGAGGTTTTATGAGGTATTTTCATTATAATTGAATTATATAGAAGCAATGATTGAATGTGTAACTGAAGAGTTCATGCGTTTAGTGACACTTTTAAGTCATGTTAAACAGTCCTGAGCGCTCCTGCTCGTCAGGCTCAGCCGATCAAATGCACAGAGTGTGATTTCCTTTAATTAATGTTTTCAAACCTTGCATGTTGCCAAAACAATTGAGAAACGCTTGCCTCATGCCGCAACCAGCGCTGAGTCAACCCCGTTGTGTCGACATTTATTAATTGTTATATTGTGCATTTGTGAGACGACAGTTAAATGACTCACTTCTCTGATTGACCGCTCATTAAAGCCGCCCCTCAAACACGCCGACAAAAAAAAAGACATGTTTTTGCGACAGCCAACACCCTTATCAAAGCAGGTTGTTGTCTTCAACATGAATGCTTAACATGTAACACAAACAGACCTTCTATTCTGGACGATTGTGACGATTGTGATTTTTGTAGTTGACATCTCAAAGGATGACGCGGAGATGGCGGATTATTAAGGGAAACTTTAATTCGGTTGCCAAAAATCAAAGTCGGAGTCAGAAATTAAGAGAATCGGATTAATAAGTCGGATTAGCGTTGTGACAGATCTGTCCCCAAGCATCGAGTTGGATTATTAAGGGAGTCGGAATAATAAAACTCGGATTAATGAGGGCCAACTGTAATAAGGATTTTATCCTGATTAAAAATTCCATAAATATTAAGTAAAAATAACAATTATGTAAATAATCACACAGAAATTCTACCGAGAGCCACTCACAACATTATCTGCCACCCAGCCCCAGATGGGAGAACAGCAAGCGTAACACGCAGACATGAGGAGGAAGATGAGGCCAATGATGGAGGGACTCAAATTGAACTGCGGAGAGAAAATAAGAAAATCATAAGAACAGCAAAATAAACACGCACCACTCGGAGATGGGGTTCAAGCGTGGGGTCAAGGACGACCCACGAGAAGGAGGAGACGAAAACAGCGAAGCCCGTGACGCTGATGGCAGGAATACGCAAGAGCAGTTTGATCGATCCTGACTGCCGACTAGCGCTGTCGGATCGCTCCTCCCGCGGCAGAACACACAGACTGATGGGAACAGTGAGCATCATGAAGGAACCCAGGACCAGGAAGGGCATCATGAAACCCCCGACCTGAAAACATCACACGCAGAACGCTGAGTTTAAGACTTCATAGTCAAAATATGCAGATTGAATTAGAATTATTTCATGTAATAATATTATGACCTCATAAAGAACGCCTCCAAGGGCAGGCCCCAGCATGAGGCCGATGCCCACTGCCGTCTCTAGTAAGCCCTGGAGAAAAAAAAGAAAAATAGGAAATCAATTATGCAGATGTTAACAGATGTTTCTTCATAATACATGCTAATCAAACTGGAAGCAGATTGAAATCTCGTTGAAAAATATCCTCTTTGTGCAAATAATGAAGGGAAACCGATTAAAGCAAAGAGGGAAATCAGGAGTGCTGACCAGAACGGTCGCTGGGTTGTCAGGGAAGGTTGCCGCGGCAATGGCAAAGGCGGCCGTGGCGTTAGCGGACGCCCCAAGCGCCATAAAAGCACGGAGAACAAAACAGAAGGCAATGAACATTGTGTTGTTGTCCTCTGTGGTCGGGATGTACACCAGGAAACTAAGAAATAAAACAATGACCACATGTAGAAATAAGAACACCATTCAGACGTACCCGAAGAGTATCGTACACCCACCAGCGAAAAAAATCCCGGCTAAGCAAGTCCACCTAGCACCAAGTTTAGGCACCTTGGGTAGAAATTTTAATGAGCTATGATAGAAATAAACAAATAATACTCACCAATTTACCAAACAAAGGAGAAGTTATACATTGAACTAACGAGAAAATACCAAATATCCAACCGGAGAGAAACTCTGAAACCCCTTTGGACGACGCTTCTCTTGGAAAGAACGGAGCGAGAATAGACAACGCCATGTACACGGCCATGTCAGTCAGAGCCAGCATGACAAGGACCCCCTTCTGAGATCCAGTCGTGTTTCTCCAAACCCCTGTGGCGGTTGGAGCTCCCTGCACGTCCGCTTGAGCGATGTCCTCTGAGCCGTTCAACGGAGCGGAAGCAACAGCGGCTTCTGATTCGGTGACGGAGGACGATCGAGGGAGGGAGGGAAGAGACCCCGTGGAGTTCCTACGGGGCAGACGCACTCCCCGTGCACGACTGATCTGCCGGACTGTCATCCCGGCTTTCCTGATTGGAGGTCGTCCGGTTGCCGGCCTCCGAGGGGCGAAAGAAGGGTCGTCGGCCGGAAGAATTGAAACATTGGGGTTAGATGTCATGAGAACCTGGAAGGAAGTGAGCAGTGTTTGAATGAACGTCTGCAATTCCATCTTGATCTGTTAAAATGGTAAACTGAAAAGCGGAAATTTTAGTTTCATTGATCCTCATCCCGTGATTCTGGGAGGAGTCACTACACTGCATTCGGTTCTCAGAGCCGCACTTGAGATAACATCACAAAAAATGTAAAGAGTCGTATAAGTTAAGCTTTGCTTTCCTGGGAAATACATTAGACTAGTATCTTACAACAAGGTGAATGGTGGGCGCCAAAACAATCAGTATCTTGTCAGACTCTATCATTAACATCATAGTCTGGTGCATTATTAACCTAATAGCAGAGAGTGGTTGCATGGTATTTGTTATATAACATCCCTTATCACAGATAACCAGATTTAACACACCCAGCTACTTGATTCGCTATCAAGGACATCACAAATATTGTAAACATCACATGACTTAAATTGTAGTGAATGGACCATGGCAGCCTGCCAATTAAAGACAGGAGGGTTACAATGTTATGCCCATTACATGTATTCTAGTCCATGGGTCCCCACACAATATTCTAATCATATGTCTTCTATATTAATTACCAGGTATAACATTCTAAAATTTGCATGACACAAATTTAACCAAGCAGTGTTTGGCAAATGAAGAACACAGGTTAAATAAAAGGAGGTAACAACGCAAAGCGAAGAATTTGGAGGCAACGTATTCTCAACAGTCTTTAATTGATACAATTAAGTACAGCATAATCCTATAGCCGGTCATCACCCTTTTTCGCTACACAAAAATATTCTTGAACTCTAATTAGGATGCTCTGGGAAATTTTAATTATCCCATTATAGGCGGTCTATATAAATTGTAATTATTTAATTAACAATTATAATGTTTAACAATTTAATGCCAGAGTAGATATGATAGCTAATTCACACACAGGGAGTCTTACCAGTGGGCTCTGGATAGATAAAATGCCTATGCATCCTTCTAGACAGTATACAATAATATTATATATAATATATATATAGACAGAAAGCATTCACTGCATTGACTTTGGTCCATATATGCTCGCTCACTGGTAAGACCCCCTGTGAACAGTTCACATGCAATATATATCTATAGCCTGGATAGGTGTTCGTGTAATTATTAATATAATCCCCCAACCAAAATGCGCAGAGCAATGATCGAAAATTCATTAATGAACATTCGCTTTCATAGCGCGGGTCATCTCACCGTGTGAATGAAATGAATACCGGTTGAACTCAGCTGATGAATCCCCAGGTTGGAGAGGAGCTCGGGCAGAAATCTGGACTCAATTAATTAACCAGGAATTCCACAAAATTCACAGCCGAATAGACGGGGAAATGATATCAATTTGAATTCAATACTTGAATGTAAAAGGCATCACAGTTATAATATTGTCCTTGTAAAGCCCTGCTTGAGTTCTGAACGCTCTGAAGTTGTTTTGAAAATCGTATGTGCACGAGGTTCGGCAGAAAGAGGTGTCACTTTTTTTCTTCGACAGACGTCAGCAAAACGTCGATAAAACCAAGAAAATCGAAGTAACAGTCTGCAATTACACAATGTCAAGTGGAGAATAAGTTGGAGGATCAATTTTACAATGGTGAAAATACGAAGAATCTCCAATAGATAATGCAATGCAGCTCCCAAAACGAAGACTAGCTGTCAGCTGAGGTCGCAATGTTATGTTTCAAGAAGTAGGTCATTATAAATTAGCATATTGGGTCAGTGCACTCATTACGTTGTCTTGGCGTTCATAACGCACTTTATTTAAATAATGGCGGGCTTAGTAATCGATTTGAATTGATGAAACAAACCTGAATAAACAAAACGATTTTTGGTATATATTCTTTGATTCTAGGATTAAAATATTCATAAAATATTCACAAATATATATATGCAATAAGGTTCTTCACGAATAATTTATATTTTCTCCGATGAACTTGATTAAAAATCGTATAAAATTGATTTGAGTCGTAAGTGAGCGATAATGAGTGCATTTTTCCCTTGAGACAAGTCTATACTCGTATATCAACTTGTTTCTTTTCATCAAACGGGGTCTTGGATTGTGAGGTTTTAGTTGGGATCATGGCAGATGTGCTGCAAGAACTCGATAAACGTCTCTACTGTGAGAATTTATTATAGATAACATTTTGTTATTTTAATATTTATATCTCCATAACTGCCTAACTGTATAATAATGTATTAGCTGTGTTATGTATAATACAGTCTGATTGGAGATATAATTATCCATCATTTTAATTTATGTAGAAAAACTAAATTGTCTTTCAATTTTGCAATGGCTTGCTAATAAGAATTTGGGGTTTGGGTTAATTTGGCAAGTGAAGTATTGTGTCCTGTGAATCGTGACCCATTTTTGTCACACAAGGAAGAGCAGGGGGCATATTTTAGGTCAAGCATGGAATGACTGTAATGGTTAATGTAAAAAACCAGCATGGGCTAAATAGGAATAATAATCAATATTTAAAATTATCTCTGCCTGTAGTGGTTAAAGACAAGTGACCTTCACCTACTGCTGTCACTCTCTTGCTTCTTGTACAATTCTTTTATCAAAACGTTCAGGATAAGTTTCAAGAGGCATCGCACATGCAGACAGATCGCTTGCCTGTCGATTTCACAGAGGTGAATTCCTTATCAGGGTTGGCTATTTTTCCCCAACTGCACGAGTTGCAGATTATAAGCCCAAGATGCAAGGACAGTAACGTGCACTTTGTACTACATTGTACACTTTCAAAAAACATGATTTGGAAATGTACAAACTTAGTCTCTTCATGAGGCGCAAGTCAGTTCATGGCAATTGTTATATTGAAAGTTTGAAATGATTCAAGTCACTAGATCGCCAAGTACATGTACTACAGTAGTACCTGCGAATAACGAACAGTGCTGGATCCCAAAAAAAGTGTTTGTAGTTTGGGGGTGTTTGTTAGTTGAGGTTGGGTAAAATTAGGTCACTATGGTAACTCATGCTTGTTGGACTGCGTTGTCATTGCTGGGGATGTTGCCATCGTTGAGCTGATTCCGAGAAGTGGATGACCATAGCCTGTTCAGGGGGCTTTTATTCCGTGTAAGTTAATCTCCATCGATGGAGCTGTAACGCTACTCCATCTCTTTGAAACGCGCGTCGCCTCCGAGCGTGAGACTCCGCCGCTGAGCCAGCGCCTCTGAGTCGGCATGCACCTTGAGGGAGCTTGCCTCTGCTTGCTGCATTATCTTTTAGCGCCGTCAAGTGACCACGTGCTTACTTCAAAATATTATCTCAACGACAATTGGCTGATTTGACAGGTTAAAGTTAAGCCCCGCCCATTGACCCGCCCATTGACATCACCCAGTTTTTTTTTTCAGTTTTCTACTGTGTAAGCATAATTATGACCGCAATTTATTCTCGTTAGAAGTTCAACATAACATACATATCAGCCTTAATCATTTTAATTACCTTACGAGCCTTTAAAAACCACCCTTCAGGTGTTATAGGCGCCGCGCACACGGCCGTCTCAGCGGAATTCTATTAACTTGCGAACAGCGAACAGGCACACGACAACAGCTTGCATGTATAATTACAGCAACCTATATACCCGCTAAACACCGTAGAACATCGTTAATAGCGTGCTGTGTGCATTTGCCATAAGATTTTATTATCTTTTAATTGAAAAAATGTAAAATTAAAATATTTTATTTCTAAGGGGGGTGTTCGTTGTTCGCGTTTCTGGGTGTTCGCTGCTCAGGAGTGATTTCCTATTGTTTAACATGAGAGTGAGTTACGTCCAAAGAAAATCGTTCGTTAGAGAGGACTGTTCGCTAGAGGTTTGTTCATTATTTGCAGGTATTACTGTAGTCTAAATTAACTGTATAATTATGTCTGATCAATTTCAAACATGGTTCAAGGTCAAGAAATGGATGAAATTCAGTGCTGTTTGTGGTTCACACTAAAACTACAATTGACAAAGCTGTCGCGTGTTGAAAAATAAGCACTAAAGGAGATAGTCAACAACGCGTGGTTACGTCACTTTTGCATGATGACTGAAGAGATTCAAGGGCATAGAATTGTGTTTATTTAAAACAAATCAGAATTAGCGCATTATTGACATCGTCGGGGTGTTATCATTCAGTTATCAGTGTAATTGAAATCGCTCAGCTTCAGTGAGCAGCGTTTGTGTGCGGAATGGCTCAGTGTGTTACACTCACAGTGCGCTTGAAACAGACACTTAAATTTTACACTATCCATGTTGAAACACGGATCAAGGATAGTACTGAACCCACCCAATATCCGACGGATCACGGATCACGGATATTCGCCCAGCCCTATTTATTATAACATTCCTGATTTTGCTTCAACTTGAAATTATGCTCGTGCACTCCAATCTGAATTCTTTACCTGAATGACCTGCAGTGATGTAAACTATGTAACAGTGCTATTTTACATTACAGCTGCAGAGATGGAGCCACATGAGCTGCAGCAGCTGCAAGCCCTTCGACTGCAGAACCTCTCGCTCTTGAAACGTATGCATCAAGGTCAGGAGAGGTGCCACGCTTTGGTTTACGGCACGGGCGACTCACCTGGCTTACTGCCTCACCGTACTAAACCATCTTTGAGAGTCACTCTGCCCTCTCATGACTCGGAACCTCTCAGAAATAGCGAAGTTGAAGTCAAAACATATCCCTCGCCAAGCAAAAGAACACCCGGAAAGAAAGATCAGTACAGAGCGGCCTTTGATACAAGTGGGGCCTCCACTGAAGATTTCTCACAATGCACAACTCCCCCGAGAACCAAAGACACAGCACTCTCAAAAGCAGACACTCCGAAATCAATATTAAAACACCGGAAAATCATTGATGATAACGTGATAGTGGAGTCTAAATTTGTTCACACGCCCAACGCTGGGAAAGAGAAGAAGAAGAAGGGGCTGAATTTCTCTTACTCTGACGTTGATGATCTGGATTTAGCCATGGAACTGAACGCTCAACGCACAAGAAACGCCAACAAAACTGGTTCATACATCGAGGAGAGTCTCGACACAAGCGTCAGAGATTTAGATTTGGACGAAGATGAGAATCTGAAAATGAGAACTGAAACTCAAAGCAAATTGCTGAAAGACACCGGAAACTGCAAAGGAAAGAAAAACATCGTCACGGATTTCAGTCGACGATCTAAATCGGTGACCATTCGAACTGGAGATCAGATGATACAGAGCACGGCGAGTTCTTATTTCTGTGAAATCCTGAATTTCACATTGTTCATATTTTCCAGGCCTCTGCGGCTGCTCCTTCCAGTGGGGCTTCATTGCTTCACCAGCTGCCAGCTGCACTGGACAGCCGCCTACAGCCGCCATTGTTAGGCTACGATTGGATTGCCGGGAATTTAGACTCGGAAGGAGACACGCTGTACAACATGCCAGAGAATTATTTCGATGAGATAAAAAATTTCCGTAAACAGAACAAAGAGGATTGCCTTAGCAACCCGTACTCAAGGTGAAGCAAATGCATTGGATTTTAACTCTTATTTTATGATTTGAATTTTCAGTAACCCCCTCGGTAACACGAGACCTCTCTCTCCCATCGTCCAAGATCCTTCTCATACCTGTGAGTAATTTCAGTCATTAGTTCATTCACTCATCTCAATTGCTCAGGTATACATGGCTATGACATCAATGACCGCCTCTTCACGCAGCCAGTTAATGCTGATGAGGACGGAAGAAGCATCTGTCCCATCTGTCTTGTTCCGCGTAAAGACGAAGCGAGTGCGCAATCTCCCGGATTTGTCAGGTATTCATGTGAATCCTGTTTTAATCCTGACTAAATCCTATTTTAATCCTGTGTTTCTCTTTGAAGGGTGAGCATCCCGAAGTCAGCCATTGCTGAACCCTATCAGAGGAAACCTTCCCGGAGAGGCAGTTTTGATTCTGCTGACTCTTGCGCTCTAACCAAGGTTACTCTCTTTTTCGGTATCCGTATTTCGCACTCTCTTTTTGCAACCTGTATCTACCGTGATTCTTTTTATTAATTTCGTATATTGTTACAGCATTGTTTAGCTGGCTGGGAATGCTCGCAACCTTCAATGCTACCAACAGCAACAACTCTTGATCTTCAGCAAGCTTCAAAAGGAATCCGCGCTAAACAAACAGCTGTAATTAGCACAATTAATCAGTTGATTTTATTATCCATGAATTCTCTTCTCAGACCAAAGATGATGCAGACAAATTAGCCAAGTCATTCAGCCGTTTTTCTCGACTGCTTGGTTCGGAAGACGCAGATGACTCTGTCAGCGCACTCAGGGAGCAGAGTTCAACTGGGGACGGAGTGCTGAATCGCTCGCGTGCTCTGGAGTGGGAGTTAAGGCAGGCGCCCAGGGATCCCCCCTACATTATGCGCAGATGATCAACCGCCGTTCCGGTTCTGGTTTGCTGCAAGTTAATCTTCCAAAGTATTTGTGATCAACTTTCCTTAAACTTTAGTGTAAATTTGTTTTGTTCTCTTTGTTGGGTTTTTTTTTTCTTCTAATAAAAAAAAATTCTATATTTATTCACTTTGTATTTTATTTGACTGTAAGAATGGGAAAGAACAATTACCGTGGAACAGGAAATTATCGCTACTTTCGCGATCACGATCGACCGCGAATATTAGATGCCTGCGAAATGTTGTTGCGTTATGTTATACATTTATGTCGCTTCGATTGATTAATGTCAGCCGTGAATAAAACCTGAGCCCTAAAACTGCGAAATTTGCAGTCAGTGGAAATTTCCTGTTTTACAGCATTCTCATCTGTCGGAACTCGGAAGTGATCTTCACCAAAAACCCAGTTTGAGAACAACCAGTGACCCCAAGGGTTAAGTACAATTAAAATAATTATGCATAAATATTGGGTGGATTCACAAGTACCACTTTTTTACACTTTAACATGTTTGACAGCATTTTAGTTGAATCACTTTTTCACATTCTTCTTTCACACAACAAACAAAAAAAAAAATTCTGAGAAAGAAAACATATTTTATTAATGAAATCTCAGCCTACATGATAAATCACTCAACAAAAATACGCAAAGACAAGTCACTCGAAGCAAATCGATACAACAAAATAACTTATAAATGCACAACTACAGAAGTATTTCCAAGCGGGAACCTCCTTAAAACTGAGATTCACGTTAGTCAGTTTTTGTGCTGTAGTTCTGTGGCAGACCACCGCTGTAATTGCGCGATGAGCTGGCACTAGGTTGTGGCATAGGATTCACTAGACGTCCCAGAATGCCTCTCTCCGACATCTGGAGGCGTTGCGTGACGGGAGGGATTCTGGCGAGGGTCGCAGGGAGGCGACTCACATCCTGCTTCATGTCGCTGAGCAATTCCTCTAATTGATTCAGAACTGCAAAACGACAAATTCATCAAATTCATCCCCGAGATACGAGCGACATACCTTTGTGTAAGACGGCATTGGCCGGTTTGTTTCCTGCCAAACTTTCTTTCGACAAATGTTGATGGCTCTCAGCCAAGCACTCCAACTCAGCAAACCTGAAGAAACAAAACATTAAATCGCTGCCAAGACGAAAATAAACAAACATCGCACCTAGCGTTGAGCGCCATGGATGGATGACTGGGGTCTTGTGTGAGATTCAAGTACGCAGCCCTTCGCAGCTGCTCTTCAATAACCAACGCTTGCTCGAGGAGTTTGAAACGACGAGCCAGGAATTTGTTTTTAATTTCCAGGAAGTTTCCCTTGGTCTGGTCGGCCTTGAAGGGCTCGTTGATGACGGTGTAGTTGGCGTCGCTCTGGATATCCTGCCAGCGACCGTAACCATAGCGCACAATTCCCGCTAGCAACCAGTAGTCATGGCGACGATGCCACACCTCAGCTTCACGACCTTGAGATTAGAGGGAAAAATTTCGAGAATTCTGCACAGAGTTTGATCTCACTAGGTAGGAGCGCTCTCTGCTCATTCTGCCAGAGAGTGTGCAATTCCGTGAATCCACCATCTGCAATGTTGAACATGAATTTCTGCTTGACTTCTTCAATCTGCTTCTCTTCGTCATCTGCTTCTTTGGTCTTGTCGCCTTCTTTCTTTTCAGTCTCACCCTCTTTCTCAACCTCCTTCTCACCGTCTTTCTCACTCCCTTTAACTCCATCTTTCTCAACCTCAGCAGTTTTCTCTACAAAATGAGGAGAAAAAAAAAGAAAAAAATTTTCCGAGAAATGAACACAGCAAATAATCACCTTTGTCTTCCTCTTTCTCAGCCTCCTTGTCGTCGTTCTTCTCCTCAGTCTCCATGGGCTCCTCCTTCTTCTCCTCCTCCTCATCTTTCTTCTTTTCCTCCTCCTCCTCCACCTTCTTCTCTTCCTCCTTCTCCTCCGCTTCCTCTGGCTCTTTCGCCTCCTCCTTCTCAATTTCCTTCTTTGTCTCTTCTTCCTTCTCACCCTCCTTCCCTGCAGCATTCTCACCCTCCTTCTCGCCTTCCTTCTTCTCCTTATTGCTCGCAGTAGAGGGAGCAGGGGAAGGGACGTTAGAGCTGGCCGCACTCTGCGCTTTGTCGATGGCTTTGTTGATGGCCTCGGACGCCAGCAGATACGGCATGCTCTGTTTGCCGTTGATCGCCTCAAATTCCTGCACCTTCTTCCGTACAAGCGACATAATCCCAATACGCGTGAGCACGTGTTGCCTCGAGAGACCCTCCCTGGGAACGCCGTCGGCAAACGTCTCGGCGTTGTCGGCCCCTGGTTCACAGAGATGCCGCATGAAGAGGGAGACGTACGCTCGGAACTCTTTCTCTGATTTCCCGCGCAGATCCCTGACCAGCCAGTGGGAGTTGAATGCGTCGTGAGGAGGCATCCCGTAGCGCATGACGGCGTTCAGGAACGACTTCCTCTGTCGAGTGTTGAATCCCAGAACCTGGAGGCGGAAAAACAAGAATGAAATCCCGGTGCATTGACCAGCAAATCGTTATCAACTTGACTCAAAAGCCGTCAGATAAAAAACGCTACCTCGAAAATAATCAATGTCACGTTACGATGTTAATATGTACTGCCGCAGTTCATAGAGAGCTCAATGACGCTCTAGAGAGACCTCATCAGGTTACAACAGCATGTCGTACGACATTCGCTTATCCGTTCAGGTTAATATTCCAAGAAACGACCACAAACTCAAGATCTCCTCAGAATTACAGAACCGAGTGACTCAGATTTGGCTAAAGCTCATCACACGGCATTAGCAGCAACGCAAGATTAAAAATGCAACACTTGACCTCGATTTGTCCGTTGACCCTGGCCAGCAGCGGAGGCAGGGGCCTCTCTCGGTCGCCCCCTCGCCTGGTGCGCTTGCCTTCCCTCTTGCCCTCCTCAAAATCATCGTCATCTTCCTCATTGTCACCCGCTAACGAGTGAAGCATGAGTGAAGTTCAAACACACAGCAGAGCACTCACCTCCTGAGAAATCCGTGTCGAAATCAGAGAGTTCGTTATTCCAGCCGTCCTCTCCGTTGCCCATGGCAGCGTCATTATAATTCACCTGTTTGCGCACTCGCTTGCCCTTGCCGAGGGAGCGCGCCATGTCCTCCTGCTGCTGCTCGTAGTGGTGTCGGAGGAGCTTCTCCCAGTAGGCAGGGTCAGCGTGCTCAGCCTCCTGCTTCAGCACCTCCATCTCGGCCTCCTCCTCCTCCTCCTCTCCCTCCTGCACTGTGTACGTGGCCACTTTGAATGAACTGAGGTACTCGTTGAGTGCCATCTCCTTCTCCTCCTGCCCTTCCTGGCTCCGGTCCAGCAGTTTCCCGATCGCGTCCTCATCCCACAGGATCCTCGCTTCCTGCGATTTCTCGTTCTTCGCAAACAGCGCCTCAGCTTCCTCGGACACCTTCAGAGGTTTCCCGCCTTCAGCCTTCGCTGCCTCGTCAGCCGCGGCATCCTTGAAGAGCTCTTCCGTTCCGAACTTGAGGATGTCGTCGAGTTCTTGCTTGGACATGGAGCTGCTCTTACTGCCGCCCATGCCGGGCCTCACCACCAGATGAGTCAGCATCATCTTGCGCTTGGCGACCTGCGTGATTCGCTCCTCGACAGAGTTCCTCGTCACAAAGCGATAGATGAGCACCCGGTTGGCCTGGCCGATGCGATGAGCACGGCTGAACGCTTGGATGTCGTTGTGAGGGTTCCAGTCAGAGTCGTAAATGACGACGGTGTCGGCCGTCGCCAGGTTGATTCCCAGGCCCCCAGCGCGAGTGGACAGCAGGAAGGCGAAGGCCGGTGATCCGGGAGCGTTGAAGCGATCGATGGCGTCCTGACGCAGCGACCCAGTCACGCCACCATCAATCCTCTCGTATTTATAACCCTCGTTCTCAAGGAAATCCTCCAGAATATCCAACATCTTCGTCATCTGAAATTCAGAAAAACAAATAAAATAATCTCCGAGGAATAAGAATAAATTTACCTGAGAGAAGATAAGCACACGATGCCCGTCGTTGCTCAGCTTCCTCAGCATGGCAGCCATGAGTTCCAGTTTGCCACAGGCTTTGATCAAGCCACGACCTTCGAACATGCCATTGGGCAGTTTTGGGGCCTCGTTCGCTGCCGTTGGGAAGAGGTAAGGATGGTTGCAGCACTTCTTCAGATCCATCATGATGTTCAGGAGAGACACCTGGTTCGAACCGGTGCGCGAATTCAGGGCCTCAAAGTTACGTGTGAGAATGTACTTGTAGTATTTCCTGGCAAAAAATACAAATGACTAATTGGTAATGAGAACCACAAAGTACCTCTGCATGGGGTTCAGCTCCACCCGGACGATGAACTCGCTCTTCGAGGGCATATTCTTCAGCACGTCTGCCTTGAGCCGTCTGAGCAGATGAGGACCCAGCACCTCGTGCAGTTTCTTGATCTGGTCCTCTTTGGAGATATCCGCAAATTCTTCCAAGAAAGTCGTCATATGTCTGTGAAAGAAGAAAATATCGAGTACTTCCCTCAAATTTATTTATTTTTAAACTTACCCAAATTGTTTGGAATCGAGGAAATTCAGCAGATGGAAGAGTTCCTCCAGATTGTTTTGCAATGGTGTGCCCGTGAGGAGGAGCTTGTATCCAATGTTGTACGATTGCAGGATGCGGAAAAACTTGGACTGATTGTTCTTGAGGCGATGAGCCTCATCCACCACGAGAACGGACCAATCGACCGAGCCGAGAGTGGCCTGGTCGATGCAGATGAGCTCGTAGGAGGTGAGCAGCACCTGGAACTTGACGCCACTGTCCTTGCGCATCTTGAAGGCTTTGTTTCCTCCACGGATGGCTCCCTCTTCGAAAGAGAACTCGTGTTCACGGATGACGGCGCGACTGTCTTTGTCACCGACGTACGTCACGACGTAGAGATCAGGGGCCCAGAACTCAAATTCCCTCTCCCAGTTAATGATAGTGGAAAGAGGAGCGCTGACAAGGAACGGACCTGCAGTGTGACCCTACGAGAAAAAAATAATCGAGACACGTACAAAAAAAATTTAAATAAAAAGCTCAACCGACCTCCCTGTAGAGACTGCGCAGAAAAGCGATGGTCTGAATGGTTTTGCCCAAACCCATCTCGTCAGCCAGGATGGTGTCCGTGTGTTGATTCCACGAATGCCTCAGCCAATTCAGACCTTCCAGCTGATAGTCATGGAGTTTGCCTCCCACTTCATCAAAATACTTGGGCTGCACTTCCAACTTCTTCTTGAGGTCGGACATGGGTCGTCCTGGGAAAATGAGCTTCTGTCTGGCGGCCACCCGCTTCTCATCAACTTCGTCTTCGTCTTGAGTGTCGTCCTCCTCATCCTCATCCTCAGTGTCATCTCTCCTCTTCTTCTTCTTTGACTTCTTGGTCGACCTTTTCTTGCTTTTTTTCTTCTCCTCTTCTCCCAGCATGCACCAGCGGAGGTCGTGGTAACGGTCGACCTCAGACTGGAGATCGGGGATTTCCGCGTCACTGCCCTCCCAGGTGGCGCAATCGTAGGGCAGCTCCCTCCACTTGACCAGGTACCACACGGTGCCGTCCTTGGCGTTCTTGCTGTGATTGAGAATGCGATGCACCTGCAGCCACTCTGGCCTCACCCCGTAGCGGTAGAACTTCTCCTCCAGATTGTGCGGGTCCTCCTCTTTGGTGTCCTTGCCGTAGGAGCTGCCGTCTTCAAGCGGGGGCGGTTCGTCCATGTCGTTCTTGCGCTGGTAATTGCGGAACATGGCCGGGTGGTACACATCCAGTTGCAGCTCAGAAATCCACTCGCAGTGCCAGTAGGACAGCTCGTGCCACTTGACGAAGAACTCTCGCTCCTTGTGCTCCCTCTCGATCTGCGCCTTCTTGTTGGGACTATGGGGGGTCACGTGATCAAGTTCGTCCTCCACTTTCATCGGCACCTTCCAACGCCAGAAGAGGATCTTCTGCACGCGCGCTTTGAGCGGCTGGCAGGAACAACGGGGGCAGTGCCAGATGCCGTCCGGCACATTGGCCACGTTCGGCGCCAAGCAGAACACGTGGTAGGCGGAGGTGCAAGTGTCGCAGCACAGTAGCTCTCCGCCATCTTTGCACACACGGCAGAACTCCATGTGCTCGTCGTCATCCTGTTCAACTGGTCCGTTCTCCTCCTGAAAATTAAAAATAAAACCACAAACGCGATGTTGACTGATGAACGTACGCAGTGGGGGCAGCTCCATTTCCCCTCTGGCGCCTGCTCCAGCTCAGGCTCCAAGCAGACCAAGTGGTAAGCGCGGGGGCAGGTGTCGCACAGAATGATCTCTCCTCCCTGTTGGCACACCTCGCAGTAATCCTGGTGGTCGGTCTGCTGTGAAAACAAACGACCAAATGAGCCCCTGGTTGACCTCTTGACCTCCGCTCACCTCTTCCCCTTCGCCATCTCCCGTCGGCTTCTTGGAACGCTTCCGAGCGTTGCGTCCCCTTCCTTTCTTCATCTTCGGTCGCTTGGCCTTCTCGACCTTCTCCTGTTCTTGGATCAGGGCGGCTTCCTCCAACTGCCGCTCAAACTCCTCGTCGCTCGTGTTGTGGCCTCCGTTCTCATCGTCGTCATCCTGAAGCGACAAAAATTCATAACCAATCAGGGAAAATAAAATAAAAATTCTCAAAACAAACACTCACAGAGCTGTTCTTCTTCTTCTTCTTCTTCTTGTTACTGATTTTGATTTTCAGAGGAGCCACCGTCTTTTCCTCGTCCCCCAGCGCCACGGCTTTCTTTCCCGCCCGAGCCCTCTTGGATTTCCCCTTAGCGAGCGACTGGGGGGTGATTTCCTCCACGGTCTCCCCGGCGTCCATCAGGGGTGTCTCTGGGGCAACAGCCGCGGCAGCTGTTTTGGTTCGCTTGGGAGTCTTTTCCTTATTGTACGGATTCAGCGACTGGAATTCCCTCCACTTGGCGCCAACGAGCTGAACGCAGCGGGACATGGGGATGTTGGGGTTCTGCTCTATGATGAAGCCGCGAATGTGCTGAGAGAACGTCTTGTAGTTGATGAGCGTCGTGAAGTCCTCTTCGTCGTACTCCAACTCAACGTTGTTTAAACCAAACTGAGCACAGACCTCTTCAGCTGTTTTCGGCTCAATCTGGAAACGGGGGAAAAACGTAAATTACGCTCAAGAATCAAAGGTGCTAACCTTCGCAATGGGAGCTGTGGGCGTGTCCTTGTCCTTCTTGCCTTTGGATTTTTTCTTTTTCTTCTTCTCTTTCGGACTGTCTTCGTCCTCAAAGAAATCTCCATTTTCTTCTCCTTTCTTTCGGTTTTTCTTCACTTTCTTGGCTTTCTTCTCACTCGTCTCTGCTGCTTTTCGTTTCTTTCCTTTCTTTGGGGGGGAGGCGGGTTCCGGGCTGGCGTCCGGCCCCAGGTCGATGGAGAGAACGCCTTCGTCTGCGAAGAGATCACGATGTTAAAAACCTGCGTGGCTCCACGCGAGAGGTTGCAACAACATTCCATGCCGTCATGCTGCTGACCAAAGGTCGGTCTCGCCGACCAGGGGTCAAACCCTCAGTCGAAAACTTACAATGCCAGAAAGAGAAAAATCATACAAACGAAAAAAGAGCTATAAGCACATTGTTGTGAATAAATATCAAATGTAAAATTCCAATATTTTTGATCTGAATTCTTAAATCAATTACTAATCCTGAAAACCAAACAAGCACTAATCCAACACAATCAGAAAAAAGGAAAATAAAACGAGAAGCGATTTGGTTAAATCCAAAATGAAAAAAAAAGAACAATTATTCTAACTACGCATGAATATGTTATGAAGCAAATGCAGGCATGCGATCAGCTGAAGACAAGAGACCTGAGTGAGTAGGAATGTTAGACGAGAAAGCCTCCACTCGCGAAGGAGTCAACATCTCATCATTGGAATCGTCTCCACCTTGGAACGAGAGCCAGGGGTTAGATGCTACGCTAGCATTTAGTACAACACGTAAGCCAGGCACTGCGCAAGGCTACCTACCATCGTTTTGGGAGTCATTCCCGTCGTCTCCGTCAATGCTGTCCTCTTCGCCACCTCGCTCGGCCAGAGAAGCGGGAGTCGACATAGTTAAAGCTGCCAAGCCCAAGTTAGAAAACGGTTAGCACTTTTGTTCATTCACACGCAGTTATAGCAAAGGAAACCACGCTGGTTATTTTCAGCACTTATTATAGTCAAATATTTCAATTTCCTCCATTCAATGATTCTTGATTCAAATTTTCAAGATAAATCTTAGTCTTAGAACTACTCAATTTTTTAAATTTGGAAAAATTAAAATTCAGTTATAGAATATCAGACGGGGGTGACCTTGATTATTATAATTACAATGGCCGGTGGATTTCGTACAATTACTTGCACTAGACCAACGTTGTTATCAATTTTCGAAAAGCAAGCGCGTTCCGCTTCGGGTCAGTGATTGATCTAAACGCCATTGAAGAAGTGAACGTTATGATCGGAGAAACGAAAAGTGAAATATGTACATTTCACCCGATTAAACTACTCAACTGACCGCAAATATCTCCGAAAATGGAGTAGAGGTCAGCGGAAGTAGTTAACACTTTCGATTATAATCGCAAATTAAGAAATAAACCAAGAATATCGCATTTCCCGGATCGAAGCGAGACAGTCATAACGCACTGATATTACGCCTGCGCACTGCGGGATCTCTTAACTAGAGAGAATAATTAACATGTTAACTATTATTCTAACCAGCGTGGAGGGCGATAATTAAATATTCACCAGCAAGGGACAAAGGAATGCTCGTAAATCATGACGAAATTGTGAAAAATGACCCGACCGTCCGTCCAGATGCTCGAAAAACGAATGTCAACAAATCCAAATGAACAAAGACTCCTGCAATCAATCAAAAGGAACCGGCAAGCACGCCGATCACTTCCCACTATTCCACCCCAAAATACACAATTCTCACAGTTAAATCTACCCCAAACGACGTCCAGTAAACCAACATCGAACCCCGATTTCGCTCACGAACAGTGAAACTTGCATAGTTTTCAAAACTTAATTGCATGTCGATATTTGAAGGGCCACATTTGTACACACTGTACATACCTTCATCGCGATCCGAAACGTCGTCAATGTCCGATTGTTGGCCATTTTCCGAATCCGACATCTTATCCACGTTTGGTTATCCAGCAGCGCGAAGAAAATAACTTGGGGGATTTCAAAAATCCCCTAACTGCACCTAAAAACTCCGGAAAAAGCGCCGTGCTCTGCGGGAACGCGTCGAAAGCTTTCCAGCTCGTGACGTCACTAATGAGTTAAGGCCATCCCATAAGTTAACTGTTATTATAACCAGTCACGTGGTGTTAGTTTATTAGGACTGCGCCAGAAAAACACAAATCGATTAATTCGCGGAGACAAGAATCGGAGAGGGGTTTTTTTTGCAAGGAGGGAATTAAAAGGGGTCGTGTATTTTTGGAATTTGTCTGTCTTGTCGTGTATCGATTCTCTCGCAATCAAGCGCCTCAAACGTATCCCAGACATTTCAGCACAAAATGGCGACCTAACGCATTTCGCATTGCGTAATTTTGGGTGTTCAATTCAAACTTCGGCTAACCGCTCGGCTTTTTCTTTTATTATTGCTATATAAGTAATAACTTTGTTGAGTGGTTTTTTTTTTTTCCTAATTATACATGTAAAATTGTACAAGAGACAGCATTATTAAATTGCGGTTTATAATTTTGTTAAATGTTCAAAATCGTGCATGCATAATGATATGTATTCAAGTCTGATATGATCTCGAGTGTTAAGGTAATCATAATTATTACAACAGTGACGATAAATGAGGGCGTGTCCACCTTTTGTTTTCATTGAAGAGGAAGAAATTAGAATGCACCAACATTTTTAAGATGAACAGAAAATTAATCAAATCAAAAATAGTAATAAAAGAGACGATCAATTTAAATATTGCATTAAACAAAATTAATCACTTGCCCATACCGACTCAAATATATGTGTACGTACTGCTATATAACCCTATACATATCACACGTGCATGTACAGTTGTGCTAGCATATAATATTATATATAGATTATCATATTTATCACAATAAGCCAATAAGAGGATTTGCTCAGGGCGCAAATGTAAGCCTACAGGACAATGCAATAACCCAAAATGAGCTTACATTTTGTTAACAGGTGAAAACTTCACTCACCAATCTCGAATTGCTAAAATTTAATCGATATTGTTCTTGAATAAGCAAAGTTGTGACCCCAATTGACCAGCATGGAATGGCCTGCGAAGTTAATTTTGTATAAACCGTACATAGGACTGTCTCCGTGTACAATATACTGAATATGGTTGCTCACATACTTACCCATACCCACTCATACGTATAGGCCCACGTGGCAGTACATGTTGCCTATGGCATTGTACCACAGCGGACTACTGATAGGTATGTACGGTCTGTTTCGTAAAACTTAAGCGTGCATCAGCCCTCTAGAATTTGGTTACACGCACGTCTAGACTAATATGTATAATATGATTACAGTCCTTAAATTCCGATGTTTTCT
This sequence comes from Capitella teleta, assembly GCA_000328365.1. Taxonomy (NCBI): domain Eukaryota; kingdom Metazoa; phylum Annelida; class Polychaeta; family Capitellidae; genus Capitella; species Capitella teleta. Next base: position 224,704 of record KB298124.1, on the reverse strand, counting down.
CATGAATAGCACTAATAATGCAGGATTATAAAGGGAGGTTTAATTTTCATTAATTTTGAAGCTTCTTCAAGAGTATATGGAGCGAGCATGCTGGCTTAATTAATACTATGATTACTATCCATATTAATCAATTTCCATTGTAGCGTAAATCTTGAATTTTGTTACAAATGTATCATATTATATGTTATGTAATTAACTTCGTTAACCTTATAACAAGTATAATTTCCTTCTAACAATAATTAGCTGAAATAATGAATCATTGTGGTCATTTTCATGTACTTTCTTGATTCTAAAATTTACAGCTGGTTTTATCAAAATATAATAAATTAAAAAGTACACACGTAAAGACATGTGTATAACTGTATACTATAGAGTGTATATAATATAGTGAGCACCCAATATAGCCAATCGGATATAACCAGATTAAACATCAATTGCCTATAGAACAACAGGAAGATTATATGTATCGGTGGTCGAGGCAAATCTTTCTATACATACATTCATCTATGCTCATCCAAACGGCCAAAGACGTCGGCTATAGAGGACTCAAAATAGTGCAGCAAGAATTCTAACAAGAACTCCCAAATGCGACCACATCACTCCTGTTTTGGTGTCACTGCATTGGCTCCCAGTGGAGCAACGGATCCAGTTTAAAGTGCAACATGCGCAACACTTTACTCTCCGAGTCGAATGCGCAATATCAAAGGGAATTGTTGCGGAGTTTTTCATGCGTTCAGGTCACCTGAGTTCGCCAGACGATGCTTTTAGATTGAAGATACATCGTTCAAAAATATGTACGGGGCACGGTAGATGGTTTTTGAAGGAACCAAGATATGCAGGAGTTGCAGGGAATGGCTCTTTAGGCCGAATGCTCACCCGAATCCACAGGGGTTAGGGTTAGGGACTTAGGTTCGGGTTATGGTTCGGGATTTATACATTGTATGTATATGCTTTTCCGACTTGTGAGCATTCAGCCTATCGACCCCAACCCGGGGTCGCATATGGGCGTACCCAGGATTCGCGAAGGGGGGGGGGGGGCGGTGCGCTATCCACTTTCGGTAAGGACAGAATGAATCATATTCATGTCGCAGGGCACGACGCGTATCATGGGCACGCCAACGCTAAGGGGGCGGGTGCAGTCCGGGGGCACC
>KB298124.1:203441-223499 GCA_000328365.1 Capitella teleta | reverse complement strand
TATTATTATTATTATTATTATTATTATTATTATTATTATTATTATTATTATTATTATTATTATTATTATTATTATTATTATTATTATTATTATTATTATTATTATTATTATTATTATTATTATTATTATTATTGTTATTGTTATTGTTGTTATTATTATTATTGTTATTGTTATTGTTATTATTATTATTATTATTATTATTATTATTATTATTATTATTATTATTATTATTATTATTATTATTATTATATATATATATATATATTTTTTAATAATTGATACATTTTAGCCAATTTTAGAGCTTGTATTTAATGTTGAGTAGATAAACTACTTTTGACCCACTCTGTATACGCATTCCAATAAGGACATGCTGTACCAATGTGGCTGGGACAGCATAAATATGCACGCATAGGTCAAAACACCCTTATTTAAAATGAAGTACACACAGTAGAAGTAGTAGAATAAAGGAACTTTTCGTTTATGTGTAAAAAAAAGGGTATCACGTGTGGTAGAATATATATACATTATAATATTCAGGTGCAAAAGAGCGCAACTCCCTGGTTAAACCGACACCACATTCCGGGTTTGCATTGCATTGACACGAATTTTCGTGTGTACTAAGTTAAACCACTTGGGCACAAATTCCTGAAATTTCCAAGAAAATAAATGGAATTAACCTGGATTAATTGGAGGAACAATCGACAAGGTGTCAACATAAAAACGTTCGACTTTCATTGCCAGATATTGACTTGACGCCATTGGCGCCAATAACACATGAGATAATTTTTAGGCCAAATTTCTCGATGAGACTCTGAACCCTGCCTCTGTGCGAGGTTGCTACAGCCTTGAATCAGCTCTCTGCTATTGTGCAGAGACAGAAGGCGATGAGGAATTACTGACTTCAGTTTATCCCATAAATGTTCAATTGTGCCAACCATGGCAATGTCGTGAGTTCATTTTCCGTCACTAAGAAGTCTGCGGTTACCATAGCAACGTATGGGTGACCCATACGTACCATAGCAACGTGGGATCTCATCATCTCATGATATTCGTAACTCGGATTTGAGGTCTTTTGTGGGGATCTGAACCCCTATCACCCCTACCTGAGCCAACATCAAAAGTTTCTCTACAGATATTGAAGCCAAATTTCATCAGTTTTGGTTTGGTGAAAATCTGATGACGCAAGATTTAATGTCTAATTAATACGGCGCATTTAGGGTGTCCTGTTTCTCTGCAGCGCAGTTAATTTACATAAGTGACCAGCAAATAGAACAACCAGAATATAGTTGAGATGATAATAAAGTTATTTTTATTCATTGAAGAAATTAAAAAAAAAAAACAACAGAGATTGATCCAAGGTCATATGGGAAAAATTTTTTCATTTCACGATTCAACAGTTTATTTTATCAATTCAACAAGAGACACGCAATAAATTGAGGGGAAAAAACTCACGAGAGGAAGAAAGGAAAGAAAACCTCCACAGAACGCAAAAAAAATAAATCATTAAATAAAAGTCAACTTTTTTAATTATCTTGTATAAGAACCCCCCACGAATAGAGAGAGAGAGAGAGAGAGAGAGAGAGAGAGAGAAAAGCATGCAAAAAAAGGAATCGTCCATCTCATGATTTCAGTTACAGAAAAAAAAAAAAATGATAATCAAATTCATTCAAAATGTAAATTTATTCATCACACAAATAAGACAAAAATTCTGATGACAACAAGAAAGTTTCAATGCAGACACTGAAGTAGAAGTAGAGGGAAATATATTAAATATTGTTAAAAAAATTCACCAGAAAAAAAAAAAAAAATTGTGTAAAAATCAAGGAGCAAAAAGCAAAGGACGACAACAGCTCTCAATACGCAAACATTCAGATTTAATTGTCATTATTCCGTAATAGGCAACAAATAGGTGTTTGAAACAAAGAGGACATTGATTATGCACGAAAAAATAACCCAAGAGGAGGAAAGATTGGGAAAGGAGAAAATCACAGAGGCAGGCTGCTTAGATTATTAGTCCGGCAGCCAACAGCGCTGAGCAAATTATGTCATGGCCAGGAGATAAAGGAGAAAAGTACGATACATACACCACATTATGTACACTCCTCGTCCCCTTCATTGATCATTAATTTATTACACCATCAAATATCGATTAGGACTAGAGGGCTTTAATTAGATTTATTGTTTTCATCAGCTGTGACATGGACTACAAGCAACGGGACCAAAAAAAAAAAAGAGCTCAGTTAGATGCAAGAGATAAAAAAAAGAAAAAAAAGTTTTTCTGGCAATTGGGTACTATTTACAATAATCATTTAGTGGAATCAATTTTTATATATCAAAAAGAAAATTGAAAAAAAAAAAAAAGAAAAAAAAAATGGAGATAAAAAAGAAGTTCAAATGGCTTTTTTATGTATTTAATTATTATATAGTATGATAAATATTTTTTTTTTGCATTTGAAGAAGAAAGATAATTATTACAGTTTTTACTTGAATAAAATACAATCACTATGAACCAGATAGAACATCATCAACATCATCATCATCATCATTGTAGCGTAGATTGAAGAGAAAAAGAACACTGAGCGATGGGCTCTCATGCCAAAGGGCGCTAACTCCTCTGCGGAGGGCGTTCACCTCAAAGGCGAGACCCTCTTAATCAGGAGAAGAGCAGCGAGGAGAGCGAGAAGCGCTGGCGGCCACACGAGGGGGTGGCGGCTTACTTGGAGGGGGCGGACGGGTGCCCAGAGCGATGGAAGTGCACGTTCTGCCACTTGCCGTCCTTGCGGTGCCACACGCGCGATTCCTCAGACTGCATAGTGCTCGGCAGACCAGCGCTGTTGACAAAAGGTGCAATGAGGTCAAAGGGCAGTGAGGGCAACGAACTTACCGGTCAATGAACTGTGTCAGTCGCACGTACGCGATGCATGCGGCGTCGTCTCCAAGCAGATGCACGTGAGGGTTCAGAATACTGGTGTTGATAGCTTTATGGTTCTTGGTAAGCACTGGAATGCACGTTTAAAAATACATGCGCATAATTATCAATCCAGACCGACCATTGTCAAAGTAGAATTTGTGGAAGTCCATGCCTTCAATGAGGTTTCCAAATGCTTCAGGCTCAAAGCAGGTCAGTTGAGGGTCCACGAAGCGACTGAGGAAGAGAAAGAAGAGAGGTAGGGAGTGGGTTGGAGGGAGGGAAGGGCCACTGACGTGTATGAGTCGTAGTCGCCGCTGGTGATGGCTGCCACCAGCTGCTCCGTCATCTTGATCACTTCTTGCTTGCGAGCTGAAAGAAAAGCAGATGAAAGACGCTGCTTGGGTAGGCGTGGCTTCAGGCGGAGTGGGAGGGGCATCTGCTCAAAGCACTCAAGCGAGAAAAAACTGGGGACAGATAGCAAAAAAAAAAAACGGAAGAAGAAAACCAAAAGGAAGCAACCATCACAAGGGGGTTTGATGCTCTCGTTTGGGGAAGATGGGGGGATTTGTGCTTTCTACGTATTGAAGAAAAAAAAGAAGGGATAAATTGGTATTTAGGGATTGCATTTCATGAATAAATAATGGAGTGAGTATGAAGGGAGTTGCTGATGTTACAGAGCGGACTTCTTGTTCCAAAAATGCCTCACTTTCTACCAGGGCAAAAACATTACATAGCACTTGTACATATGACCCTTTCTATGTTCTGCTCAATATCTTTGCTGAAAAACAGCCCTCCAGATGAGTTGCATTATTTTTATCTGCTTCTGGGGCAAATAGCCTTCTGTTGGGGTCACCCAGCCTCAATAAGTCATCGTTTTTTCCCCTCATAACATCATTATTATCTTCTTCTCCAATCTCATCTGATGCAACACACAATCGCAGGAGCCTGCTTATCCAACACCCTATAGAAAAGATACAGTTACTTTATGAAGCCAATAAATCTATTTAAACAAAATAGTCCATCAAAGCTGAAACTTTACTTAATGCTTTTAAACACAGCTGTGACAGAATCCTGATAGAATGAGAGAACGCTCTGCAACACCAGCCATGACGGGGAAAAAAAAATATCAAAAGAACTAAATTGAGTGGGATGTTCAACTGAAAAATACGGGTTGGGAGGTTATTGGGATGAGAAAAATTACAAGGAAAGCTGAAATGGGAATCTCTGTTCACAAGGGAATTAAATTCCTCCGCAGTTTAGAACTTGTAAGTTTCATGAATATTCATAATACGGAAAATTATGTCTTGAAAAACGTAAGGTGATTCCACTGAACGAGGCACATTATACTCACTCCCGGATTTGCCTTCGCAAGGGAAAAAGAACAGCAATTTACAACAGTTTAATTTTTACGGTTAAAGTATTAACCACACCATGCGGTCTGCTGAGGCTCCTATGCATAGGCATAATTAGGCTATTTGGGTTTATCAAAATGCAGAATGCCCCAGAGAAGAAATTTACATTTTGATCTGGGTTCAAACACATGACATGCTCCCTACACAATTAATACATGCTCCCGTGAATTACTATATAAGAAATTAATACTAAATAGGTAATGCATTTGAAAATTACAATTTTTACCAGAATGATCAAGTTTAGATATATTGGTTGCCAGGGCTCGAAATAAGCGAAGAAGTTTACTCACCACGAGGTGAGTAAACAGGGAATTTTTACTCGCCAAAATATTTGGGTTTTTTTTGCCAGAAATTCTGACAAATATGAAATAATATAGCATAAAACCCAATTATTTTATACCTGTATGTACTTAATACATACTACGTCACTTTCTCAACCAATTTTAATTTAGGTCGATCGTATGTGACAATGCCGCATAGCGCACCTCTATCTAATTAGCAATGTGTCAAAAGCATTCAGTATTATCACTAGAAAAGTATGTTTTCCTCTACTGGATTAAGCTGGTATGTTGTAATGGCCACGTGTTCACTCCGAATTAGGTGAGCCAAGACAGCCAACAAATGAAAATTACAAAGAAAACGCACAGACTTGTTCCGCCAATCCTTTGACCGACCCTTGGTGGGCATCTTCAAAAGAATTATGAAAAAAGGTTAACTCGAGTGTTAACTAAACCGCGTCGACTTACATCTTGGAGCAAGAGTTGGAATCAACTTCCGATTCCAAATGTTTGTGTCAGTGAGGGGATGATCATGATGGAAGCAACGATTCATGAAATCATCAACCACTGCTACTATACATGTAGTATATATAGCAGTCAGACTAAATGCCAGTATAACATACTTTACCTAAAACGCGACTTTGAAAAGATGTGAATGCAGTAAAAACAACGGCTGCACCACAATTAACTCGTCTGATCTGGCGTCAACATGGCGTCAGCTAATTCAAACTTGCCCGCATCATATCAGGCGTCTGCATGGGCTCACAGTTTGAAGTTTTATAACTGGGGTTGACCAAAGAATCTGCCCTTGATATTTTTCTTTGAAGAGATACACTTTTTACTCGCCGTATGGCGACCATTCTTGATATTTTTACTCGCCATTGGTGAGTATTTGAGTCTTATTTCGAGCCCTGTTGGTAGTAATCTCTGTGGATATATTAAGTTAAGAGGGCAACTTCTTAATTAATAAATCCTATTAACATTGATCATGGAATTCTGATAGAAGCCGCCAAAGGAAGCGATTAAATAATGACTTTGTATCAGAATTCCATGAATAATTTTTGTGGGGATTAGTATCGGAAAAAGAATCACTTAATCCACAAGTTAAAAAAAAAAAGAAAAAAAAGAGGACCTCACAATTTCACAAAACAAGATTTGTGCAGGAAGGAAGTTTAAAAAGTGAGGGGAGTGATCGCACGGTGAAAGCAAGGGGGGAAGGGGGTCCTGAGGAGGAGCAGCACCACAAAACGAGGTGCGTTCACAGGGGAAAATCCAATCAAGTGGAACACAGCACGACACTATATTCAGTGAAAAAACAAAAACCCAATAAAATTCCCAGTAAAAAAAAACACTAAAAAATATGAAAAAACCAAAATGAACAACTCACGTTTGAACACGAATAATGAGATTGAAGTAGAAAAGGGGTGGGGTGGTTGGGTGGAGAGAGGGAGAGAGGAAGAAGGGGGGCGGGGGAGGGGTTAGAGAGAGACAGCACCCACAACAAACCAGGAAATGAATGCTCCCTGGGGCAGCAGCAGCAGCAGCAGCAGCAGCAGAAATCTCAACAACACCCTTCTTAAGAATTCTCGCTACCGAAACAATAGTATACAGAGCCAGCTGCTGGCCATTGGTGTAAAACAGCGAGCAAGGGTTCTACGATTAAGGGAGACAACTGAAGAGAACCAGAACAAAAAGAAGAAGAGTTAGTGGTCAACAGAGAGAGAGCTACTACAGCCGGTTAGTGGCTCAACAACAAGGCAGCCATGCGCTCAGCAGCAGCAGCAAGAGGAGCATCTCACCACATTTCGCTGACACGGCAGGGCAGCTGACAGTGGTCGTACTTTGCGCAGGGGGGTCCACCCGAATGACCGTATTCTGTGACTGTGGGGGCCCCACAGGCGGCTTGTCCCCAGTGCACTTATTTTTAGCCTCTTTATTCTTCGCTCCTGCATCATCAAATGAGGTTGTGCACAGTGTCAGCAATTGTACTTGGAATTTTTATTAAAAAAATATTTGCACGTTAAAAAAAAATATTTTTTTTTCTTTTTTTTTTTTTTTTCACCAACCACAACATTGAGAGCTTTAAGCCTAAAAGTCAGCAAAAAAAAGGAACCGGCCATACCCACAAATGAGGATAAAAAGACAAAAAAGTTCCTCTTGAAACTAGAGTGAGTGAGGAAGGAGGTGGTAGTGGAGGTAGGTGGAAGGAAGGGAGATCAGCGCAGATGGGAGGAAGAGGAGGAGGAGGAGGAGAAAGAGGAGGAGGAGGAGGGAACCGCTTTACATACTAGAGGAGCGGGCCTCTTGGATGGTCAGGTTGCGTATCGTTTATCGAACGAGACCGGGAGGAGCGAACACAGACGAGACAAGAAGGAGGGCAGCGAATGCTAAAATACTTTGAGAAACTGCTGTTGAACATTTAGACTGAGGCCCCACCTGCAATCTGCATGGCTCCGGTTTTATCAAAGTGTGAGACACTTTGCCGCGGATCAGAAATCACTGATAAAACAGTGATAGCAAAACCGTGACACCTCAAAGCGTGCTTTCGTATCACGGAGCCAAAAAAAAAAAAAAAAAAAAAAAACACCACCGGCCAAACTAAATACTGACCAACTGACTCAGTTACAGAGGTCACCACAAGAGGTCATGCCTATCCTTCCCTAAATTTCACTCGCTAAAAATAAACCCCCAAACAATAAGAACTCTGCTCTCCACTAAGCAATGCATAAATGTCATTACGCAATGATGCTTATGAACACAGTCTGTACATAAATCTACCTGCAGTGGACCTCAACCTAGGAACTGAGTGAGATTTGTATAAAACCCGACGGAGATAAGAGTTCAGAGGTCAGGGACCTACCTCTGCTGTCTTCATCCTCCAGAGTCGTGCTGCTGTCGGTGGATTCTTTGATTCCGTTGTTCTTCTTCACAGTGGGGCTGCGACCTGGAAATAAAAAGCCATCAGCACGATAGAACGGCAGCAAGAAAGGAGAATACCAAAAGCTGATAATTAACGGTTAACTCATGCGCATTGTGTTCACACATGATGAGTTTTATGTTTTTCTTTTTTTTTTTTTGAAGCAACATAACAAATGAATCTATATTTATTAATTAGCTTGTACTACCAACAAGAGTTAAATTAAAGCAAAAATAATGAAGACATTTCATCGCTTTTGCGTCACCAGCAAAAACTCCCAGAACTCAAAAAACATGGAGGAGGAAAGCAGAGGTGTATAGATGAAAAACATTTTGCAATCCCCGGTCATTTTTGTTTTTTTTCATTCATAATTTATTCAGGTTTTATTTTTATTTTTATTTATTTATTTGTTTTTTCACTGAAACAAGGTGGGTGTGAAGGAACAACCTTTGAGATATTTTTGTGACCTTCAAGAGTAACCTTGAAGATGTGCCAACAACCTAACATGAATTTTGTTACACAAACAAAAACTTTAAAACATTCAAAAGTTAAAACAAAAGAAAGAAAAAACATAAAAATGACAAGAAAAAAAAATATATTTTAAAATATACATGTATGTACATATTAAGGCAGTGCAATATATTATCTTACAAGTCAAATGAGTAAAAAAAGTTCCAACCAGAAAAATTGCCAACAAAATAATATATTAGGTTGAAAATTTTCACATCTGACAGGCAATTGTGACTTATAAGACATCTGTATTCAGAGAGAAATGTTCAAGTATCCAAATTATAAAAGAACCCGTGTGTGCATTTCCCCTGAGGACCCTAATCTTACCAGAGGTCGTCGTTAGAGGTCCATTCAAGGTCACGAGTTGTTCTGAAAGTTCGGGAAATACTGAGGGATATGGTTGACAGGGATAAAATGTTTTTAAATATTTCAGACTTTCACCGAGAATAATTTGTGGAGGGTGGAGGGGCCGTCCGTACCTTTCGCCTTCTCCTTTTTGCTGTCGACTTTCATGTCCGCTACCAGTTTACCCAAATCCTTGGATTCCTTCTTGTCTATGTGAAAATAACATTCTGGATTTTTATTCTATTCGCACACAAATTGGAATGTTTATTTTACTTAGTCTTTCTTGTAAATTTAACGGTTTTTGGTTTTTGTTTAGTTTAGAATTGTGTAGAAAATTAAAATTAAATTTCCGTAAGTCCTGAAGTAAAATAACCTTGACCCAAAAATAAAAGTAAAAGTTTATAAACCTTAAAAACATAGATTTTTTTATAAATAGAAATTTCAAAGACAGAAAACTCGTGCAAGTAAGTTCAAACGTGACCCTCCAGAAATGACCAGGAAAGAGGAGATTGCAAAAAGTTAGTCAAGTGCCATGAAAAAAAAGAAGAAGTGGTTTTTCTAAAATAAATGAAAAAACAAAGAACATTCCACTGAAAGTAGGAGAGGGGGGGCATCCCGTTTTACCTTCCGACGATTCTTTTGATTCTTTTCCTCCTATGGTAACCAAATAAAAAAATCCCAACATGAATAATATACAAACAAAAAACAAAAATATAAGAGATGGCACTAGAAGAATATAGGGGAGAAGAAGATGTCATTCAGGGAAGAAGGAAGGAGCAAATCGAAATATACTCGAAAAACAATAGTTTCCAGTGAGGAAATGCCAAAACCAATAAGAAGATGTTCTTTTCTTTTCTTTTTCTTCTAAACTTAAAATAAGCCCACGAACATTAAAAACAATGAACGAGACACACGTAAAATAAACGATAACGCCAACTAAAATTGTTGTCTTGAAGAAGAGAAATATGACAAATCTTTTTGTATATTTTGGGTTCAAACACCAAGAGAGAGAGAGAGAGAGAAAAAAAAAGATATTATATCAAGCGCTTCATACAAACGGCTTTTAGAGAGAGAGAGAGAGGAATAAGAGAGAAAGAGAGAGAGAGAGAGACGACAAGCAGCAGAAGATGAGGCCAGTAAAAAACACATTAAACAAGCTACTCACTCTTGTCCCCCTTATCGCTTCGGGATACTAACGCCAAAAGAACAAAGAGATGACAAAGAGATGACAAAGAGAGAAAGAAATAAAAACAAACAAACAACGCAGACGACGTACATCCAAAAGAGTGAAATCTCATTGGACACGAATAAAAAAAGAGACATCATCATACATGCCACTGAGTCACAGATACGCGACAGCCGAGTTCATCCGCTCTCTACGAGCAAAATGGCCTCGGTGGCCCCATTGAAATCACTGAGCGGAGGAGGAGAACAAGCTGTGAGCTGTGAATCCATCTCACAGTCTGCTCTCTAAAGTGTATTTGAATGCTTTCAATTTACACTAAAAAAAAAACACGAGGGTTTCAATATAATTAATATAACGATCAGAGAATTGCATTCAAAGACGTTGTCATAGGAACGGAGTGGTTAGCTATCATAGAAATGAATCATGGAGTTAGTAACGGGAGCAGAATCGTCACTGATGGCAGCAGCGTGACTCTTGCAAAGTGCATTACGCGAAGCATTCTTCACTTCATCAAACAAAGCGACCACCATTGAGTGCGAAGGAGAAACAACGCTCAAGCAAGAGACCAACAAGAAGCGCACTCACTTGAGAAATTCCTCGACACCAGCATAGTGGTGAGAATGGCTCCCTGCGAGCATGAAAAGAAAAAACACCTCCAGACGAGCACAAAAACCAGCGGCGCTGACTCACCTTGAGTTTTCGCCTTGCGTTGAACTTCTTCAAGCAGTCGACCGTTTCCTGGCGATGCACCATGGACGCCACCCTCTCACGCTGCTGCAAGGTCAAAGACACAGGTCAGGGCGCGGAAACACGACAAAATAAAAGACAGCGCTCGATCAAATTAATTTCTGGTCAGTGGTGAGACAGAAAGCAGAATGATGGAAGGGGAGTACTCACGCATATCCACGGGTGCTTCAGAGCTTCAGACGCTGTGATGCGCTTGGCAGGATTCACGGTCAGCATGCTATCTATGAGGTTCTTTGCTTCTGGAGTAACAGTATCCCATTCCGGCGATGGGTACTTTACAAACCAACAATTTGAGATTATCAGAGAGAGGAAGAGCAATATGGAGGCAAAGACATCATTACAACTACACAAGGCAGCCGAGTCCTAACGCCGTCACTCGTTAACTACGCGTTCTGCGTCTCTCAGAAATTGAACAGAAGAAAAGCTAAGAATACGGAGACGACAAAGAAGAAAAAGACTAAGCGAGCAGAGAAGACGAGACATTACATGCGTCTTCATGATCTCAATTTGTAAGAGATAAAAAAAAAAGAGAAGAATAAAAAAAACGTTGAACCGACATCATAAGCGCCAGCCTTGATCTGGGCATACAGCCTGTGCTGGTCTTCATCCCAGAACGGCGGATAGCCAACCAGTAAGATGTAGAGAATGACACCTGAAAGAAGGAGGAGCACAGACTCAGTCTCCGTTCGGCTTCTCTTGAGCGTCAGCAGCAGCAGTAGCAGATGTATGTATGAATCGGCTCTTAAGAAGCAAGCTCATTGTAACGCGTTCAGTGCCGATGGGGGGGAGGGGGGACAGAGCAGACGCTCCTTGAAAGAGAGAAGAAGGGGGGTGGGGGGGGTGTACATTGACTATGGCTACCACAAGAGGCATTAAGCGTGGTGCTTTCATCGCTTCCATGTAAATGCTTAAGACAGAAGTGCGAGGGTTCTTTGTATTCGTTTATCACTCCGAGTGCAAATCACGCCAGCTAAAGGCAGCCACTGACACGAGGCTGCGTTGACACAGCGAGAAATTGTGAAGCACTCAAAAGCGACAAAGCAACTGGATGATTACAACACGGAAATAGATAAAGAGACACATCAGTCGCGTAATTTGTGTTCTTTTGACTCGTGCATATTGATTGGAACCTATCCAAAAGTAGGGGGTCGATTGCAGAGAGGGCTCAGGAGAGGGAGTCATAATGTTCTTCTCCTCCATATCATGAAGTCACGACCCAAGGAATATCTGGGTCAGTAACGAGGGAAGATGTCGGTTTGTAAAGTGTCAATCAGCCGCTAGGATGCAGTGACCACAGAAGCAGAGACGGACTCTTTCTTCCGTAGTCAGAACGTCGTTCGCATTCAATTCATTCACACGTCATTTTTATGAAGAGAGAACACAATAAAATGGCGGGTTTTTTTTTTCTTCAACAGAATAAATCATAATCACACAAGAGTGGTGAAGTTTAAATTAACGATGAGCTGGCGGCTGCTCTCTGCGGCTGGTGGCGGCTGTAAGGAAGGAAGACAGGAAAAAGGAGAAAATACAATGAGGGGGAAGCATGCACTACATGAGTGGACAGTGCGTAACGTGTGTGTAACCTGAAGCAGAGCAGGTGGAGGTGAGAGGAGGTGAGAGGAGGTGAGAGGAGGTGAGAGGAGGAGCAGCAGGATTGCTTGGTATAGAAATATATTCTAATGAACACATACATCTGCTTCACTGCTTGGGTTGTTTACATTTTTTTGTTTTCTTTTTTTTAAGTAAAATGAAAGAAACAGAAGAACTGTGCGATTTAAAAGATTAAAAGACCAGTGAGGAAGTATAGATGTAGGAGAGGGGGAAAGGGGGTGGGGCCATGAAAATATTCAAATCTTAAGATCATGCCCGTCCTCCATGCTGAAACGAAGATGGAGTTAAGCAAGCGACTTTTACCGCAAGCCCAAATGTCCACCGGTTTCCCGTACGGATCCTTTCGCAACACCTCTGGGGATAGGTAACCTGGAGTTCCAGCAAATCCTGCGTACGAGAAATCGCGGTTGTTATCAAGGGTGGAGTGCGCAGGGAGGAGTGCTCACCAAACCAGGCATTCTGGTCGCCTTGGACTTCGATCGCAAGACCAAAGTCAGCCAATTTGACGGCAGCTCCCTTCGCTTTGCTTGCCAACAGAAGGTTCTCGGGCTGCGGTAAAAAAATAATAATTCATACGCAAGCATTATGAAGTATTGTTTATTAAAAAAAACTCAATATCCATTTGCTCCGATGATAAATAGGGAATGGTAGTTTGATGGTTTGTATGTTTTAGAAATTACTATCAATACACGGTAAAGAGAAAATAGAACAATTATGAATGGAAAATTTACAATTAGGATTTTTGAATTGGAAAAAATAACTTAAAAACTATATATTATTCTCAATTACAAAATCTGATATCAAACATATGATGACCCAATTGTTTGGGGTTCTGAACATTAGTAATCACTAATTAATTACACGTGAAAAAAATAGCCTTTAATAGATTGAGCATAAATGACTGAACTTTCAAATAATTATAAATTGGTTGAATTCTGATAACAGATGTTACAACTGAACGATATTTGAAAATAAAGGAAAAAACAAAACACACAACAAAAACCGAAAAGTTAACGAGGACAAAATAGACAGAAAAAAGAAACAATTAAGCAGGTGAGAAGCAACACACAATGAAACGACATGCCAAGGAATTAATTATGATAATTAAATGGAAGAACTTCAGTCAATAATCAATTAGTTGGAAGCAAAATAGCAGCAATGATTCCACAAAGCAAAGAAAATATGCACAGAACAGACGAGAAAAAAAAAAATTACAATAGGATTATCAGGATTAGGGCCCAAGAGCAAGATGAGGGAGTAATTGAAATCCATTTAATTAACAAGAGTTTTTTGGTCTCAGATTATTTACCCCACAATCTAAGACAAAGATAAGGAGGTCGAGTAACAAAAGACTTTGATAGGGAAGACGATAATTTTGATCCTTTTGTGAAATTAACAAACTGGAGGAGCCGAAGGAGGAGAGATAAGGAGGAACTATTCTTACACATAAACGATTTAAAAAAAAAAAAAAAAAAAAATGAATATAAAAAGAGAAGAAAGATTTGCTAAACAGAGAAGAAAGAGAGAAAGGGGGGGAAAAGAGAGGATCCCGACTGCACCCACCTTCAGGTCTCTATGAACAATACCCATCTGGTGGCAATAGTTAACACTCTCTAAAATTTGCTGCATGCAGTGGCTGAAGAACAAAAGAACACGCGAGCTGAGAGATGAGCAATCAAAGATGAACAACGAGAGATTAGCAGCAGCAGCATCAGAAATGTGCGTCCGAGAACACATTTCCGTCACGCATGCCACACCAGCGAACGTCTGACCTAGTGACCTCTCACCTTCAGGTCACGGTGAATTACATTGTGCTGATTGCAATGGTGTACACCTTCCAGGATCTGCTGAATGCAGTGGCTGCAAGCATATCATTCAGACTACTCCACGCTCATTACTGCAATGGCCTCGGTCATCAATGCATAAATCTACTCTCTCTTTATCTTATTTTCTTTTCTCGTTTCTAGGTCGTTTTTTTGTCTTTTTTCGGGATGCAGTACCTGGCATCTGCCTCGCTGTAGAACTCGCGTGCCACAATATCTTCAAACAATTCGCCTCCGGTCACCCTGCAGCAAAGAAGCAACAGTCAACGCGCTGCAAGTGCACGCAAAACATATACCCACAGGTCAAATATTAGGTAATGATTAGTTTCATCTTGCAAACTGTCGTGAAGTCGCACTGAAATTGAACAAAGAAACAAAATTAATTCAAATTCCAAACTAACCATCATGATTATATTTATGAACCAAATTGACACATAATTTACAAACCAATTAGCAAATAAACAAAATCGCAATCTCAAGATATGAAGAAGCAAAACCCAGCCTCCTTTGATGATAGTGACTGAGAATGAGATTAGCTTCATTGGAAACACAAGCAACCTCTCAAAGACGACTAGAGGCTTTTGTTAAGACATCAAAACACGAAATTCATGACAGATTGCCATAAATAACAGCTTGATTCGTTATTATTCTTTCTTCCCTCCTCATCAGAAATCTTTTACAACCCAGAAGTAAGATTAACCGAAGGTGAGACAACATTGATTTGCTCAAATTGCATTCAGCCTCAGCTGCAGGACAATCACGAAAGTAAAGATGCAAGAAATTATTAATTCCTTTTAAGATAATGATCAGAGGAGCTGACTTCAACTGAGAGACAGGTCTTGACAGCCGGCTGCAAGTGTTGCATGGGAAACCCCTATTTGGGCAGCCAACCCGTAGCACCCAGCCGGTCCCCTCATTCAACAATGCGGTCAAAGGCCTATAAGCAGTGAGAGGTTGACCTCTCTAAGCCACCAGTGTGGAGCTACTGCGCTCAACCCCCCAGTCCACAGTCCCGCGTGAACGTTCGCTAGTGTTGCCAATTTAATCAGTGCTTGTCTTCTGCTCTACCATCATCCGCGCATTGAGCGCGATCCTCCTTGGCAAGTGGAAGTTGGCGTCCATGATTCGCGCACGATCAAAATAGACGCATCGCCCGATTCAGGGAACAGTCGTAAAGAGCCTAACTATGCAGCACGGGTCAGTAAACCCCGGATCGATTTCCAACCCCGGAACGACCCCAGAGTGCGTGGGGGGAGATGGCCAAGCGCCGCTCATCGAGACATAAATCGTCGTGACACGCGTTGCGAGTTCATTTAAGCGCGTGCAGCCATCTTTGCTGCTGCATAATTCATGAGGAGGGAAGTAGTCGCTTATAGCACGCAGCTAATTGCAATCAGAATTCGAGGAACGCTTACGAGGAAAACAGATAGCAGCGAATGCTGGGACAGACAGCGGCGAGATTTATAGTGTAACATGTAAACCAGCAAACAGGTGCGAAGGCGATAAAATTATGAAGAGCAAAAAGGAGGTCGGCGTTTCGCCCGGAAGAGGAGCATGCAACAGACGCTGGGGGCCGGAGAGGCTAAAAGACGGGCGCTCAGGGCCGGCGCAATTTCCGCATGGGGCTTCCTCACCCTCTTCATGCCGCCTCTCATCAAAGGCCCGCGAGAGGGCCGGCGGGATGTTAAGCGGAGAATGCAGATACGTCACGAGCAGAAGACAAAATAGCGATGCATATTGTGTAATTGGGCGCATTAAACAAAAGCGAGCAGCGAGCCCGTCATGATTCTGGCCATTTGTCATTTCAGTGCAAACGCACGCAGCCCACAATGCAACGCGATAATGGCATCAGCTGAGCGGTCACTGGTTTGCCAACGACGGCGTGCATTTTGTATGTGTGAATGCAAGCATACGTTTAGTGCGTTATACGCAGGAGGAAGGTAAACAGTGAGATCAATGGTAAAATAAAACATTGCTTATATACGGCAATGGCATCAGAACAAGATGTGTGTTGCGAAATCGCCAGCACAGTCGCTTTTACGCACGGAGCACATGATCCAAGCAGACGACAACATCAACAATCGTCTGCGCGGCTGGCACCGGGCAAATCTCAAGGTGATCGATTTGCCATTCAACTGGCTCCTTCGATGAGAATGTCGAATTTGAAATTAGCTCGAAAGGGCGAAAGATTTGCATAATGAGCTGCATTATGCACAAATGAATATCTGAGCACTGTCATGCACGGATGGGTCAATGAACTGAATGCCCGTAGAGGGAGATCCACCCCCCCCCTCCTCAAAGAAAAAGAAAAAAATTATATCGCCAAAAATTTAGAAAATACACCATTTCCGGTGGAAAATGTACGAAATTTGATATCAGTTAAGCTCGCCATTGCTGTCAACAATTTGATATTTCTTTGGGGTTTTTTTTGGCCTCACGACATGGTGCGCAGGACGACGCATGCCCATTACGGATGCAGGCATATGAGAGGACGCGTAGCATGCCTGGCACGCGGCGGCCGAGTGAGGAGCCGCGAGTACACATAATCAATGAAACCCCTGTCCTCGGCATCCAGGGTTCAGCTAGCATGAAGAAACGCTCGCAATAGTTGCACAAATCGAGTAAGAAAAGAGACCCACAATTAAAAACATTGCAGTCATTACGGTGATGCCAGAGCGAACCCTAATTGAACAGTAGATACAAATAAAGAGCTCGTATGTGCAAGTAGCAAACAGCTCGGTTGCATAAGGGCCAGGGAAGAGGAGAAGGAGGAGGAGGAGGAGGAGGAGGAGGAGGAGGAGGAGGAGGAGGAGGCATCAGACTGATTGATAGGCGGCTCGGTGAGTGCGCCAATCAGCATGGCCGCCATCCGCACATGTGCGATGCATTTATGAGCCGCAGCGCAGGACGCCGGGCCCTGGACGCGCGCTGTGCCCTCACACGGCGGAGGGGGCGGCGTCGGTCAGGTGGAGCAGCGAGAGGCGAACGCGGCCCCAGGTCAGTCCCCGCATCGATCGGCGGCGGCTGCAGCGGCAGCGGAAGAGGAGCTGCGGCTTCTGCAGATCGTGTCAACAGGCGGCGCTGGCATAGCATGCATGGGCAAGGTATAGCACGATTCCCCTCGCATAAGTGCAATGTGGAAGGTGGTGCGACAAGATTGATGCATTTCGGAAGAGGAATTATACAGCAAAGCAACCGGAAATTCTACGAAGATGACACATCGAAAGGCGAATTGTGAATGCCACGACGCAGGCTGCATCATGTCATCAACACCCCCGCCCCCCCCCCCACTGAAATGTGTACGCGAAACATGATGCAACCGAGTCACACAACTAACCTAGAGGGCATGCAGGACTACGCCATTTACCTGCAATGCTCTTAAAAAAAAATTAAAAAAAATAAAAATACGACCAAAAAAGAAACATCAAGAAAGGAAACATTTGATCCGCGAGAGAGACACGTGTGCTCATCAACCAATCAGAATGCAGAGGAGACGAATCCGATTCTCACATTACGTAACAAATTGCACGCGAAACAAACACGTGCAAGGAACGGCTTCTCCTGCTGCTGTGATTGAAAGCGTTAGCGCCGCTGAGCATCGCATGCAGTTGATCGACAGGCGCCAATCAGCGTGAAATGTCGCCGCGCATGCGCAAAAGACCACAGCCAATGATCGCCAGTCACGAAGATGACATTCATCTGAATGGCGCTGCACCGAGGCTTCAGTTGCAGCCGCCAGCGACTCCGTACCACTGCATATGACTGAATATCAATGTGCTTTTCAATTATTAGAATGATCCGGCATGAGACGGACATTATGACCATTAAGGGCGCTTCGGAGCCGTGTAATTGGGGAAGACATCGGGGCCACTACAGCCCGCACGGCGTACACACACTCACCGATATTGGCGTGCTTCAGTAGGCGGCAGATTCTCGCCTCTCGTTCGAGCTTCTGGTGATCTGCAAAAGAGAGAAGAGAGAGGTTGTCATCATCATACAGAAGAAGGAGGGGGGGGGGGGCTGCTTTTATAGCGAGTGCCAGCCTCTTTGTACAAGGGGAGACGACGTCTTCAGAGGGCACGCGTGTCTAGCGTCATTTGTCACGTGACGTGGCATCGTGGCTAATTGTAGGCAAGGGGGGGGGGAGGGGCTGCTTCTCAGCGGTTACATAACAACCAGGAAAAGGGAATCCGAACCGCAGGTCTGGGTTTCCGGCTTCCGGCTCGCGACGACCGGCCGCTGGAACATTCCGGAAGGAGGCGAGGCGAAGCATTGGCCTCCGATTCGAGCGCGGATTTGGGGCCGGAGTGAACACGGCGGCTGCATGCGGGGGTTACGGGCGTTCGACTGCGATGCCCTTCTGTCAGCCACACATGCTCCCTCCGCTCGGGTTTTTGTCCATCATTTAGCACCCCAGAGGAGAGCTCTAAACCCCCCCTCCCCCCGCACTACAAAAAAAAAAATAAAAAAAAATAAAGTCACACTTCGAAGACATACTGCATGTTCCTATGACGTCACCGAACGGTTATTATAGAAGACCAAAGGGTGACCCGCCATCGTATTACAATCGCAAAATTAATTAGGGCTCTGAATCTATGATAAATGGCGTCAAGAAGTGGGGACAAGCAGAGAGATCGATTCCGGTCGTCAGGTGGCGGTGGTAATTAGCATCACCCTTTAGTGCCGACATGCAATAGCCGAGATTGGCTGCCGCTGCCACCACGCAACGTAAGCCCATTGACCGTCAGCAATACAGCTTCGACCAGCATTCTGAACATAACATTATATGAGACTCAAAGCGATAACACATTCGTAATTATGATAAGACTCAACCCGACATTACTGGATCAACAGAAGCACTTCACACGAGGCGCCCCAGAAAAGGGGTTTCGCAGAAACGGATTTAGCTGAGCTTCAGATTAAGCCCCTGACCAATGGCCACAAGCAATCCAGGCTGCTGGTGAAATGATACTCTTAATTAGCAACAAGGTGCAACCTTAAACCAGAACAATATATATCATTAATTGCAGTGTACTCTCAACCGAAGAGTTGCTGTATACGTGAGAAGCAAAAAGGCGGGAACATTACACCACGCATGCGCACGCCAAACATCATTGCGCAATCAACAGTAGTAAAGGTAAGCCAAATACGAGTTTGCGATCAATAAGTGGCATTAAAAAAAAGAAAAAATATATATATATATTCGGGAAATATACGGCGGAGGGAACACTCCCGGCTGAGCAAAAATTGACAAAGCGTATCCATCATACGTGATAAAAAAGAGGACCCCTGCGAATCAGATCGTGATGTACAGCTTTACTGCACTGAAGCAACATCTCGAATTCTGATGATGGAGCTATTAGATTGTGTGGTAATGTGCTATGAAGCTATTTAGAAAGGTTTGTAGATCAGATTAGAGTTATGTATATGACTTGTATCTTCAACACCGGATAATACACGCACCTCGTGCAGAGAGCTTTTTGATGTTGATGATTTTGGAGGCGAATTCTAAGCCAGTCGACTTGTGCACACATCTTCGAACGATGGAGAAAGCTCCTCTGAAAAAAAAAAAAAAAAGAGACAAAGAATGAATAATTAGCGAGAAATTATTAAGAATATTCATGTATAGTGTACGAGTGATAATATGAAAGGGGTGGGGAGGGGGCAGTTTTGTAAGGATGCCGACTGCACGAATGAATATGAGGGGGGTACGAAGGTAAAAATATCACACGGGTCATTAGACCCGCTAACAGATGATCGGAGAGTTCGGATGGGACGGTAACAGTTATACCTATATGCTATTCACAAGCTATTACGTTTACCACAGGCTTCTCATATCAAGCAAGGAAGTGCTAGACACCATCGGCAACATTGTCGTTAAGCCAACCATCCACAGACGACTTAATGCTACTAAGTACTAACCACAGGGAATTACGAATCACTGCAACAACTGCATGCAACATAGAACCCCCCCCCCCACCATCCCCTTCTTGTTGTGGATTAATTGATGGCTAATTGAAAGATAAGGAGAACGGCAAATATAATAATAACAGAGCTATTCATTAGTCATGCTCATTTATCACAAATAGAATGCTCTCGGAAGTTTAAAATCTCAAAATCCAACACCAGAATCAGGATTGAATTATTCCAACTTCCAAGAAAAAATAAAACAAAATAAAACAAAATAAAACAAAATAAAACAACCCGATTGCAATACCCCACAGAGAGCAATCCCTATAGAAGAATATTTAAATGTCCAGGGTGTTGTGGGCTTTTTTTTTCTCGGGAATTTCTCGGAAGGCGAAGAAGAAGACTGAG
>KB298124.1:188920-203391 GCA_000328365.1 Capitella teleta | reverse complement strand
CGTTTCCACCTGACAGCTCATCCTTTCTCCAGTTTAAAACAGGATCATACTTTTATACAAGTCGATAAAATAACCCCCCACCCCACCGTAAATGAGCATTTTTTAAACACAAATCTCAAAAAAAAAAAAAAAAAAAAAAAAATTGAGGACGGTAAATACGTGTGATCTCGCGAGGAGAACGAGAGCCGTTTGCGACATATTCCCCACGCAATCAGCTGCCATAACGAGGCTTCAAAGAGGCGCGGCGATATAAAAGTAGACGCAGTTCCTTCTTGCACTGCTCCGCCTCCTCCGAGGCCAGTCAGTATTGCGCATGCGCGTTGCATTTGTCACCTGACCCAAAGATAGAAATCGAAGCTGGACAGCTTTTCCCGCGAATAGCAAGCGAATCGTGTACCTGATCCGCGGCACATGCAGCAGATATGTACATGAGGCCTTCCATCACTCAGAGCCACTTAATGACAGCTGCTGGCGGCGGAGACTGCAGCAAGATGAGCTCATCATGCGTCTATGGCATTCACAACAACAACAACAGCATGCGACTAATATAAAGTAATTAGGAATGATATGACAGCGCCCTGCACATGCAATCAGACAGGCATGCCGAAGCCCTACTCAGGCAGCCGGATATCCTGCTCTTTACTTAGTGCAGGAACGAGTACAACAACACTGACAATGGGAGAACAGCACTATTACTAATTGGTGAGATTATTATCATATCAGTATTGTAATACCATTATTCATTTCGATTTCGTCATTTTGTGGGAGAAAAACAAAAGCAATTTCGATTTCTTTTTCTTGTTGCACGGTCGGTCTAAGAGGAGGCGCTCGGCTGTCCATGGAGAGCGCACTCCAAGTGAGAAAAGGTCACTAAGTGCGTTTTAAGTGACAGTCACAAAAGGCAGGTTTTGTCCGTGTGAAGATCCACACATTCATACTTGATGAGTTTTCCCCAAGGAAATCGCAGCAACAGCGCAAGAAGCGCAGTTCAGTCACCTGAACTACGAGGTCCACTAATCTAATTTGAACAGAATGCACAATGCAAGATGGCTCTCCTACACCAGTCACAACTATTGCCACACCTCAACCATCACAACGCAATTGGGGTTGTACAGCTCCGCAAACACTCGGTTGTCTTACACAGGCGCCAAAGCAGACACCCGGGACCAGGGTTACCCCCCACTCTGCCTGATAGCTCCCAAGGGGTCTTCATCCTGCATCCATAGACAGTAACACAGAGCGCACAGCCTTGTTGTACAGTCACAACTCTTTTGAGCTGACCGATCCTCAATCTCAAGAGGACATAGAAGTCGAGCGGTCAAACCGATTGAGCATGAGCCTCAGTAATTGTCACCAGATACCAGTGCAGTCACCACAAGCAATTAATTGCACGCAGAGATTTTTAGTAAACACGTAACATGTAGAGGCTTAGTTAATGAGGAAACACGACTGCCCCATTTGCGTAACGAGGAGTCTCATCCTCTGAGGCCCCTTCCCAGAAGCCATCAGCGCTCAGCAGCAATCATGAGAATCACAGATTCGCCGCCTGTTATAATATTCCAGAAATAGAAGAACACATAATTAATATTGATTACGATATCAACCATTACAATGATCTGACCAAAGCGCAGATTAGCAAGCTGCTCAGTGCTGTTGCGTAAAAGTGCGTTCAACTTGCCAAATGACCTCATGACCTCATGAAACATGCAGTGCCGTCAATGAACCCTGGGGGCGACCGTTGACCAGAGTAGCGCTAATGGACATTTAGCTTTGAATGACCGCAGCCCGAAATGAGGAGGAACAAGCGAGGCAAGAAGACCAACGTACAAGAAGGAAGAATAATGAGATGAGTGGAGCAGCATGCCTGTGTATTGATTGCCAATGCATCAACACAATTGATTATTAGAGGCATCAGAGAGTGAGGCCAGATGATTATTGCTTCCTCCTCGATCCAGTCTTGACCTCTTGAACCTTTGTGTTCGGCATCAGTAAACAAATGAACATTGATAATCCTTGGTGAAAAAGGTATCCATGATCAACATTGTGTCATTTGCTTCTTAACGACTAAAACATATTATTATTATAATGTATTATGTAATAGGTAATATAATATTAAGGGAAGGAATGAGGTCGATTCCAGGGACCACTGAAGCCAGCACGCAACAAAAATACGCGTCTGTCTGAAACGTCTCAAATTGTACTCGTGGAAAGATCTCGGCAACCTTTGCGGAATGAAAGAAGAAAATTAAATATTGAGAAAGGAGACTGCTGAATGCTTCTTCAGCTCAATTCAAAACACAAATATGGAACTTATAACATGATCTTACGATGAGCTGAATCAACAGGTTGCAACAGGATTTCCAGGAGGGGAAGAGGTGCAGAGGAGGGAGATTTCCCATCATTACTGATTACTCATCCCTTAATTAAAAGTGCCACATCAGAGACTTCCATAATTATTCATGACGATTTCTCGGCTCAGACAATTAATCTTCGCTCACTGAGCAGACAGTGCTTGCGATTCATTTCACTCATTCGCAAACACATTCCTCATGCTCATTTTTCAGTGATTTAATGTCAAAGATTCGAGTGAATTTTATTTCTTTAATCCTCAATAGCATAATAGACAAAGAGGGTTAGTGTAGTACGAGATGCTGGCTCTCATGAAATATCTACAAATACATGTACAAGTGAAAAACCGAGCGTACATTTTAAATAATTAAAAACCTCTGAAGCAATAGATCATGATAATCTATAATCAGCATTTGATAGCTATTGAACTAGATAATTTCTGTCAATTCAGATCGGTGATTGATACTGATACTGATACTGTACTGCATTCTGCAAACAATTACTAGTACTCAAAAATTGGTAATAATTGATCTGTACAGATCAAAGTAATTCTGACAAAATGATAATGTTATTGAGAGTAGAACAAAGGTCTAATGAAGGAATTAAATCTGATATAAGTCCTGTAATCCTCCAGCATTATTCAGAAGAGCGGAAGCGTTTATTGCGCAGAATATTGCAACATCAATTTCATTGGTTGAACATTTGTATAGCGACAACAATCAGTCTTACATTATATTATACCACCATCAAACACAGATTGGTATTGTTGTGCATTCCTGAAGTCAGAATAGAATCCTCATCAAACGATTGGCTGGAGATGAACATCCTGAATTCCAGTCAATTCCTCTGACAGGGTGAGCCAACACGATAACAGATCGTAATTTTCAAACTCTTGAGTGATCTCTTCCCTTCTATATTATCAAGAGTACCCTGTTGCATTGGAGAAGAAGTCAGAACCAAGAAAGATTGCCTCGTGAATAATTAAGTAAGAGAAATCCCTGGAATGTCTAAGACAGATGACAGTCATGCATTTGTGTGACAGTATCATAATCAGTAGATGATAAAATTGGAAACTTAACATCAAAAAGGATAATTATTTAAGGTAGGTTTTTTTTTTTTTTGGCTATCGTTCTAAACACCAGGTTTGGATTGGATTGCCAATTAAAGTGTTTACATATCTTTGGAAATCTGTTGATGAGTTTCACTCTCATCAGTTCCTCATGATAATAAAGATTTACAAGAACAATTGTAACGTTGCTCAGTATATTATTTGGACCAATAAGCGTGAATCGGAGCATGTTCATCATCAGAAGGGAGAATTGATTTCTTCGTCTTCTATCATTGAATGATGCTCCATTGCTCAAGTACTCTTAATGACTCTCTTGATGGCACTTGATCTGGAAATTAGCGTGGACTTTGAGTCTTTGCTTGACTTCTCTCAAGTTAATTTGCTCCTTAATTGATCTAGAGCAGATTACAGATGTAAATGTGAATGGTCGTCACGAAGAAATTCTAGAAGTAGAAAGATGTAAATCATATTTGAGAGACCTCCAAGACGATTTTGCCACGTAACCTAATACTATCAACAATAATTGAAGAAGAAAAAAAAAGAGCCAATATCATTATATCTCACCCAATTTAATATAAATTGACTAGAAAAGAACAAGTTTGCCGTGGTGCATGACTAACATGAGAAAAGCCCTATGAAATACCAAATAATGAATATATCTACTATTGACTAATGGCGTAAAACTAGGCCTATACAATAATCATATTACACTGATAATAATTATACAGGAGTAGCTCAGTAGCCTAGTAGGTTGGTGTGAGTGTATCAGAGCATGCAATTAAAATTAGCATGATAAAAAAACGAACACCGAGAAATAGAGGCGTGGACATCCAACACGGAGATCATGCCCCCATTTGCCAAATGCTAAACAAAATAATCAAGCCCTGGGGGGAACGAACAGAGGGAATTTCTGGGAGCAAACAGCTCAGTTTTCAGGAAACAGTGACTGGAATCTAAAGTGAGAACTGTCAAACATGTCGGAATAGCGAAAATGTCAAGGCGAGGAGGGTTGGGGGAACAGACGGGAATACAGACATAACGCAAACGTCTCAAGCAAGAAAAGGTGGAAAAATACTCACTTTCCTAATTCCTCTTTCAAATCATATAAATCGCTACACTTTGTGGAGTTGTTGGTAGCCATTTTTGAGAAGTAAATGTTGACATGAATGAAAATGTCGGCCTTCCCACAAATCCCGAGTAAGTTCTCGTCTTGCCTCGAGAGATTTCGTGGTGCCTTTAAAGATGGCGTCCTCCACACATGGATGCCATTGTGGTTAACCAAAGATGCCATTTAATCATAACGCGCAATTCGAATGTTGCAAGGCAACCCGGAGCTTCATAACGGCATAGTCAAACAGAAATTACAGCTGGCAGCCGGCTCTGAATTGCCGACAT
The DNA here is from genome assembly GCA_000328365.1 of Capitella teleta. NCBI lineage: Eukaryota > Metazoa > Annelida > Polychaeta > Capitellidae > Capitella > Capitella teleta. Next base: position 198,578 of record KB298124.1, on the reverse strand, counting down.
TAAATTAAGTGAACTTTCGGCTGTTGACGGCGTACATCTAATAAAACATAGATCACTGAGTCTGAACTAAAGTATTTAATTTTCTCGCGACCATAGAGATGACTACAGAACCTAATCAACTCAATGGGAACCTGAATTTAGACCCAGACAATGCGATGTCAACATGAAACAGGACATTCGAAACGACACATATAACGCCAAAGTGTGGATAATAAATTTAATTTAATAATAAATAGCTACCCGAGGACGTCGGACCCCCTCCCCTCTTCTCGGTTTATTTCAATTGTTTAGAAGACCATACATGCCAACCTTCATCCAGAGCAAAAACGGAGATGAAGGAAATCGGTGACGGGGTGGATGAGAAGGGGGTGGTCCCCTCCATATGGCCCCGCAGGGAACAGTTGGAGAATCCTGCAAACGACACAAACATCTACACCGGTGCATCTGGTCCTGAAGACTAGCACAATCTACAAGATGACCTGACACTATGCTCTGTGCAACATGACAACCACAGATACATTCGTGCATGCACTGCATGAGCCATGCAACATATTGAAAAGTTTAACGTTTTACCTCTTTACTTTTCAATACTAATTATTTCCAGTACAGGTTTTGGGTATCCTCGGTTTACAGTGTAAACTTATGTAAGAATACTCAAGTGATATAAATTATTCAATTGTACAGGGTGGAATCAAATATTATTACAAATTTAAAAGGACACAACTGCAAGGAAAACTAATCAGAAAACAAAGGAATTTACACACCAAATTAAACTTAAATGGAAATAACAAATAGCACATTAGAATTAATTTAATGGATAAACTAACTTCTTAACACAAAAGTCTCTCGCCTGAAGTCCCGCACATGCAGAGGCCTGCTGCCAAGCCTCACGGAGCTTGGCTTCAGGAGTTTGGCTCTCTCCCAAAACTAAACTTTTATTGCTGAATTCTCTACTTATAAAAGGATTGTCGCACGTGCCAGATTATGCGCGTTGGTTATATATAGTAGCATGCACGCGCTAAACAATTTGCCAAGAGGCCATCTGTACTGAGGCCTAAATCATTCTTTCACAACAAAACGATTAAATTAAACATTCATTAATGATTAATCCACCCTGTATAAATAATATATGCAAATCGATAATAATGATTATAATGTTGTAGGCCGTGGCTGTCATCAGAGTCCTCCATACGGGGTGATGACCTTCACAATATGTCCCTGGATCGACGCAACATCTATCCCCGCCTTAGACCAACCCACGTGATCTGGTCGATCCAGTGGAGCCTTCATGTGATCAGCATTCCGAACTTGTTTATCCGGCTGTTTCCATGCGAGCGGGGGAGGCCGGATTAACGTGGCCTGATTGTTCAAGGGCGGATTATCCTGAACGACCACGTGGTTATTGCATCATTGGATGTCAGCGGATTGGCAATAATTACTGACTTAAATTTAACGATGACGTCATCAGTACTCATGACCATGTCTATAGAGGGGTTAAAAATCCTGTTCATTCCATTTAATCAGTTCATAGTACTAGTACTCAATACAAATAACTATATATAGATACCAGTATTCGGAGTATTCCTTCAAAATTGATGTACCGGAAAATTTACAAATGAACGTTGTAAGAGATTCGATTTTATGTGGATTAATTTGATTGAAAGACTTCTTATACACAAGTAGAGAAGGTTTGCGTCAAACATATGTTCTTACATTACAATAAAATTATTCTTAGACGAGATGACTTGGCGGTGAGTTTTTCCTAATGATTGCGAGGGAGATATGTTCTAGCAGAGGTAGTGGACTTCTCGTTTGTCTTCCTTTGCCAGTTCTTTTTTTATTCGCACGCACGCACGCACGGTAAGCACGCATTTTATAATATGTGAGCGAACGATTTGCGGCCGAATGATGCGTGCGTGCGTTTCCCAACCTTGTGGCGAAGAAATGACGATCTACCTGGCTTTTGATGAGAGGAGAATCTTGATCTCCACTTTCTTGACATTGTCATTGAGCACCTTGGGTAGTAGTAGCGTGAGCAATCTCCAGGTGGCAACCAATGCTGTGCTCTTCCTTGGCAACAATCGGATTGTCGCAAATCAAGTCAAAACTTGTTCGTTTCAACGCCGTATTATCTCGTATTCAATAGTGAAGCAGAGGAGAGGAGTCTCGCTGGCCGGCCTTGGCATGCGGACAGGTGAGCCCTGAGCCAACGTCTACAACAGACATCAAATGACTCGGTGCAATGATATATGTACAATAAATTCAACAATGTATGTGACCACTACTGCTCTTAGATGCACCGTTCTTGTGTAATCTTGCATACTAGCAATTAGCAACTGGGATAATATCGCTGCCATACATTTTATTAATTGTTGTACATTCAGAATTTCTCTCAAAATTCTCCTTGATCACATATGTGACTAATTGATTGATTGATTGATTGATTGATTGATTGATTGATTGATTGATTGATTGATTGATTGATTGATTGATTGATTGATTGATTGATTGATTTGTTTTCCATATTTAAAACTAATTTGGTTATTATCTCTAAATAATTAATCATTTATCAATTGATTCATTATTATTTTTCTTTTTTTCTTTTTTTATATATATTTATGTTTGTTCAAACTTTGGTTATTATCTCTAAATAATTAATGTTAGCTTTTTTTCCTATCCCCGTGTTTTTTTTTTTTTTTTTATTATTATTATTTATTTTTTTTTTATTTTTTTTTTTTCATCACGGGATGATCTATACTGAGCAACAAAACAAACTATTCATGTCTTGAAAAAGCTTATAGAGTAATGCAAACTAAATTGACGGTGGATGTATTATTAGTTGGGTGTGTTTATTCGGAAGTTGGAGTTTCTGGCGGTCGCGTTGAATCAGCAAAGATCAACAAATGTGGCGTAGGGGTCAAAACGCAAAATCACACTTTAGATGGAATGATTATTTTATTTAGAAAAAACAAAATGCATAAAAATTGTCATCGATAATGAACGTGGCCCCTCATTGCGTCAATACAGGCCAGGCACCTTCGATGGATGCTGCGGATTAAAATTTGGATCCTGTCCTGGGCCAGTGCAGCCCATTCTTCCGAAGGTCCATCGCAAGTGCTGCAGCACCCTACAGAGGAGGTTACACTGCGCTTTGATGGGGATTAACGTGGACCTCTGCGTTTTGAAGTCATCGTGGAACTGTTTGCCCACTTATTGGGGGGTCTGTGGGATCCGACGATATCGTCTGCTGTCATGTAGATGGACGTGCATTGAGAAACGAAAGGTGGCATGATTTCTGGAGATATCCGAAATGAACAACTTTCTTTGTTCATCTCTTTTGTTGTTTAACCAAGCACAATTTCTTCCCTTCATGATTTCATTGCATGTGTGACCATTTAGGACACATGCAACTGATTAGGAAGAGTTCAAATTCTCTCGAGTCCACGATGCAATAAATATAAAATTGTATAGTTTCTTTCGTTGTTTGGTATATATCTGTTTGGTATATATCTGTTTACCATTACAAGAACAACACAGCATGCACCGCATATATGATAGCAAATCGTTAACCACCGATCACACACATATAACTGCATTATGTATGAGCATATAGGAGGCGACGAAACGTCATGAACTATGCTTGCTTGGTTGAAGGCTCGAGGCTGCTTCTGGAAAGCTCCAACTTCTTGCCATAGTGTAGCACCGAGTATAAGCCCCTTGGACAGAATTGAGGGCTTTGTCGAGGTCTGCTCCTTAGACTTCTTGCTGCCAGATGCGTTTACGTGTACATGGGAGCTAGTGCATTATGATCGGATCACGAAGTTAATTCCACCACTCGCAGGTTGCTTTGAGTTGGTATTAAACGTCAAGGAAGTGACATGGACATATCCACACGCTAATTCAAGTGCAAGTCACAAAATTCCATGAGATAAACGCGGGTCTGTCTTTCAGATTTCAATGATTCAGCTGGCCAACCATAATCGGATCAGACGAGAATCGATCTAACCATTTGCCATGGCGGCGCCCTCAGCCTAGCTGTCCTGAATAAGAACTTCTGCTACACTTTCCGCTCTTTTCAACGTGAGTATGGCCTAAAAATGGGAATTTTTGAATGAGAAAATGCGTGAGATAGAATTCACCAACTTTTCAAGAGTTTATATTTTGGATTAGTTGCACTTTGGTGGATGTTCTGAATGTAAACAAACGGGAAAGGGCTTCTCGAGATCAACTCAAGGACAAGATTCCGAAACTAAAAACCGTTAGAAAACAGGATAAACTGCTTCGTTATGGGGGTGATGCTGGCTGCGAATATTGATATGATGCATATCAGTGGGGTGGGATTTTGGTTTCTTCAGAGTTCAGAATTTTTCAGCTTTCTTCAGTAGCTTCGAAAGGTGAGAAGCAACTGAAAGCATTGGTTGGTATTTGGTAAGAACTTCTTTAAGTTTAAAGAACTCTATAACAGAGTCTATATGTTAATCTCGTTGCAAGACTCCTAATCCTATTGGCATTGCTATAAGGATGCAGCATCCCCACAGATTATGGCAACAGAATGCAGCTACTTGGTCACTGTGACTCAGGGAGAGTTTTGAGAGTTTTATTTGGCAGATGGCGTCAGTAATAGCTGTTCTTTTCAGCCGTGGCCATATCAATCATAACATAAATATATATAAATGAGAAAAATATAAAAAGAATAGATAAGATATAATTGTATATAAAATTTGTAAATTTAAAAAGTTCGACATTTCTAAAAATCAAAATAAATGATGTCTTTTATTCTTACACTATCCTGCTAATATGAGTTTTGGGGGTCCGGGTTAATTCGGCTTGTGAACCTTGATATTAAAACAATAATAGTTTCATGACTAAATTAGGCTTATTAGTCGTACATTGAGTAGTATAATTGGGGCCCTTGTTCATCAGCATGTCTTGGCGGCATCATGCCTGCATGGAAAAGTGCGTCTGCTGGAGGCATACTCTCCTGAATCTACCAGAAAAAAATGTAACAAGTCTAGTTTCAGAAAGTTATGTACAGTAGACCCCGAAGCCAGCCTGGAAAAGCCGACTGGCCAGCCGAAAAGCATCCGAGGAGCCGCCGGAATTTTGATGATCCGCCCAAAATCAGTTGGCTCAGTCGCCACCAAAAATCCATCGGTCAGCCACATTTATTTTGAGAGATTTGGCAGGAAAAATGTTATGATTTATATAATTTCACAAAGTAAATTAACTGTCAATGTACGCTGTCTTTTATAACCAAGCACCAAGGATGTGATCGCAACTTCAGAGAGTGGAAATGCAGCATAATTTATTATATGAATAAGAAATGAATATTCTAATAAGTAAAGAAAGATAATTTCTATACTAATATTAAGATGAAACCAGCAATTACCTCGTTACCACAAAAATCAAGATTAGGAAGAAATATATATTCTCTATAGAATTCTCCGTGGTAAACGTTCCTCAATTACCCCTTCACATCTTGAATTATCTATGAATAATTCGCCGTCAAGCGTAGTGTCAATGGGTCATCTGAATGGGTATTGTATCGACCGCAAATAATTATGGTGAAAATTTTATGCGGTGCAAAAATTTCCTGTTCTACAGCACTATAATGTTGGTAACAATTGGAGATTAATTGCTAAATGTGTTTTTGTTATAGATTTATTTTTATTTTTATGCTCTTCACTTATCACCCATGCATCCGTTTTTGGTGATTCTTTTATATTTTTATATATATATATATTTTTTTATAGTTGCTCAGCATCACGGTATGACAGAGTGCATGTACACAACAGCAAGCATGAAATTTATCACAGGCTGAGACTACTTATGATTAGCATATTCTCCGTAATCTGTCATCTGTTTGCATAATAAATGACTGTATGATGCAGTAGCTATTTTATCAGTTTGTTGACACACAATCAAATTGAATCAAGGGGAAAATGAGGGGGGGTGGAATCTTCTAAAGATATCTACGAGTGTTTCGTGGCAGACACGAGCCATAATAAGGGTATCATTGATGAAATACTTCTGCATAAAAATGCAGTATTCATTTGAGTGAGCTCCCTAATTCTTAATTGTATTATTTCCTTATGCATACAGCTAGACGTATTTTAGCAAAACTACATATACTATAATGAAAGCACTGCATATGTACGTTTACATGTATTGCATTGCGCAGCTGATCTGAGCCAGTCGGAAAAAAATCAGTTAGTCAGCCACAAAAAGGTTGGCTGACCGACTAGCCAGCCGAGTAAAGGCCTCAGCCAGCCACAAATCAACTGGCTGGCTGGCTTCGGGGTCTAATGTGCAGTAATAACCTGTGTTAACGACCACTTGTATAAGGCGACCACTGTCTTGACACGCCCAGTGACCAGCCTCGTCTTAGGGCGAATGTCACCTGAACAACTTTGAGCTTGTGTCTTCAGTCAATTCAGTGAGCTGGCTTCTTTGTTGTTGCAAGGGAAGGCGTTAAATTGCATTGCGCATCGTAAAGAAAATGACCAGTGCTTTTATGCTTCAACTGTGATCTTTGATGATGCAATCAAAGCTTGTACCGGGTCACATATATGTTTGTTTATGCAGTTGTTTCCATGGAAACTGTGAAAGCTGAGTAGGTTAAACTGGTTTGATTTCATGAAAGTGTCTGACCACCTGAGTGAACAAACGAATTAATCCTGTTAATTCAGAAGGGATTCCCGGTTTATCTCTTCTGAACGGCTGCCCTTGATTGAACCCAGGGATAGCCTAAAGGTCAATGACTCAATCCACTTCCTTGATCTCACTTATTATGCTCTGGATCGACCTTTGACCTTTGAGGAAAATGATGGGATTATTCACTTGTTTTATGTCTTCCTGAACAAAGTTTGAAACTTTCAACATTTGTACATGTAACAAAGTACTGCTGTGTTTACCAGTCGTGTTGAATTGTTCAGAGGCTACCCTAGATCCCCAGGGGAAGCGGAGCAGTTCCTACACTCTATTATATTATTGTATTTTAGTCTATGCTACGGCTTGGGGAGCTAAAGTATGCAGAGTGTCATGGATGGCTTATAGCTTAACACCCTGCGTGCCAAATCGACACTCACGTTGACTGGACAGTCTGAAGCCTGTTATTTCACTTGGCAGATTAACTTGGATATTAGCTGACATCACATGACATTCAATTTCATAATCTTCTGTCCAGAAATTATGAAGAACTTTTTTAGTCTACGTGTATTCTCATGGGAATTAACTGCACCTCTGTATGACTCAATTTTGACTCAATTATGACTCTGGAGGTGAAGTACCGGGTAACTCATTAATTATCATTAATTAATTAACTCATTAATAATCGTGAATTAATTAGCAGCTTGTGTTCTTTTCTCTCGTTCACTGTTTACCTTCGCAGTTTGTTGTTGTGTGCATCATTTGCCCTCAATTTTTAGCCATACATTTATCAGCAAAACTGACGTAAACATTGTACATCTTGCTGACTTCTTGGCTCACGGAAGCACTCTTGGCTGCTGCTGCTGCTGCACCTGGCGTTTACCTCCTTCGCTCAGTGCGCCTTCGTTCTCAGCCCTCGCAGGGCAACGGTCAGAACTTCACTTCAGTTCCTCATTTTACTTTCCAAGTTTGATTTAGTTTAAAAAAAAATTTAAAAAATTAAAATAAAATACTGAGAGACTGGAGGAGTGGATTGCTGGGCGAAATGAGGATTATTGCGACCTCTTAAGTTGTGCCTCCTGTTGGATCCTCATCTGTTCAGCGCTAGCTGTAGGTACATTATGCTGTTATTTATGCATCTATTGGGTGAACTATGCTTTCTTCAGCTGTGAAGAATTCAACCCCCCCCCCTTTCTCCGCCTCCTCTTGCAATTCGTTTTGATTAAATTACTGTGTGTATGCCATAATTTATATACTTTTAATTATTCAGTTGTACATTTGGATTTACAGTGTAAAGTATTGTAAACTCAACCAAGTACCTCGCCTTCAAATGTCAATAATTCTCTGGTTCAACCGAAGGCTGAAATTGGTCATAAAGAGCAGCGTATTCATCCAGTCAGTGAATAATTCATACTGACCTCTTGGCCCTGAGCCAATTAGCTCTGCATTCCAAGATCAGAGCAGTAGGTCAGGTGATCACATGATCGGATTCACTGATCTTTCGCGACCGGATCAATCGGCAATTGTCTTCATTCATTTTGTTTCTTTGCAGAATTTACCAAAGAAGCAGATCTTTGATTCTCTGTTCTGTTGCAACTGAGTGAGTGTTGGTTATTTTATTTTTAATACCGGTAATAGGTGTTGTGAGAATTTGTTTAATTTTATCTCGTGTGTCGATGAAATCTTTTAAAGAGGACCTCTGATTTATATGTCCTGACATATTGTTCAAAAATTTGATCTCTTTGCTTTCACAAGAGATATTTTGATAATTTGATTTGAACAGAGGTCTTCTTTCATAATAAATATTAATAATACATTTCTTCTTCTGATATATCATTGTGTAAATGTTAATTTTTCATTCTTCTCTTATAAATTAGGATTTTTTCTAATAATTTTCTTTTCATTTTTCTTTTTCTTCTTTATAAAAAAAAGATCACAATGTAAGTGCAGAAGTTCCATCTCACCAGTGTGTTTAAACGCAATTTAAATTCCGTGACATTTTCTGCCACTTCCTTCCTTGGTTTGCCTTCGTGTGTTGGACCAAACCTCGACTGTCTTCTCACTAATCCCCTTAATTCTTTCTTCTGTGTTTCGACTGTTTTATTTTCTCTTTTTCTTCCTTGGTTTCAACATGAACATATTAGAGCAACTCACTGCTTTAGAACAGAAAAACAAAAAAACACCAAGAAGTATAGATATTAAACCGGCCAGTACTGATAATTTTAATAAATTTAAATTAACTTTGAATATTTGATTTAACTTTTTTTTTCCTTTTCCAGGACTAAGCGGCTGAAAATGAGTCTTGCGATCCCTGGCGCCGTCTTCCAGCACTACGGTCCGGTGCCCTCGTCAGCGTATGTCGTAGATGACTTCAAGGATCCTTTGGAGGAAGCTGTCTATAAAAATGACCTTGATCTCGCTAAGAAGCTCATTGAGGTTGGTTCCTCAGAAATCTACAAAATTATTAAATAATTCTATTAAATAATTAATTAATTATTAGAATTATTAAATAATTCTAATCCTCAGTGGGATTATTATCTTTAGTAATTTTTATTTATTTTATTTCTCTGTTTTCTTTAGAATTCAGCTGCTTCCAATTGAGTCTGTTACAGTTTTTTGTTTGTTTTTTTTTTAATTTTTTTTTTTTGGGAGGTGGGGAGGGGGGTGTGTTTTATTGTGAACAATTTTTAGTTTGTCAGAATGATGGTGTTTGATGCATGATTCGTTTGCTGTGATTCACAGGAGGGCAACAAGGTCACTGTTGGTCTGAAGATTGGAGAAATGTCCTGCTTGGAGTACTGTTGCATGATGGGATACGCAAATATGCTGCGTTTTCTAATGGAACAATCGGACAACTATGAAATGCTCAAGAAATACTTCTCTTTTGAGGGTTTGTTGTCAAATGTTCCGTGCGATCGACTTGAACGTTTGATTCCTCCAGATGTAGTTGAACGGGCGTACCTCATCTCGAAGCACAAAAAAGTTTTCTTCGCTCAGGACGGCTTAGCCG
>KB298124.1:149475-181650 GCA_000328365.1 Capitella teleta | reverse complement strand
GCTTACCCTCCACCTGCATGACGCCCTGGACGAAAAGAAATTGAGGAGACGTCGGCATGACCTTCTTGCACTGACCTCCAGGGCATCGCCCGTGTCCTCCACGAAGTACACGCGCACGTTGTAATCGACCGATGACGTCACAGCCGGAGCGAACGCCGCCAAGCGGAGGATCTTGATGGCCTTGCCGGCCATGCTCGGCTCCCCGATCAACGTGTAGCGCCGCAGGCTGACGTCGGTCATGATGTGGCACTGACCACTGTCCATCTGGATGTACATGGGCGTGTTGATGGTCTCCTCGCCCAGGGTGCACATGCGCTGAAAGCAAAACAAGTCAACACCAAAGCACCAAAGCACTATGCCATCAATGTGCAATCGGTTGGCATGGCAACAGTACCTGCCATCGCGGAGGTTCATCGTAGGGCGTCGTGCTGGAGCAAATCGACAGTGACCACTGTCCGTGCTTGATGCTGGCGCAGTGCTCGAAGCTGATCACCATGGGTTTGAGCAGCTCCAGGCCCAGCGGACCACACACCACGACTGGACTCAACACGGTCTGAGAATCTGAAGCGCAAAATATCACTTAATGATTTATTACGCAATTGATTAACCATTATCTTAGCAACTACAAAGACACGTCAGCCATTTGCTATGACAACCCGGATCAAAGATTAATACATTCGTGATAAATGTGGATTTATTTGCCCTTCGCTCTCCAACATGGAGTGGACTCTAGCCGAAATGTGCCGCGTCAGCATTTTGCCATTGTATACAAGGAGATACGAAGCGTAATCCGAGAGGGAGGGGGGGGGGCGTCTAATCGAAAGCATTTATCACTCGATTAGGGCAAAGACAGCCAGGCTGAGATAACCGGGTCAGCCGTATCGTGCCAGCGTCCGTTATCTTATCAGCTGCAAGAATTGGCGGCTGGTTTGTTCTGCGGCTGCGCACCTCTGTTATTACGACACGGAGCAGGTAAATAGTTACGCAAGCGGACGTCTCTCATCAAACTGACGAGTGTTTGAGGCGAGTATCCCGCCCACCTGGGGCTCGTCCGTTATTCTTACGCCATCACTCGCAATTCTCCTTCTCTCTCTTTGAGAGAATGGAGAGGAGGGGGGCACTGACCTGTCAGTTTGGGTCGGTCCTTGTCGTCCCGGGAAACCGCGAGGAAGATTTCCTCGGAGCAGTTTTTCTTGATGGCGCCCTCGGGAATGGTGATGCTCACCCCTGCGACGGATAATCAAATGTAAACGATGACGTAAGAGCAGTTGTGTGACGTCATCTAATGACAGGTGGTCACGTGGCTACATCCGTCAACAGGAATTTTTGATTGACAGTTGAAAAAAGCGAAAGTGAAACAGATGCTTATATTACGTCACCCGTTCAACCACAAATGATTGCTAATTGCTACGTCTTAATTACTCCTTAATTAGTAGATTTTAAACGCAGCCACTTGTGGCTTGATTACGCACCCGAGTCCGGCAGCTGCAGCCGCCCCCCAGCGTGCGTTACCGTGGCAACCACGAGTGCCTCGACGTCGATGTTGCTAGGCAACTGGCAGGAGATGAGGGACTGTCGGTTGGGGCGGTCGGAATAGACGGAGTGCGGGCGGGAGTCGGCGTCGGACGCCGCTGAGCCTCCGTGCTGCGGCGATTTCGACGGCGTGCACAGGGCCACTCCGCTGCTGGCGTCCAGCAGAAGACTGCGGCTGGCGTTGATGACGTTGTCCGAGTAGATCGGCACCTTCTCGGTCGAATCGCGGTTGTTGTTGGGCGATTCCTGCATCGCGTTGTGGTTCTGGATGGTCACGCTGCTGACCACCGTCTGCGTTATGTCCGGCTGCGCCGACACCACGTCTGGAAAATATGCACAGAAATCAAGATGAATTTTGTACTCTATTTTTTTTTTTTATTTTTTTTTTTTTTTTTTTTTTTTTTTTTTTCTTAGAAGTCAGTGACCTGTACCTTTATACTTCTTGTCCTCTGGGTCAGAGGCTTGCGATTTCCTGCGTCGCAAAAGGAAAACGATGATGATGATGACGACGGCTAAGACGGCGATGGCGAAGATCAAGCCGACGTACATGGCCACATTCTCCTTGGGAACCTCCCGAGTCACTGCGAGGGCAGAAAAAGACGTATACTGACAAGGGATTGGTTTACAAAGAGCGGAGATTGAGTCATTAAAGCGAGAATCGTGGAAGAAGGGGAAGATCCCTATTCAGCTGCCACGGGCGGTTTGTACTCGGTATGCATTATGTAGGAGACGGAATTAAAGAAAAGTCAAACATATGTTGACCTTGAGCTTAAGACTGAGAGTTATAGACATATTATAAGAAAAATAAGAAGTCAGTAATATTAATCCCAAGTTGATCAACATAAACAAACATTTAACATCAAATATTATATATTATTCATGAGCATTAAAAAATCGAATATTTTCAATTCTTGAAGTCAAGAAAGACAAACATTCATATATTATTATGACTGATCAATACTGGAGAGGCAGGGGAGGCGTGTTGGAGAGGGGAGTGGAGAGAAAGAGATAGCTGTCAGAAGGCATTGCATTTCGCCTGGTTGAGTTCACAAAATCCGTGATCCTCAGAAAGACCTTCATAAGCCGACAATGGGGCTAATCCCAGATGTCCGGGACTGGGAATAAACTGGCCACGTTTATAATTCCCCCTTCAGGGAACGAGCAAGGGAGACAATGGGAGAATGGGGCAAGAGGAAAGAGGTGCATAGAGAGGAGGGGGCGTCGACGCGACAAAGGACCGAACCCTGGCTGTGCCTCCGCTGACAGAGCGACTCGACCTTTGCACTCCGTGACCTATGACCTGATTGTCATGCGAGCGGGTTGTTTTCCGGGTCGACGCCATACAACCCTCGGGTACGATGGGAGAGTGGGTTCGTTGTTATGTAACAGGAGTATTCATCGAAGTATGACGCAACGGCATGCTCACAAACATGCGATGTGTACACGTGGTCAACATGAGTGAATATTAAAAAGCGGAGTAGCGCCCGAATATGATGTGACGGAAGATGACGCAAGTGCACAATAGCAGAGAGATCAGGGCATCCCGCTGCAACAACATCCAAACACACGCCGCCGCTCAGTCGTTTAGCAAAATAGAATTACCTCCGCAAAACACGCTCAGCAAACAGCCGCGCGATACTGCACCGTGCGAGTTCACAAGCCACGGGAACTGCTCGTCCGCCTTTCGCCTCATCGTGCTCCACGCAAATCCGCAAGCATCTCTGCACTCAGATGTTTTTTTTTTTTTTGTGCTTGTGAAAAATAACTTTCTAAAAGCTCGGTTTAAGCGCGTGCGTCTGGTAATAATTACCACGCGTTATAGCTTATATCAATGCAGTCGGCTGGCGAATGCAAAGGGGGGGGGGGGGGGGGGTTATATGTGCAAATGGAAGAATATACAAGCACAGCAACCCCCGGTTTCATATCAGCTCCGACAGCCGAGGATATTGGAAGCAAATGTTTCGTCAGAAATCCTCTACGTCTTCATCTTCAGACATCTCACCAAGAAAAAAGAAAAATGATGCTGCAACAGTACACAATGCATGCAAGGTATTCCATGCTTTGATCGCTCGTCTTGAACAACTCTCTGACGTAATTCAGTGCGCAAAGGTCACTGATTCAGGGGAATTACAAGCGGCGTCGTCCGCAGATTTCATCATTTGATGACGACGTAGTGTTATGAGAGCGGATGACGAAGCAGCGGGTCTCATAACCGAGATTTATGGTTTCGGAGTTGAGCGAAGCAGTGTTGTCTGTGAAAACCTAATCGGCATTCCGCTTTGTTTCCTTCGATAACCCTCGCCAGGGGGCGCACTGGGGACGCACGTCGAAGCACGTGTCCCCGGGGACGACACCCCCGATAAACACTGTTGCCAGCCGCACTGGGCCATCTCGGTGCTGGCTGATACACCGGTCGCTTCTTCATTCTGTGTAGCTTATGCAACGCTTGAAGTTTGCTTTGCAGTTGAGCTGATTGCTATTTGCATGCACAGTGTGAGTCTGTTTTGAGGCATTCCATTTCAGCAGCGGAATCATCTTCAATCTGCGATTTCCATGCATCGGGAAGTGTATGCAATTAAACACACTTCTGCCCTTGAGACATCTCCAAATGAGAAATCAATCACTCAAGTCAATCAGAAACTATGTTATGAATCCTCAACGCAGTGGACATCAGTGACAAATTCGGTGATTTTCTACTTTGTCCAGAAGAATTGCTGCCCTTGGCCCACGTGATGGTCACGTGATCTATAGCGTCCAGCCGTCCACTATAGGAAAGTGCAAGCGAGACACCAAAGAGCGAGATATTGAAGTAGACGCTGACATGCGCCCAGCAACTGCCCTTATTATCGCTCAATATGGTAAGCCATTGGGGACATTGACAATGTATATATCTATATGAACCCTAATGCGTGCAGAGCCCTCCGAGGTCCAATTGCACGCAGCGCAATGGCTGTCAGAGCAGGACGGCGTTTGTTTATTTGCGTCGTGTGGTCATTCTGACTCTTCTACGGGAGACCCCTTGCTCTCATTGTCCTTTCGGCAATTGGGCGCATGGATTGATTGCACCCGGGAGGAACGCTAAGGTGTGTTGCCTCTTGGCGAGGGAGGGGGCGTGAGGCCACGGGGTGGGGGGTATATATACGTCGAGTGAAGATACAAGGGTGCGATGCCATGGAAAACCATCACTCAAAATATATGCAACAGTTGTGAAAAGTTTACCGTAGTGAAAAATAAGCGAAATGAGAAGTTGAAACTCACGTGTTTTGTCTCTGGTTTCGTCGAATGTCATGTAGCCATCATAACCATCTGCGGAATACGAGAAAGAGAGAAAAATGTATATATACAGAGATAAAAGAGAAATGGAGGGAGTATGCAGGGCACACAATTCATGTTGCCATGGAAACCAGATAAGGGCTATCTCACATCAGAGCAAATGAATGCATATGTATTTTATGTTCTATTCCCCCGATGATGATATCCACATAACCCAACAGCGTCGACATGAACAAAAGGACCAAGGACTTAAGCACCCCCTCCCCCTTCAAAATGCCCCCCCTTTCTGTCCTGATTGCGACTGAATTAGATCACACATAACTCGCGACGACAACGATGTCGATTTGGCCCCCGCACTCCAAATATTGGTTGCTTCGCGCGGAGAGCTTGCCACACAACGCAAGTACGCCATTACGTGTGAATAAGAACCACCCTGTACACGGCGAGGCGAGAAGAGCAGATATTCACGAGTTCCTTCCAGCAGCGGGCCACACTTAAATACACTTCAGCAAGTGTAGTCAATACATGAAATATCATCATTGGCATAACTGTTTGCACAGCCAGGGGTCATAGCGCGAAGACGGTGACGTCACACCAAGTGTGATAATTGTAGCCCTGTTTAGAGGTCCGCTACTGTTGTCCGGTGTAATAAGGAAGCTGTCACGTGTCTGCCTGTGTGATTTCCCGCTGTTGAATCGCAGTTGGCGTTTGATTGAAAGGTGCGACATTCGATCCGTGTTCCAGTCGAGTTATCATAGAATTAATGCAAAGGGCTCTGATGTCGCAGGCGACACCCGATGCCCAGCCAACCCATCTGGCGTGAATTTCGACCGGATTTCACTTTTCTGCCGGGGTGCATGTGCATGAGAGCCAGGTGTTAAGTTAATCCATGATGTTAATCCCGTCATGATTAAGACTGACTTTAACCCTCTTAATGTCAATAATTGATGGTGGTTAATTTCTACTGTTTATTTCCACTGTGTACCTTTGCAGCTTCCGCCCGTGCAGTTGGCGGTGTCCACGTCATAACCCCTGCATCGAGCCCCTCCGTTCTGCGGCAGCGGGTTGTCGCACAACCTCTGGCGGTGGTGCTTGCAATCGCCACTGCACGTTGACCAAGATGACCACGTGGACCACAGTCCATCCACTGGAATCAGAAGAGAAAAAAAAATACAGTTGAGACATCGATGGCTTTGATGACATAATACGGACACACACACACGGGCGTTTTCGTCATATATATATATATATATATTATGTTCTTGTATATTATTATGTACACGTCACAATTGAAACAGATATAGCGACAAACAAAGCGAAAGTAACACAAGCAACAAACATGCATTTTCCCCGTTCAACGAGCACTTTTCAAAAGTGAAACTGAAACCGAATGTGAAAACGAAACTGACGCACACCCGTGTACAATCATCTCACCGAACGAAGAGGGAACTTGGGATGAATCATCTGGGAGGAGGAACATGAGGAGCAACCGATCATTCATACAAATCATTCGTTCAATATTTCACGTGATTACGGAACTGATCGTAGCAGAACGACAGGTGAGGAGAGGGGGGGGGGCGTATTCAAACGCCATCAATCAGAAGACAGGTGCGGATGACCGTTGTATCGATCAGGAGTCATTGCTCATTATCAGAAGGTCAGTCTATGTCATTACGACAAGTGACAGGAGGACATGCAATATTTTGATACGGGGGGCGTTTCAATATTACGCAATATCAATTGTAATGAGACCATCACGGAGCAATATGAAAAGCAAGGTGGAAATTCAACATCTAACTGGTTAAAAAAAAAAAAGTAATTTAGTATGTTGAGTTGCAGCAGAGTTAGAAGTATAGTTACTCTAGCAATAGAGAGTGCTATGCCAAGCAGAAAGATGGTGAATCGAGATAAGCAGTGTGTTTTGACTGTTAGACAGACTTGCGAATTCGCGACTCTACTTTTTTTTTCACGTGGCAATCGTGGGGTGTGAGTACTTTAACGACTTTGCCGTTTCAGCTGCGATCTTATCACTGGGCTCGAAATTACAAATAATGACCATGCTAAGTGCTTCGCATTGACATTTGATAGGGTTGTGAGTTTACCAACTCCAAATAGCGCTCGAATACAGCAACGTGAACTTGCAAATGGTGTTTGACAGGGCTCAGTAAGGGATTATCGAACGAAAAATTATTGATAATAGCAGAGTTGATTAATGAGTGAGAGCCACGATCGGTTACGTCAGTGCTAAAGCCATCGGTCTACACACTTGTTGGGAACCCACCTGAACATACGGACGTGCACGGCACCCTTTGGACGGCCTCTCCACTGCACTTCCGGCCGCCGTTAATCGGCGTCGGATTGTTGCAAACGCGCATTCTGCGCTGAAAACCTTTGCCACATTTGGTTGAGCAATCGCCCCACTCATTCCACGAGGACCAGTCGCCATGCACTGCAACGAAACCAACCAACATTATCGTTAAAAAGTTCGCCCCATTTCTACTTTGTAAAACATAACATCGTTTTCGCGCCATTTTTCTAGCATTATCGTCTGCGGGTGTAACCAGACGAAATAATCAGCGAACGTTTCTGGAAATGATTCCCTAACGAACAATTGATAGATTTAAGCAGTAGAAGCGTTTTACGAGCGACAATAGAGTGGAAAAATACTCGAGGTAATCGCTCACTTTTTCTACGATTTTTTCCACTTGCTCCAGGGGGGCGATGAAGACATCCAGTGAAGGTAAAACACAAAACAGATTTTGGGGGTATTTGTGTGAATCGTACAAAACCCGAAACAGGCGCCGAGTTTCGAGCATTCTTTTGACTTGTTTATTGTTGGAACATAAAACAAAAGGAATAAAATGCATTGATTAAAACTCAAACCACGTGAGAAAATGGCGGCGAGAGAATTTGGGCGGCAATAGATTTACTAGGGCTGCGAGCAGACATGTCTATCGGAGTATCGAACTCCCGAATGTCGAATTAAATCAAGCTCTCAGTTCTCACGATTTTCTGTTTCATCTACAGAGATTTATACGGATCCCAGAAAGGTTTTCATTATGAATATATTAATGCAAAACACGTGTGCTCAATGAAAATCTGTAAATCACATAAACTTATGCATAAATAAATCCGAACATGTGCGACATCTTTTCCGTGAATGATTTTATGCATAAAATAATTTACATACAGTTTACGCTCGATTACACGAGAGAATATTCATCCAATAGTTCAAGTTGATAATTACACGATGTTTGGGGCGATCTAGATTTCGAGAGGACTTTGTATAAATTGCATAATCCATAGAGCACGCCCGCATTTTCCATTGTTCCCGCGCAAATGTAACTCGATAGGAAACCATTTGAATGGGTTCTGTAACAGCGTCTCAGTTTGCGAGCGAAATCGTGACAAGGGGAAAAAATGTTCATCAAGTCCGTGCACAATAGTTGTGTCAGGCACAAGTGAGTGCATAGCGAGGAAAAAAAATCTCTATTAAGCAACTCTATTGTCTTAAATCTCTATACGCGGCATTAACAATTTAAACAGACGAAACAAAAACCAACGCTGTTGAAATCCTAAGATAACATTGATTGTTGGCAAATTCGATTTTCTGATTGCGAGTGGCGAGAGAGAAAAAAAGGGCGAACAATTGTCATGAATGGCATGCTCCCCGTTGAGCATAAAATGAACACTTTCTTGCCATTTTCAGCGAGCGACAAAGCGTATCACTTGTCTCAAAAGAGATCAAATTAATTCTTAGTTAATTAAGGTGTCATTAGAGTGACAATGACAGCGAAAATGACAAATCGAATACGCGGATTTTTTTTAATTTTTGACGCTAATGGAGTGCAACTCGGGGAGCATGCATTTAGTGACCCGCGGGTTGAGTTTCTCACCTAGCACTGTGAGCGTTGCGGACTCAGTGTGTCGGCGACTGGCGACGTTGGCCGCACCGCAGGTGTAATTTCCGACGTCACTCAACCTGGCTTGGTTGATGATCAGGTTGCCTTCGTTCGAGATGATGAAGTTGATGTCTTTGCTGACGTCGATCTCAACGGAATCCTTCAGCCAAAACACCTAATGAAATGAACAAACGCCTTGTTTACATCATGAGTTCACGAATTACATTGTGTTTATTTTGCAGTATCGAACAAATACGAATTCATGGTTCGCAGAATGGCTCACAGATTTCGTCATCCAATTTCAAAAGAATTTTCAAATAGGATTAGTACAAGACAGGATAAAGGAAACATTGTTTATGAATAAAGAGCACATGTTTCCCCCCGTTCATTTGCATCCTCGCAGCTGATCTTGGTGATCTCGTTTTCATCTTTTGATTCGAGGTTCTTCCGGCCTAGTTAGAAAATAATTACGAAAACTACAATCACGGACATCACTCGCATGCGATAAGAGCATCCTCAGCATCTATATGAACATACGAGTAAGTGCGAGTAAACAGCTCGGATTCAACGGACGATCCAGCCACCAAGTATGACGTCATCGCGTATCCCATAGCGACAACACCGCAATCCTACAAATGGCGCATTTTGTACGATTTCGGGGTTCTGGCAAAGCCTCGATGTGACTTATAGAGACAGGGCAAAACGGCTGAATGTATACTGTTGATTAAGCTAATGAGAACGGAGTCATTAACCTCGAGCCAATTACTCCATTTGGCGGTGAATCGTGTATGCACCCATTTTAGACGTCGTTACGATCAGGAAATTAACGTCAGCGCAAAAACGAAACCATTCGTCGCGTGAGGGCTTCCTCAGAATGTGTCAGGCAGATCGAACTTTCAAAACGTGGCTGTTGTTGGTTCAAGTTAATGCCGAATGTTTGAGGCAGGATATCGGAAAGTGAACGTTCGATGCTTTTTGTCGATCGGTTCTTATGACGACGCAGCCGAGGCATTTGTTGGGATGGAAGAATGGCATAAATCTGCCATATGCCGTGTCGCGCAATTGCCTAGGGTGCTAGATAAGAGGGAAGCCCTTATCGGAGAGGAAGGGGGGGGGCTGGGGTGCGGGAGAGGGTTGTCAGAGGGGTAGATGGCTGGAAAGACAGGCATCGTGATGAATGGATGCGCAGTTCTGCTGACTCATGCCGCCGACTGCAGAACATCGAAAAGCGGTTCATGGGGTTAGACTAAGCAATCAGGCGGAGCACGGATGAAATGACTGCGCATGCGCTGCCAATTATGATGCGAGAGGACGATAAAAGCGGACGAGCGCAAGCAACAGCAGCTCATTTCCGTGCGCGATGCTTGGTTTCGTAACCGATGGAAACAGCGAACCACACACGGCGCAAAACCGGTGATTAAAATGTCTTAATTAATAATGAAGGGATGGTAATTACATTTAATCGGTGGGCAAGATGAAAAGGGCTAAATATGGTGGCACAGCGGCGAGAAATCCGTCCGGATTGCCCGCTGAGAGGCAGCGAAAAGGCGCGCCAACTGTCCAGTGAAAAGAGACGCCGCTGCCTCAGGCCGAAAGCACTCGTCAGGATAATGCAAATTGATTAATCCCGCCATTTAAAGTCGGATTGGATGTCTAACAAGCTAGCGCTGGCGATTCTCCGATTGTTCAATGCAATGAGTAAATGATACCTCTTATAACAAGTACTAACAGAAAGAGAGATAGCGTCCATAGCAACATTTGATGGGTGGGGGGGGGGGGGCATGGAACACATAGCGCCGCCGTCAGATGGCGGTTGAATCGGCGGCGGCATCGAGGGTAAGGAGAGCCTGGGCCATGCACTTCAGGGCCCGCTGTAAGGGGCTTTTGAGTTTTATCCCACAAAATGACAATGAAACTGAACGCCCAGTGAGCACTCGAGTCTCAACACTGCTTGAAAGGCACACTGGACAAACACCCCCAATCTGCGCATGCCCGGTTCTCACCACTTCCGGTAGCGGACGCACATGCGCACTTGACGGCATGGCACTTTCACCCCGAGTCAAAGAAAGAAAGGAAAGAACTCGTGCTCCTCTATGGCATTAATTATCCTTTGATTGATGCTTTTTATTCCGCTATGAGAAACTCGCCTTTTTTTTCCCCCTCTACCATAACTCCGTGACCATTAAATGCATGACCCGCAATTCTACTTTTATTCACGAAATAAACGGAGCAGCCATCATATGTTATGCGTGTATGGCAGTTAACGGCAATCCAGGGTCGCCACGAAAGCCTCAGAACAAATCTTTGCGATTTCAGACCAGAGCGGAATCCCTGATGAAGCACCATGAGATACCAGCACTGTCTTGAGAAATTTTTGAAGGGGGTACACAAAGGAAAGTCAAACCGAAAACCGATTCAATATTTGGATGCAGTTTGGAGGGGGGCCTCGTCGAGAGGTTCGACTCACTCGCATTGCACATATTTGACTTTGCTTTTGAATGGCAGGCGCGGAGTAGGGCGATACCTCGGCAACCGCACACCTGTGTTTGCAGTACACAAGCACACTCAACCTTTGACCCCGGGGCTCAAACTTGCTTTAAGCCATGATTTAAGCTAATCCACCCGAGCATCTTAGCTTACATGTGAGTAATAGAGCTCTAAAATAACAAATCCGGCTTTGACCTCGGACAGAATGGGTCGTTCGGAGATTGTTTAAGAAATGAGAATATATATTATGACATTGTCCCATGATTGGTGATAATTGTGAAGTGAATGCCTTTCTATGCATTAATTTTGTCAGGTTTGAATCTTATAACGTAATTTTGCGAATCAATAAATTCAATAAATCTAAATTGGGTTGTGCTTGATTGAAGGATGAGATTAGAGAAGAAATTCATTAAATTGCTACCAATTTCCCTGTCAGTATTTTTAATTAAAAGGATGGTGATTGATTCAAGTTGTTAGACTTATATAAGAAATGATTAACATCTAAACAAAAATAGGGTTAAAAATGATGACGTCATTGCGTAATTTGGCGAACCTGTGGGGAGGGGAGGCCAGGGGGAGGCAGACATTGCAGTTGGGTGGCAGCTTCCAGCTCTACCACGGTGTTGATCGGCTCCCGTTCGAAACGCTTCCTCAGATCTGTGAGCGAGACAAAAATAAAATGAAGAGAAAGTTAGTTAATGAAGTGGTTAAACAAACAATGGAGAAAGCATGAGATGTCGGGGGCGTTGTTATGACGTCACAAACCCCCAGGGTAGTAGGCACGCCCTCTGGTGGCAAGCATAGAAATTGCACTCTGGCGTCTAAAACGACCACGTGTCCGCATAAGTGCTTGGGTATGATTGAAACAAGCAGAGATGAAGGGATGTTGGCGGTTCCCCTAAAGGACATGCGGCTGAATGCCGGCTGAATGCCGGTGATTGGGCGATTGAACCCGGGGCAATTACCGGCACTTTCGACCGACAAATTGGGTTCTGAATGCCTCGGATTGCAACGCTTCCTGCGCTCAACAAAATCGCCGCACGCGAATCCATATGAAAAGGCTTCAAGAGCCACGCCATGTAAACACAACGACATGCCATAATAGCCGCTTTCCCGCTGTTAAGATGTGTCTATACTGACCGATCGATCCGACGGGCGAGCGGGCCGCGATGTTTCCCCCCAAGTAGATAGATGGCAGAGGAGATAGGAGGAGACAGCAACCGATAAAACCCCTCGATAAGGGTTCGGCCCAATTCTCTTTTACGCTAATTAGATCGCATCGTACAACTTGCAAAAACTGCGCCGTTTGCAAGAGAAGTTGATTCAAGTTGATTGTGTCCCGGGCGGTTGATCAACGAAGCGATTGAGCGTGAGCCCAAAAAGCAACTCAAGACACCAATGTCCCATTCCATCGCACCCTTCCACAAATCCCAGGATTCCAGGGAAAGCGTTGGATCTCACAGAGGAGCAATCCAAGGGCTTCTTCCGTCTGATCGGATACCGCGCGTTGCCAATTGACTGCGGCTACATTAATCACGGACCCCGTGGGCCTCGAACCCTGGACATATCAGATTGAGCATAGAGATAATCGGGTATGTCCCAGATGTGCTGGGGAGGGCTGGACACCTGTGAGTCATTAAAGGGGTCCTCAATACGCTGCCTGCGCCCCGGGGCTACGATTCAGGCTTGATAAAAGGGCGGGTAATGAGAGCGAAGGTGCGATACCCCAGAGTGGGCATGCAGCACGCCGGAGATGGTGAAGATACAGCGTATCAGTTAGTCATCTTCATTCATCGTCATTCACGACTCCCTTGCAAGGCTTTGCAGGCGGATGGATATCTGTTGCACGTGGTCAGAGCGGAAACGCGACCAGACAGGCGATCGGACGCATGTTGCACGTGAGTCAGAGGCAATGGCACTATTAGCGTCCACCTGCTCTAGCCCCGTTGGCACCGAGCGACAGTATGGCTTCGGAAGACAGTCGCCCAGTTATTAGCTGACTCAGCATGATGTTACGTCATCAGGAGTCGTGGGGAGTCAGTCTGGAGACAGTTGCGTGCCCGCGGGGTTGCGTGACCAAAAGTAGCGTGAGCGCGAGTCACGCATGCCGTATATACAGCCATAGACATAATGGCACATAGAGGCGCACGGTGTTTGGTTTCGCTTCCCACAATGAGCCGGCATGCTCCTCCGTCTTTTCAAGGCGGAAATGACATATGCTTAGTGCCACCGCTGAACTCTTGACCGAATGAGGGAGAACACCGTATAATATGCAGTTACAACAACACTTCAATTACACGCTTTAAAAAAGAATCAATCGCAAATTTAGCACGCACAGGTGATGTACGATTTATTACAATCAACTGACTAGACTATCACAGGGATAATATCATAAAAGGCAGATGGTTTTATGACCGCAGTCACAGCCACAATCCAAAGGGCACGGCAGCCATTGATGCGAGCTGCAAACAAAGCGTGTGAATATTCACCAGCTTATTATCGCATAAATTATTAACAATGAACACTGATCCGAGACGGGGCATTGTGAGTGTGAATGGCGATTGCGCAAACGGAGACCCGATGTCTGCCCGCACGGAGCCCCCCGCAATACGCCCCAAAACCAATATCAATTTCATGTTGCGCAACCAGCATTGTACGCATCACAATGTTAACATACGTCAAAACATTTGAGAGATGTTATTGAAATTAGCTCCGTCGAATCGCAACGGGAGTCGTGCACTGGGGACTACTCTATCATATTGTGATTTGCATTTTTCAACTCAAAAGGAAAAGGCTATTAAATCACAGATAGGATTCCGTGACGGTATAAGGAGCACGGTGTCTAATCTGATTAGCGGAATCAACCATGCGTGTCCAGATTGCCGATGTCTTTCATTAGAATTGCATGCTTTTCAACGCCCCTCGATGGCGGAGAGAGAGAGAGAGAGAAAAAAAAAGTGCATGTCAATAGTCAATCAATCCGCGACTCAATCAAAGTGATACTACTGTAATCAGATCCGGCAACAACTACGAGGACTTCAAAGCATCCACGATGCACACCATCAAAGGTCGCAGGCCGCCGCACACCTGCAAGTTGGGCAAAGCGCCGCTGCTACAACCTCTAATTTCGCAGCTCCTATACATTGCAATTCGTCTTTTCCGGCCATAAAAAGTGTCCATTACTGTCCAGCTGGTCACCTGCGAAGATGACCGGCTTCCTTGACCAGTGACGAGCGCTTAATGACTTGACCAGTGTCCAGTGGGCCCCGTGCTGAGCGTGCTCATTCATTGAATGACCATTACAAACCAGTTGGTTTTACACTCAATCAAACAGCGCTTTTTTTTTCTTCTCTTTCGAGCACGGTTCAATTCAATCAGAGTATGTTATGGGAGTCGGCAGCCGTAGAATGACGCTCGGACCTGTGCGTCTGGATCATCTCCGGTACGAAACCCACGCTTAATGGTGGAATATACGCGGAGCAGAACAATGCCGGCTCGTATCCTCGTAAATGTCTGCCAAGTGTGGCTCCTCTCAATGCAAGAGCACAGCTTATGACTAGACATCATTCGCGAAGTGCGCGGATGGATGCCCGCTTGCTGTTGGTGTACAGCACCACCCGCAGGGTCGTACTCACTCCCATCGCGAACTTTGACCGCACCAGTGCGTTTCCCCACACACGGAGAGCGAGTACTCCGTGCATGTCCCGCGGGATTGCGCATCTGGCTCAAAGAACGCGAAACCAAAAGAAGTGAGCACGATTTATAAACAACCGATTCCAATACGCGCGATCTGGACAGCATCATTTCGTGCCGGCTGCATTAGCCAATCTCCCGCGCTGACACCGGCCGCCGACTCATTGCCATATTCCTATCTTATATACACACGTTCAGGCAGCGGGATGCCGCGAAATTTATATGCGAAGAAGGGGAAAAAAGGTGCGAGGTGTATATTTCGTAGCCTACAAGATATCGGCCTCTTGCCCCGGCCTCATAAAACAGTTTCTATGCAGTGTATATGCAGGAAATGATGAATGGTAAACAAACTCACAAGCGACGTGGATGAGTCCTCGTCGACTTTTGGTGTTGCGAGGCTGGTTTTCGTTCGGTTGCGACACCCATGCGTGGCACTCACACCAGTACCCATCAGAACCAAAGTACTCCTCAACCTCCTCTCTGGTCACGTCGATACTCGTCTGCAAGTATTTGATGCCGGTTTCTGGGTCGACGATGTCCACGTTGACCTGGTGCTGCGGCCGGACCCACTGACCGGCGCATTTGAAGTTGATCTGGTCAGCCGGAGCTGCACTACACGTTACGGTCACGGGTTTGTTGCGTACGATGTAATATGATTGGTCCGGCTGCAGGGCAAACACCGGGGCTCCGTCCGCCGAGGGCACGACTGGATCACCCTGTACAACTGGCAGAACACTGGGACCTTCTGGAAGAAAGGAAAAAGCAAACCATTTGAATGATTGTAGAACCATTACTTTCAGGTTAATCTACGCGGATATAGTTATGAAACATCAAATTATCAAGTAAGACCCCTAGAGATAAGGCAGATAAGTATTAAATCATGAGCCGGGTCACCAGATAAGCTGAGTTTGGCAGCAAGAGCTGTGATTGTCCTGACATATCCCAAACGAGGCTAATCCAGTCAGCGCTGTCTCTAACCAGATTACAACGAAAGTCAGACAATTCTCGTCTTCCGCGTGAAGAAACCTCATTTTCCCGGGAAAGAGATCACTTCTGTTGTCTCTGTGCGCGGAAGGGTTAAGCGAGGGAAAACCTTGGTCGCCAAACAAAGGATTCTGCTTGTACCTGAGCACAGGTATTCAAGGGCCAACATAACTACACGTGTATGCTGTGATTATATCCCCGCCAATCGAATGATTTCACACAGAAAACGACCCCGAGATTTCGTGAGTTTTTATTCGAGCCACCCGATACCGCGTACTACGAGATAGTTGTTGGAAACGGAGCAGCAACCATTGCGTTATCAACGCAGGCAACTTAGCACCGCATCTGCCTTTCTCCGGCTTTCAACGCGGAACGAGAGGCAACGTATAGGAAGAGAAACTACATGCCTAATCAACAGGTATCGCAGGTAAACGCAGTTCGCTTCCACTGTAAACAATGCTTAACGAAATCGACTTAACGTGTTGTAACACGTACTCTGTACACACTCGTATAATTGGAGTTCTCATGTTGTTTGAGGCTAAGAAGTAGCGTAATGTAGCGTGACATTGGATATGCGAGATTTATGAAAATATACCCCAGCATACCTGTTGCGGGTACATGAAAGGCTAATCTATTATATAGATTGGGTTGATCTCCGCTCGATTGCTATCGGCTTCATTAATTATGATGTACCCATGGCAACGGTGGTACATCAGAAGAACCGCTGCCTTGACAACTAGTATCAAGCTGCGATGTGTCTCCGGCTAAAAATTCAAGTACTTTCTCTATGGATGCATGGGAAAAACGTCCGGCGTGAGCAATATTGCTGAGTACTATGTTGTGGATATAATCCTATAAATTCATACCCACAGTCAAAACTTTGTTTTTTCGCTCGCGGCGTAAGACATACCAGACCCACACAGACGCATCTAAGGCCTTTGACTGCTTCAAAAACAAAGCTAAAATCAATCGAACATCGTCGGTCTACGCTTGCCATGCATTGCATTTACAAGGTAATGATTTCGGGGGTGAAGTGAGCAGCGCATAATGCGAAGAACCGCTGAGTAAATAGACATTCAAACGGCCATCAGCCGACAAAGCGCATCTCTCGGGCGGTATTTTAATGGACGACCATGAAGCAACCATTATTAATGACCATTAATGACCATACCTTCCGCTTCACTCAGTTCATCCGTCACCGTCCCGAACGCAATCTGGACCAAGATGACCAGCACACCGGACACTCTAATCCACTCCATGTCCAGTTTGTCCACTGCTGAAGAACCTCTACCACATCCTGTCGCAGCTCAACATTGTTGTGGAGCTCCCGGGCGAAACGGTCGACTATATCGGGTTACCTCAAGGGTTCTACTGACCAGGTGCGCCGAGGGAGTGACCAACGGAGTGCTTTACAAAACACACAACTCGCCAGCGGTCAGTGGCTATGTATTAGATGACCAGACGAAGGTGTAAGTTTCGCTTCTGTTTGTGTTGTTAAAGCGATTAAAACTTCACACCGCTGATGGATGTAATGCTGATAACCGCGTTAATTCCACACAATAAAGTCCACCGTGTTTACTCCAGGCTTAAACTGAATCCAGGTAGATAACAATCCGAGATCGCATAATCGCTGAGACGGCGGCGCCTTGTGTGCTTCCAGTTCGCTTGCCTCTGCCCGAGTGCTGAGGCAACAGGCGGGCGCGCGCTTTTGCTCTGAGCCTCTCGGCAACGACTGCATCGCGGCCACTCATGCGCCCAGCCAGCTGCATGCACGTTGGCCCCGGGGGCGAAGGGTGCATGACTCCTCAGAGTCCTGACTCCTCTGCGGTCAACTTCACTGTTAGTTTTACCTGATCAGCTACAGGTACTTTCGTTAGGGTAATGATGGTTAATGAGCTTTCTTTTAAAGCCTCCTTTATATATTGGTACCCTGGTTGTGTATAGTTAGTATCGCCTGTTTATATGTATAGTATTCGTTCCATTTTACCTGAGTACATACCTCTTAATCCTCTTTACGCACCCCCGCAACCAGATCATCCACCCCCCCTTCCTCCAACCCCCCTCCTTCTCTTCGCAATTCTTTGAAAACACGCAGCGTATTTGATTGACAGAAGCAAGTGTGCGTGATCTGAGGTGTCGGAGAAAGCATAACGCAGGTCACCCCGAAATGATGTACCGACCGAAATGAAACTCTCTCTCGTATCCTCCGTGTTGAGGGAAAACCGAGAGAGAAAGAGCGCGCAGAAAAAAAATAACAACTCTCATCAGAGCATCAAAGTTGATGCCAGGTGGATTTGGAACTTTTTTCTTTCAATCTACGCTAGCACCTGCCTTTTCCCCAACTGTCAACAGACACAAACAGACGAGCGATAATAAGGTTACCTCCCTTTGCGTTCATTAGTACCTTCATCGCATCCATGCATTTATTTCAGTCACTAGTGAACTGTTTCATCTGGAGTGGGCGTCGTCATAATCGGATCGAGGCTGAATCGACCGACACACAAAGAAGCGAGAGTTCTTCACAGGCGCTCGTCCGTCCACATAAAAGAATAGAGACGCCTTGCTGTACGTGGGGTCATTACGGCACCCTGTCAACTGCTTCACTCCTCAAATTAACACCGATTATCGGATTGGTGACGCAATCCAGACTCGAGGAGGCGGCAACCAGATGGCGACGACGCACAATGCTAGGAGCTACTCTCTCGCTTCCCTCGCGATCGACGCGCTACGACACGCAGCGCCTATTGTTCTCAATATTTGCATGAATTAATTAGCAATCACAGAGATCCATTTACATCCATTGTCTGGATCCACTGATTCAAAAACCGGATATCGGGATCAGGGTTTGACCTTTGAACCCGATGTTTGCAGCGTGGAGTGTATGAGTAATGTTACAACGTTCGTGCATTTGGCATCGCACGGAAAAGGCGAGCAGCGAGCGAACCATTTGAAGAGAAACAGCATCAGCGAGTGCAAATAGAATGTCCAGTCTGCGTCCACTCGACTCAACCATCATCTGAGATTGGTCAAACATTGACCGAAGCGATGAGACGTTTCTTATTGGCTCTGAACGCATCTCAATAGCCAGTGGTCAAACGGCGGTCAGACCCAAGGGTGTTCGTGGCGATTTGCGACAGTTGCCGCTCGACGACATTGCAATAGATCTTAAGGAAGCGCAATTACTCGCAATAACTGCGTGATGTATTGAGCGCAATCAGATGATATTGCCATGTAACGGATTGCTGTTTGCCCTTGGCTCGGATGCATACTGTTGCGTAACAGCAATTACGTGAACGTTGCGTCGTAATTAAGGGTTTGTGGGGCACCGAGTTGGGTGAACTGACCGTCGCGATGGCTATCTGGGTCCATTGAACTCAGCGGACACCATTGCGGAACGAGGGATCTTTGCATTCGGAAACACAAGCATCGCTGATGTCATCAATTCCACCCATTTTGACCGTGAATAAGATGATCATAAATGTGCATTTGGTACAATGTTGATAATAATATATACATGGTTTTCACTGTAGCACTGTTCGTCTTGCTCGCATTATCCAGGGTCCACCACCAAAGACCCTGGGGATGTCGAGGGCGACAGTAGGAATGCATGACCGCGCGCATGCGTCGGAATGCAGGATCAGCATCCACTGTTAGTCACATTGATCCGGAATATTGCCAAAAATGACAAATCCCCGAGAGACATTTTCCGTGGATCCAGATTTCCGCATGGAATGAGATCCGGATATTAACAATTTTAGCATCCTAAACTCCGGATCCGCAGAATGTCGGATGAGACTATCCAGATGCAGAAAATCCCAGGATTGTTGTTTAGTAAACAAAACGTCATAAACAGCCCGTCAGCTGGCACGGCTATCATAAAAAGATTAACCGATCTTATCCCGCTGATAAGATAAGCCCGAATTTACTTAGATGTTAGTGTACTGCGTATTGTAAAACTGGTGCAATTTCCAAGTACTTTCGTTTTAGACTAGACCTCAATAGATGTGCAGTATAAATGGACAATGCAATGTAGTATCATACCGCTCTATTATAATAAGTATATCTATGATGTTTTTAATTTTGTCGATTAAATCAATTAACACCACAATAAAATAAACTTCCACAAATTCCAGTTCACCCGAGGCAAAATAAACCCAACGCACTAATCGTCTTTTGTTTTCAAAGGGAGCGAAACACGTGGCATTATTTACATGAAGAATGGTGAACGCAAAACGCGATTGAATAACATCAACAAAGCGTCAGTGATGAAGATATTTCTACGCGATGAAGGTGAGTTATTCGGCGTTTGCGTTGAGCTGTGAGATATACAGAGGCCACCCGCTGCGCTCAGGGTATAAATGAAATGATCACAGATATATTTCATGTGTTTTTATAAAGCAGGGGGGAGGGGGTGTAAGTCACGACCATGATTATAGGTGAAGCATGTGTTTCCAATGAGCAGATATCGTAGTGAGTTGATTGTTCGGCAACAAGCGCAGAGTTATCACCCCCCGCGAAGCACAAGAATAACACCAGCATCTCGTCTATTGTCCCAAACAAGCTCCAGAAGTCTTTAATTCGCACAGGTGCGAGTTCCCCGTAGCGAGAGTTCTGAGCTTAAGCGAAGGTGGCGTCTATTGTTCATTAATCATTTTTGTCGAGTGAAGCACAGGTCAGCTTTCTTCTCGCGCGGATAAAGCTCCGTTTATATCTCGAGAAATGCACCCGAGTACTTGTAAACATCGACGGAAGGGTTTAGGAGCATGTTGAGAGAAAAGCTGCTCTTTCTGACAGCCACTGTCAGTCGTACCAACGACCTTGACCTCGATTGCGATATTCCTATGTTTGCATTTTATGTCGCGCGTTCGCATAAACTGCTTGTTTCGTTTTCAACACAGGCGTCATATTCCATTTCGTGGGAGGTGTCTGTCGCACTTGTTCAGGGAAGTATATACAGCGCGACCCATTTCCGCATAAAGACATAAATCCGCTTGGTTCAATATAACAGCTCGGCAATGAATTGAGAATGAGCCGGCACGGTCGCGACACGACAAAAAATATCCGCGCACATATGAACATCGCTTGAGCTCATAAAAATCTTCATTACACGACCTTGGGGGTCAACCCCTGTTATTCAAGGAGTGTTTCAGGGCCACAAAAATTGACGGCGAGATCCCTAACCCTGTCTGGATGGAGCCAGGACATTACTCAGCCCCTGTCTGACCCACAGAGGAGGCTAGAATTAAGTGAGCAGAGGGCCTTGTTTTTCAGTCATGTCTGAAGAGATCCTGAGCAGCATTAAGCGCAATCGGCGAGGGCGGGAAAAAAGCACGTGCGTCCGTTTTCCCGCCAAAATCAAGAGCAAACAGAAACGAATCCGGAGCGCGCTCTGTTCAAAGCAATATTGCCCTGATTCGTCCCGATTGTGCTCGGTCGCTTAAAGAAAAGATCTCAAAGAGCTAGTTACATCATAGGTGGGCTTATAATAAAGTAACTCCACAAAGGGGCTGGACTGATCCTCAATTAGCCCAAAAAAGGGGAGATTTTATCATCGGATAATTATTCCGGCAGGGGGGCTCCATAGAAACAGCCACCTTTTATGTATTCAACCGTCCACACAAAAAATATCGAATTTCTAGTGTTATGCCAAGAAAAGGAGTCCACAGGAAGTGAACGCCAGGTGATGAAATCGGAAAAATCCCGATTCGCCCGACAAGCAACGTTGATTGCTTATCAGCAGATTACTCCTGCCTGGCGACAGACGTTTGGCTCGGTTACCGCACTGACATCGAATTTCGCATAATCCGTCAATCTCGAGTATTTTTCCCCTCTGACAGAAAATATGGTTGACCAAAAGCGCCGGAAGGACGTACCTGCGGTTTTGAATCAATCTGTTAATCAGATTATCGGGACTCGTGTCAGTATATTTGATCAAATCGTAAATTATCTCACGAATGATACGCTAAATAAATGAAGCAAATCTAATCGATTTATAATAAAACCGCTTGTTAAATATCCAACATGACACGTGACAGACATGACCTTTGATTGACCTTGAAATCAAGCATTTCCATAAACATGAGTGTGCACAGTTGACTCCGAAGTAATCGAATACGATCATTTGGGTACTTGTTTCGTCAGTTAACATATTCTTAAAAGTTAATATCTAGTCGAAGTGCTTCCTTTGTAGGTAATCAGTGTGCTTGACCACAAGTACTAGGCCTGAGTAGTAAACTATAACATTCTGTGGTTCAAGCATGCAAAGATTCAATATCGATTACGGATACCCGATATCCGATAATCCGGAACATTACATAACCCGTACGTCCCTAATAACGACCCAGCTAACTCATTAAAATGACCGAATTTCACACAATATGAAAACGAGAATCCAACGACGAGTCGGCGTGAAGGCAATTCGCTGACATCGACTTAGCCATGATATTGACCATATTAAATTGCAGCCAAGACAAAATCCCCCTCACGCAATTTATTAATTCACATACCAATGTGAAATTATCATTTTAATAGAGATCTCCGTGTCACTCAACCGAAATTGACTTTCACGCGAATCTGCTATGAATTGCCCAAAAGAAATTACATCGAACGCCGATCCAAACTGATGGAACCGGGATTCGCGAAGCTAAACCTCAATTGTGATCGGTTAATTGGAACCTGGGACCGAGAAAATACCCCTTTCACTTCGGTATGCAAACTCAGCACAGAACACATGGGATATGCTGAGTCAGTATTTTCCATCGGTTCCACGTCTGCGAAACTTGATAGAACAGGTGGCGGTCTCTCATCATTGCTGATAACGCTGATAATATAATTCTAATTGAGTTCGCATGCTTGTCAACGGCGTTCTGCACCTGTTCTCCCCTAAACAGTAGAAACCAAAGTACGATTGAGTCACGGTATCCAAAGAGAAAGCGTTGCTATGCGTTGCTATGCGTTTTTACGGCGATTCCGAAGTGCATGCGTATCCCGCACAACACTCATCACCGAAATACTACAACTGCTAAATGTTAATTTTCGTTAATTTCTAAAATTGTGTACACCGTTTTGTCCTGGTGTATACTAATAGTTGGCTAGCGGTGCCATGAGTGGTCCCATGCACCTGGCTTGATTCGAGGCACCTGGCCTGCTGCTCCGTCGGCATGTTTAGCACCCCATTATTCAGATAGCGCCTTATCTCCCTTCAGATATCACTTTTCGCTTCCCATCCATAGAGCTCAATGATCTGTGCGGTGTAGTGGACCGCTTAAATGACCTGTAAATGAGTGAAGCGGTCGTACACCTTAATCGACTTAGAGAGGTCAACGACGGCCATGTTTACTCAGTAATAGAACACTAGTTGCGTAGGTCAGCAGTTAAAAAAAATATCAAAATAATCGAGTGGTCAAAAAAAAAAGAAGAGAAGATACAAATAATATTTTGGATCACCCTGTATATCTCACTTCCGGGTTATTCGCTTACAAGCTGTGCGGATATATTCTACTTTTTGTGTTGGAGGCACCTCCCACGGCGGACTGTGTTTGATAACATATCACGATTCACAGTGGAACTCGAACCGAGACCCTCTTCCGCAAAAGCTGAATGACATAACCGCTAGACCACCGAAGGAGCACAAAAACTTCATTGATGAGGAGCGGAACACGTTGTGTGTTTATCTTAGGAAGGGTATAGCGCCTAGGGCCCCCACAACACGAGAGGGAGCGAGATGTACCTCAGAGACATTGCGCGGAGAAATACAGCGAACATTCTTCTCCGGTCGATTGTGTATTGGAGAGTAGTCAGCTCTCTGTTTCTCTCTCTAGTAGAGAGAGTCTGCGATACGGTGAGTGGTTCTATTGCTAAATATTTGGAGTGTAAATCGTAAACTGTTTTGATTTGAGGCAGAGATGATGGTAAGCCGCTTCTGATGTCGCTGAGACTGACAGAAGACATCATTATCGGCGTTCCATTTCACGAGATGCGTCTTATAAATGGACAGGTGTTATTCATCAAGTGGGTGAGCATCGGTTTGTGTTGAAATGGACGCGATTGGAGGGCGTTGACCTTGTGTCCAGATGGTCAGATGACGTGGAGCGGATTCGAAATTGATTCACGAGCGTTTTGTCACTTCAAGACGACGGCCCTTCATTTTCCTTATCCGTTTTGGTCAAATCCAGGACTTCCGCGACAAACACTCCCAGGAGGGTGAGAAAGCACTTCAATGAAAACATCGACAGATGAGCATCATCGCTGAGTACTCTCGCCAAATTGCTCAATATTCTGAGTGGAGGGAAGAACAGGTATGCATATATAAATGGCATCTTTTTCATTCGAGGAAAGGTGCTCTTTGACTATACATTTCCGATGCGACTGATGTATAAATTTATTATTCCTTCCATCAATGAGAGCAGGGAGGGGGACCCCGGTCCCGGGCTTCTGTTCTGGCGCCTGTATCACCCGCATGGGTCGGGTCGAGCTGTAAACCCCAATCATGGCTAATGGATTATTTCTTCTCGCGTTTGTGTAGGGTGCACAGCACTAGTATCGTGTATAAGCTACATTGCACTACATGCAACCAGATTAGAAGGGCAATTAACCGGATATTTTCAGGTTATTGGTTGAACTGCATTTGATTAATTAACTTACATATATATGTACAATTGGTTCCATGCAAGAAAGAGGGCAGGGGGGGTGGGTATGAACCGGATGCCCAATCAACCAGCGTCGGTAAACACGCTTGCATCATGCTAATTAATCACATCACTCAGCAAGAATCGCATTTTAGGGTCGCCTCATTCCTCGGAAGAGGGTCTCCAGGGGAGGGTGCCAAGGAACAAGGGCGCTTAATTGAGGCATGAATTCGACGCATCTTTGATGTTGCCGTTAGCTCTTGAAACACCTCAAAGAAGTTACTCGGATGCTGCTCAAATCAAGCCATTATCGCTCGCCTGGTTTCAATCACGCTGTTTCCCAAGAGGGTGGGGCTGCGAGATGAGGCCGGCGAACATCGCCATGGATGCGTGAACTCGTGACCTCACGCCCTGACCTCTCCTGTCTCCAGATACGAGAAAACACAAGAAGCTATTTCGGGGCATTTTGTTGTCGTACCCTGCATCACCAAAATGACACAACGATCAGCAACCCCACGGGGGCTGTTGCGGGATATGCTGTGTTGTAAACACAAGAATGGTATTTTACACTACACAGAATCAGTGTGGGTAACACAAAATGGCGAGTTTTAACGATCTAATAATGTTATACTTGTTTATGCGTTGAAAAACCTCAGGGGTCAACAGAATATTAATTTCAGCGCAATTTTTATTTCGGAATCTGGAACATTTCGCAGTGGCACGTTACAACAGAACACGGTCCATCCACGCATGATACTTTGGTGCTTAAGTAGTCAGAGATGACGAAGTTGTAGGTTTGAAGCTAAACAGACCCCGCGAGATACCAGCGAAACAGCGGGTGAGTCACCCGTAATGCCAGCTGCGGTCGCCCGGGTTTTTATGGTTCCCATAGAAACAGATAAGAATTCCGCGAAATATAGGGACAATTCCAACATCGATATGTCAAAACATGTGATCACGTGATCCTTGTGACGTCATAGACCCGGCAGACCAGTAAAAGTGCTATATAGTCATCTTGTTACCCATACACACGCAGCTATAGGTCTCCATGGGGTTGTTATTGGTTTCAACAATTAAATCAGCGTTGTTCAGGACCTCAGCGCAACGGTCCTTTAACAGGTAACCTTCGTATTCGCGACCGACCCTCGGGCCTCCGATGACAATAGACGTTAATGGTAAATAGGTCCGCAAAAGGCCACCGAAGCTGATTTCATGGAGTTTAGGCATAAATTCAAGAGCACTCATTCATTTTCGAACCTTGCTAATTCCTTTACATGGTTCCCCGCTGAGTCCGACAAAAGCGTAACCCCTTTCATTTGACTTTCCCTGTCATGCGTCGGTAAAAGTCCTAAAGCACTCACGGCTCGTTATCTACAGAGGCATAGGGTTCGAAGGAGGGGGTGGGGGCTTGTAAACGCGAGTTTGATGAGCTGACAGTTTGTTTAGCAACACAAACGAGAACGAAAGAAAGAAATCGCTCCACGGAGCAATGTATTTTCGGGTAACTCTATATTGGACGTTTTATATTTTTGTAACCCGATACTTTCGGCAATTCCATTAAAATTACCCGCTTCAAGGCTTGTAATCTTGTTTATTGAAAGTTTATAAGTGGATATTATTTCAGATAATAAACTTTAAAAAAATCTCAGATAAATAAAAGCAAACGAATACTGGGAATCATATATTGTTCAACTTCCCCACTGCTTGACATATAAACCCATCAATCATTCATCTACGGTCCAAAGTTTCACCCCGAGTTGAACTCTGACATGACCTTCGGGTACTAAACTCGCAAGGCACTTGAAATAGCGATCACTTCCAGAACTAAAACCCATCGCATATTCCCACCATTTCCATTCACAAACATTGCCATAAATTTCCCCCAAATGCGTGATATTTCAAATTCGCCATTGACAAGGTGGCGCGAAAAGTTACAATCACGAGCTACCCTGTTCGAATGACTAGTTTCAGATTTCACGAATTTGATGTCAGGAGATTTTATGGGCCATCGGGTAGCTGTCACAGCTGGATTGAGGTCTCTTCGAGGACAGGTTCACTCAATAATGTCAACATTGTAAGACGTTCTGGTTTGGCGCCAAATTGAAAAGTGGTCGACCCACTTACGACACTGCCGTAAAATGTCACATTTTCCATTACATGTGCGATCTTTCAAGGCGGTTGTTTTTCACTATATTTCACTGTTTCCGTCTCAATATCATCACTTTTTATGTACAAGTGCTTTTAATTTTCGGTTGCTTTCATTGAATATATCAACAAGGACATAAAATAAGCCATGCTGAAGGCACGCTACGCTTATAAACAAGAAAAAGGAGAAAAAATATTTGCGGCAAAGTACAAGTTTCCTCGTGAATAACTTGCGTCATTACGCCAGATACTGTACTAGTATATTATTCTGTATCTTGTTCTGTAACGCAGCGATGATAAGCGAGTTTGTTATGTTAGACCGAGTGTTTGTTGTCAGAGATGGCTGGAGGTCTTTGTTGTCGGTAGTTACGCTACCATCAACAGCGTACAAAAAGATAAGCACCAAATCATAACGCATCTCTCGAAATCAAATATTGATCTTAAATCTTGCGACGTCCCAAGTGCAAACTCAGATCAAATGCTAAAAGTTGACTCCGATGGGGAAGGCATCACCTCCGCACGGATTGTTAAGTTGGTGTTAACAAACAACGCGTGCACACACTCACACACACAGGCACACACCATGGTGTGCGTAACCGTGACAGATGAATCACGCGTCAGTAAGACATCAATATTTCAGAGTATTAGGGGAATTTAGCAACAACGTGGCATTGTATAGTCAAGTCATCTTGAAGCTCCGTTTCTATCGTTCGCGGCACAGCAAGCGCACCGGGCGCTGTGATCATAACGCACAATCTTGTTCTCAGCGGCGCTGATGTTCAACTAGCGATGAACACTCAACGTTTCAGCGACTTTTGTCAATTACTCGTTTGTGGTCGAAAAAACACAATATGAGATTATCGCTAAAATCTTAACGACGATGTTATGCTGTCATTACAAGATGTATGCCACCTTAAGGACATGATGAGTTTCATGGCATACATTAAAATTTAATTTATTACACAATCGATAAGACAAGTGTTAGACAGTTAGAAGAAGAAAAAATCAGAAAAAATTGACGAGAGCTTTGTGTACTCGATTCTCATCTGCGATTCAATACATGTATCGAGGGCTAGCGCCGATTCACATAAGTATGTGAAAGCGTTTTTATAGAGAATTCGATGAAAACAAAAGGTGTTTTTATCAGGTGGAAAACCTTATCTCAAGATGATCTGGAGGAGAATATAATGGACTGAGAGGTAGTTTATGACAAGACTGCTCTTTAAATTCAAGCACCTTACATACTCAGACTGATCAAGCGATAACGCACCTGGCTTTCAACACAACCAACTTTACGGCCCCGCTAACAATTCAATCGCGTTCCACGGAAACTTCAAATAACATCAAAGCCACGACAAAAGACAGTTGAGCATAGCGCCTGGCTTTTCACATGGAAAAGAAACCCCTGCTGACCTGAACGACGGTCAACGGCTCGGACACCGGGTCTCTTCTAATTGTATGAATAACTGAGCTCTGGTCAAGGGTCCCTCAATTGGGCGTAATCCGGTTACAGGACACAGATTAGGCGGTCAATAAAAGAATTAGAAGGCTTCGACTGAAACCGCGAGAGAGAGAGAGAGAGAGAGAGAGAGAGAGAGAGAGAG
Organism: Capitella teleta; assembly: GCA_000328365.1. NCBI lineage: Eukaryota > Metazoa > Annelida > Polychaeta > Capitellidae > Capitella > Capitella teleta. The sequence goes on along the minus strand of KB298124.1, from coordinate 153,402 downwards.
AGAGAGAGAGAGAGAGGAGAGAGAAAGAGCGCCGATCACGGAAGCTCAGTTGACGAGAAGCGAGTGCCGGCTTCCTTTGATGTTACCTAAAGACAACATTGCTGCTTCACGCTTATCGAGATAACAGACCCTGGAGACTACCGTCGGCGACTGGTAATCAAGCGAGACCTTTAAAGTAAACAGTACGCCTCATTAATCGCCCATCTTTAACCACAACATAACATTAGCCATACCAACATTTATTCCGCCTTTCTCCGCTATCAAAACCCTCGCTGAGTAGTGATAGTTTTTTTCTGCGCTCCTCTTCATTCCATGTTTACATACATTTAAATGAACTCGGCTTCTATGAGCGTGAAATCGTGAATGCACAGGTAGCAAATTTCAGTATATGTTTAATGCATTAAGCAGGGAATAGGGAAGAAAAATTCTGCTCTATATTACTCCGTTTTTAGTTGGTAGTATAGTTGTGAGCAGCTCTCGGCGTAAGTAAAGCTTGTGGTCCTTTTCGAGAGTACAGAGGAAGGATGAAAGAAAGGGAAGATTGGAGACAGTAGTCACTAGTCACAACAAAAATGAAAGGAAATAAAAGATCGGAATTAAATTAAAAGACCGATTGAATGAAGCGGCTATTTATGTTAAACAATAGCATGTTTCCGTAAGGAGTTCTCTCCTATTTTCATGAAGTCTTTGCTAAAAGACCGAATTGAATTAAATTGAATGAAATTTCCTCATGACAATTGAACTCATTACCTAAGCGAAGACAATACGGCGCGGCGTTCAGAAAATAAAACAGTCAAATTAAAAACCAAATGAGCAGACATATATATACTTTCCAGGGGCGGACTTCAATTATTGCAATCGCAGAATGTGTGCATGCACTCCTGCATGTTTGGGTAGCTATGCAATCAATTTATTAATGAGTACTTGAGAATCTCTCGTGAGAAAGACGCGAGATATAAATGACCCAAAACTACAACGCAAGATGAAGAACTCACCTAAAACAGTGATGACAGCCAACAAAAAGCAAGTGTAGGCGGTATCCATGATCGTTTAATCCGGAGAAGTGATTATGGATATATCGTAAGCTGTTGATTAAACACGTCGCCCGAAGCTCCGATGCACATAAAACTACTAATAATAATAATCCAATGATCAAGGGCTGGCGTTGTGTTCCGTATTGACAAGTGCAACAACCATCGTCCCTCGAATCTGGAATAACAGGAGAGAATAGAAGAAGCACTCTCCTCCGAGGTATACAGTCAACTGAAGAGGAGGTTGGTGCGCCACGCTGAAGAAGGCTACGCTTCAACGAACTACTTCACGTGCTGAGATTGTTATCGTTCTGTATGGAGCGTTCTGATTGGCGTAAAGTTTCAGTGATGATTGTGTAACGGCGTTTGTGATTGGTCGGCGCGTTGTTAAAGAAGCCGGCCCATTTCTGGCCTGCGTGCATATAAATACGACTTCTTGGTTTTCTGCTTGACCACAGATAAATTGATTTGTGGTCAATCCGTATTATGAAGATGTAATACTTCAGGATCTCATGCAGCTTAATTTCAGGAGGATATAAATGATAGTTACTCAGAATGACATCAGGGGCAGCACCAAACGGTGAATGGTTATTCAGCGCCTTTGCATACAATCTCCCCGCACGATCAAGTGTGCCAATCGCCGCAGGCGAAATCTGTTAACATGCTACACACGTTGTCAATTCATTCATATCACATCACACAACATCTTAAACCTCTCTGACCCGTCAGATATGTGACACGGATATGTATCTCCGCCTTATAAACAATGCAAATGAGCCACAGCATATCAAGAAGCATCGCAACATAACTCTCACATTGGGCCAACAGACTTAAAAGGAAATTGCTCCTTGCATCCTTCGCGCGATCAAGCAGCCCTCCGGAGGAACAGACGGCCAGGGTTGCTCTTGTGTGAGCCTATTCAAGGCCATTCCGGACGAAGACCCCGCGTCGACCAATCAGACGCCTCAGAAGAAAGGTCCAGAGATGCAATCCAAATGCGACGAGGACTCTTCATCTGATCTCAACACAAACCATAGACAATCAAAGGCTCAATGCGATGGAGATGTGATCAATGGCCGCTGCTGCTCAATTAGGACCTATTCAAGGTTTTCCTCTGCGTGAAATCGAGGGGCAAAGCGTTCGCTCTTTTTTAATTACAGTTTTTATATTAATTCTCGCAGACGTAATTGAATCGCTGTGTTCTCGGTATGTGCATCTATCATAATATTTATCGATGGAATTATCTCCAAAATGGATTACGCGTATCACAAGGCTAACCGGAAGTAGATATGTGACGTTACAAAACACCCGAAATTTGAATTATACCCGTTGTCACAGCAACATAAGAAGGCATCTAATTCATGACCCTATCAGAACCAGAAGCCCTTGCTTACAAAGACAATTCTGCCCCCCACCCAGCGCATATAAATTGTGAGATATATCGTCTCAGTGATGTTATCCAGGCGACTTGTGTCAAATGTCATGCACACAGCACTTATTGTACAATTCTGGCATCATAGAACATAGCACACCCCCCTAACCCCCGTCTCATCTCTCATGGCATGAAAGCCCAATAGAAATGCCAAAATATTTAGAAGTACTTGAAGGGCTCTCAAATGCAATGCATGCCGGAAGGTACCCGGGGTCTCCCGGGTGCTTGGAGTACTTGGGGGTCTACGAGGTCTCCTCCAGTTCTTCCCAGGCTTGCAACCTGCTCGTCGCTTGTCACTCCCGTCAATATATGGTGCAACGTCTCATCCATCAAGCACTGCATATGTTTCTGTATCCAACGAGGATCCGGGGTCAGAGGTCGCCGTCATGTCATAACACAGGCCTCAACATCCGTGCGTGGATACAATACCTTGTACACTGTGTTTCCTTGCCCTGCTGTGATGTTTAAAGTTAAAGATGATATAATTATATACAGGTAAACCGTTGCTGTTTACTTGTTTATATATACAACTAAAACAATCTGGACTAATTTTGTTTGCGCTATTTTTCGCTCTGTGTTTCAGTGGCTATTTTTTTTTTTTTTTTTTTTTTTTTTTCATCTCAGTGGCTGCATATGAAAAGGAGATCCAGAGGCTATGTCTTAATTATGTGTATCGTGCTTGAAACCCTATAATGTATGCGAACATAACATTAAAATCATATTTATCATATTTATCAGCCAATAGACAGACGCCAACCGTTCACTGTAGACATGTCGGTCTAGACCGGAACCGAGATACAAGATTATGGCGCATTTCAGCAGATTAAATTAAACAACAATTGACAACAGACATGGGAAACAGACGAGGATATGAGTACCTTCACAAAATTATGCAATTTCATTAATGAAAACCGCGTTGAAAGACCAGTGTATGCTCGTATTATGACCTCGTATGACCTCGCATGATGACCTCGTATGACGACGGTAGCATATTAACTCAGTATTTTTTTTTTTTTTTTTTTTTTTTTTTTTTTGTTCCCTGCATCTATTCTACCTGGAAACTCAATGGAGACACAGCACCAGCACCAGCAGCAGACAGAGCGCGTATTTTCGCAGGAATTGGAGTTATTTTCCGCATGGATGCAATCCGGGATTTATGTATAACACATTATTACAGATTTTTGTTTTTCTTCTCTCTTTTAGTTATGCACTTTATGAGCTTCGGGTCAAATGCTCTACTTTTCGCCGATTAAAGAATCATAAAAATTCATCTCCTTCTATTAGAATATTACAATTTAATGCTTTTATTTTCACGAATTTAATACTCTACAAGGTGAATTTATGAATTGAAAAAATTGCATTTCCTCGGGGTTCTTATGAACCCCATTCAAGAGAAAATTCACAACAAACCCACGTTGTAAATTTTCAGTTATTTTATTTGTTTGTCTATACATGTACCTGCAT
>KB298124.1:133273-149405 GCA_000328365.1 Capitella teleta | reverse complement strand
GTACCCTGGGGGTTTTTTTAATGGTTCCAAAAATTGGCCCATTTTTGGAACAACCCCCCCCCCCCCCCCCAAAAAAAAAAAAAAAAAAAAAAAAAAAAAAGTTATGGTAATTCAGCCAAAAAAAACAAAGTGATTCTTAGGGGAGTACATGCATTCTCTTGCAACGATGTTCATCGAGAGGCATTTCATGGCAGCCGGGTACGTTTAATGACCAGTGTGAGAATTATGAACTGGTTAGAAAACAAAATTGAACAGAAGAAACCAACGAACGACTTCTCTCTGTTGCAATCGTGAGAACCCCACCATCAGGATGTGAGTTGTAAAACATTATGCAACACAATTTGTATTTACCCACGTAATTGAAGTGTTTGCAAATTTGATTGTGTACACTGTATTTTAGAGATAAAACTCTGTATCGTGAACATACTCTACATTATGCGTATTCTCACAGCAAAGATAGTATCATATTGTGACGTCATTGTGGTTAGTCACGTGGTGCAATGATGTATTACGTGTTTGTGCAGAAGGAGACTCATGTATCATCGTCAGCTCTTTGTGAATCACTCGAAAATATCCGCTTCCCGAGTTCCCGCTGAATTCACTTGCAATTGAGTTTCTTGAAAAAGATGAAAGTTGGGAAAGTCCAGTATGTATAATAAGCGGGTTCCAGAAGAGTAATTAGATATTTACTCTCGTTGTTAATCATTGTATGCATGGCCTCTTAAAACGAGCACTTACGCATGATAACAGAAAAGAAAAGAAATAAGAAAGAAAAACAAAATGGCTGCGGATTCTCGAAACTGAAACCAAAAATCATAACAAGTCCAGAACGAAAGTTCAAACTAACAATATCAAAACGTCAATTTTAGAGAGAAGTGTCAACATATAAACTGCCCTGGAAGATCATAAAAGCCATAAATTACCAGAAAGTACTCAACTTAAGTATATTTGTGTAGACGATACAATATTATACGCTAATAAAACGAGGAAAACATCGCGGTTAGAAGTCGACAGCGTCGGTTTGTCTTCGGCGTTGGCGTCTGGCGCCTCGTTTCGTCTGAAACACTCGTTTGCCAGACTGCGGACGTTTCCGTCGCGTCGCCAGGGACGCTAATCCACCGCAGAAAAAAAAAAAAAAAAAAAAAAATCATATTTAATTCACGTATGAAGCGATAAGATCAACGCGACGATTTCGTTGGCGGGGGTCGCTTTGATCTCATTCAGCTCGAGTTTTATGCTAATGTTGTGTAATGGGGTAAGAGAGTAAGCCATCTTTCACCGATTATTCAAAGATGTATTTTGCCTTTTGAGGGTTTTAGATGCTAGATTTGTGATATTTCACATGCAATTGATTTTCTATAGAGTTCGGCCTATTTAATTATATAGGTTACGTTGTACTGTATATTTGCGGAATTTAACAGTGTACATTGTTTTCTACTCTTAATTTAAATGTCTTTCAGATTGGGAGAATTTGCCGATTCAATGTCATCGGCTGGTGTGAGCATTCCATGCAATGCTTATGAAATGGTATGAATAGTTGTTGTCGATGACATGTCTGTTCTTGTCAACTTGCTTGGAGGACAATGCACTGAAAAATCGCAGTTTGTTTTTTTGGGGTTTTTTTTTTTTTTTTTTTTCTAAACTCTTTAATTTTCATTTCTACAGGCGTATAGTAAGTACTGTATATCACGCATACATTTTATCCTTTAATAACATATCACACCACATACTAGTAATCACATCAAAAATAGTACATTTATTTCAGATCGAACTTTACAAAACAATTAAATTGGTTAATAATGGTTAAATTAAGTTACCGATTAGCCTAACTATTACTTGAAATGAAACAACCTGTTTCAATCTTCTTTTTTCTTTCCTTTTTCCCCCATCCCATAATGGTCAGGCAAATATCCGAATTACGCTTCACTGATCACAAGGGAATGGTTGTACTACACAAATTAAAAATGTCGCCAGGTTGTGAAATCAATAAATGCAAGCACAGTGCACGTAGACAGGGAGGAGCCACTAAACAGTTGCATAAGTTTATATGTTACGCGGCTCAAAACTGCATTAACACTGAGGCTTCATGCCGTTGCTAACAAAGACGCCATTAACTCCTGAATAGATCCAGAAGTTTGACAAATGATCATAATTCTAACCTTTCAGTTCTTGAATGAAACGCCTGATAAGAATCTTATCAAACCTTTTAATCAGTCAATTCTGCATTCATTTGCAAAAACTTGGCAGCCAGAGGAATAGCGAACATTGAGTTAGACCCGTCAGTTTTATTCTATCGGCAGCTGCTCAATTGCATAAAGTAGTCCCGCGCATTAATCTCTCGATCTTTTGACCTCGTGAAACTTTTGGCGCCAAATCGGGCGCCATGAATTTTGTGTCGAATGAAATCCTTTTTTAACCCATTTTAAGAAATAATTCCTCTCTAAAGTGGAGCTCATTATGATGATCGTCGGATTTTGGTTCAGTTGGCGAACCTGAATCGTGATTACATCATCAGTTTAGATATAAATCGATAAATGTATTTATAATTCATCGATAAAGTCATTGAACCTGGCGTAATCGACGCCAGCGATTATGCAATTCATAAAACCAACATGTAAACGGCTGTCTACGAATATGAGCCGCCAATTAATCCATTATCGTGTACATAATAATTATAGCAGCCACAAATAAAGGAAAACATTCGACAGTGAAAGGGGAAAAAAAACGTTTATTTAACAAATACTGCAGTCCCAATTCGCAATGGGGTGGTCGACAACATCGCTTGTACATCCGATTGTACCAAAAACAACACCCGATGTTATATTTACCGAGTACTTTACGTAACAATTAGTGTATCATCAGAATGCTATCATCATTATTGAATCCCCAACAAACATTCAAATATTTATAAACAGTGTTTTTGGGTGGGTATCTTTTGTGTGTGTGTGTACATGCATATCAGGTTCGCCTAAAGATAGGCAGAAATACACGTTGTGAAGATGGAGATCATGAGAACAAGTATTTGAAAATCTAATCAAAATTTATACAGACATATGACACGCCCAACATTCGGGAAAATGCTATGTACATAGAGTGAACAACACCTCAGATTGAAAATGATTAAGATCGTGTCTAATACTGTCTTTTAAGTGAAACAATGGAAGCAACTTGAAATTTATGAAAGCAGTACGGAGTCAAATTTTAAATCCAAGTGCAATTAAACATGTATTTAATACTGAAATATTGCTATGTCAATAAGAAATGTGATCGCAGCATTTTTATTTTGTACATTGTATTTGTGTGTATATCACAGAAGCTCTGTTCAAATGACGTCATTGACTTTTAGACCTCAGAAAACAAAATAAAAGTTGTACTAATATTGACTTTTGATACGGTCCCCAATTTCAAACTCCAAGTAAGAATGGTTGTTTTGAGGCGGTCCCCATGTGGAAATCGTCGATAGGGGGCGCAATGGGGTTGTTCAGGGTTGCATTGAACGTCCCCACGATGACAGAATCCTGTATCAGCGGAGAAAACTGGAAATAATTGGAAACATGGTTCAGATTTATTTCTTCCATAACGAATTTTCTGCCGAGTTGACCTCGCAGTCGTTTGTACGCGACTGAGGCGGAAAACGCACTTTGACATTGATGGTTCACCATACATAGAGTGCTTGCTCATTGACTCCAGAATGTCTGCCCGAGCGGCCTAATATTTACCACTGTCTGTTTCGAGAACATTCAGTGTGTGTTATTGCTACTCTTCATTGAATTACCGCGAAAGAGCACTCCAATGATCCCGTTAAATGACTGCGTTTGGAGCGCAGTGCAACAAGTCGTGTTGCGTATAGACAGCGCATCACTTAGACGTTGAAGTTCACTCTTATAAATGGAAACATTCCTTCAAATTGACGGGTGTTTTATTCCAAATGACAGGACAGAGGAGGTGTCAACGGGCCACTTATTTGTAACATTACGTCTTTCCTCAAATATTACATCATAACGCAGATCAATTGAATACTAGTCCGCTCCTGGCGCATAGTGAGTGATTGGGTCGGAACAACTGGTCCGCGGAGAAACACAGCCGAACTTACACTAACAACAACAAGAGATAAATATTAGTACAGCAACACGTGCCATGCGGTCGGGCAACTTTGAAAACCCGGAGATGCGTTCACAGCGAAGGGATACAAACGCTGAGCACTCGGAAGCGCTCAAAAGCAGACGATATAAGAAAATGGCGCGAAAACGACGGCAAAAAAATAGTGCGCCGCCCTGCTCTTTTTTCTTTCTTCATGATTTCGCGTGTGAATAATGGTTAAGCATACTTTGATCTAATGTCATACCAGCTGTGAGTCGGGTTCGATAATTGTTAATTATTGCGCGTTTATCTGAATATTATTCTGCCCCTCCGCGGGAGATGATCAAAGCTGTCGTAGATCATCAGAACTTACCTCGTAGGCGCCGGGACCGGGTACATCCGTACTGTGGTCCTTGAATCGACGATCTTTGCCGATGATTGGGTTCCCGATGTGTTGCTTGCGATCGGCTCGATATGTCGACGGGCCTAAGAAAGAAAATTACAATGAAGAGTGGTAGGCGAGTACATTAAATGATATCCTGTGTCGACAGTTGCTCTTTGGTGGGAATGAATACAATTTTGCAACCTACATAGTCTTCAGTACAGTTTCAACGCACTAATTATTTTATCCATGAACACCGTGAGAACCGTATGTTGGGAGTTTATAATTACTATAGATTGAATTATAGGCTGATGATTTTGGTGCATGCATGACCAGTACATGTATTTCAACACTCTGCTATATCACATATGCATATCTCCATCTTCCTAACAGCGATGCGATACACATTTAAAACGAGCAGAGTGCAACATCCGCTTGAGGTCATAGCTTTTATGCTGTCCGTCTTTCGCGTATACCTCCGGCGTGGCATCAGATGCAGGCATGAAAATCGTGCTCTAAACACCGCCCTCCCTCCTCGGGCAACTTCCCCAAGCCACGAATTCAAGAAACAGCAAAAACTACGCAATTATCGGCCAATCAGAACACGAGGTAAAAGTTCACACAGACGCAAATAAAGAATAAAAATAATAAAAGTGACCTTTTAACCTGTTGAGCATGACGTAATTAGGCGATAAAGATCTTAATGAGATGCGATGAATGGGAACAACAGATGTTGTGTGATTGTGATCCTGCCTTTGTTCAGTTAATCAACGGATGACAGGTCGTTATTAGTGGAACTTTATTAATATTTGCCCAGTCTATAAATTGCAACAATATCTACGAATATAGATTCATGACGTCATCAATGCTGACGTCACTAGATGATTAAACATCTCGGTAGCAGAGCTACTTTCTCGCGATAAATGCACCTCATTCAAGCGAAATTCTCGCGAGATTTCTTGCACAATCTCGTGTATGATATCACTGCGTCATCTTATGTAATAACTATATATGTATATATTTTTGGGTAGCACCCTGTATATATTACGTCATGCACTCACCAGGGTTCGAGGGGTCAGTCTCCGCTATGATGACGTCACGAGGAGGAGCGAATCGACTGGAGGACGACTTGAAGGCCCCTTGCTTCGATTTGGCGGCGGCCGTCTGGGGTGGCTTCGGCTCGATCTTCGTCTGAGTCTTGGCGAACGCCCTGGCCACGTTGTACGAACCGGGGGGCGGCAAATCCTACGAAGAAGAAGAAAAAATCAAACCCAAATAAAGAATGAGGGTGCTTGGGTAATCATTATATCAATTGCGGTGGCGATAAAAATTAAAGTAAAAGGCGATAAAAATTAAAATAAAAGGCGATAAAAATTAAAATAAAAGGCGATAAAAAATAAAGTCAGAATATGAGGGGCTGTTATTTATGTTTGTTTTTTTTTTTTTTTTTTTTTTTATTCCCCGCCGTGGTTATCAGCGGTCGCACACCCTCCGGGGGTGCGGAGCTCAGCGACAGGGCGCATCATGCATGGCTCCGTTGCCCCGAGGGTGTAAGAGGGGGTGAAGAGTAATTTTGTTATTATCGCCAGAAACAGATGCCAGATATAACGAAATTGGAGACGAGAAAATGCGAGATAGCGCGAGGGCGACATCTGGCTGTGGTTGAGGTCACGTGGGTATAAAGATGACCTTCAGATATGACCTTGACTCTCACGACCAGGAATTGAAATCACCAACCACTGAGAATATCAGTTTTTTTGTTGAAGGGGAGAAATACATATTTGCAAAATGGCGGAGATATTGAGTCACGTGACCTCGGAGGCACTGCGGTATGGTTGGCCATAAAACGAAAATTGCTTTTTGAGCTTTATCTTGTCGTATATGAGTGCATGATGGGGTTTTAGGGAACGCCGTTTCCAGCGGCATTAGCCCGACGAGGGAAATTGGGCATGCTTATTTTCCACTAACGGACAATTCCCTCGGTCATCCGGAAATGCGCCAAGAATTTCATTCTCGAAATTCTTCACTTCAAATTCAGTGGCATTTGTTTAGCAAATGTTTCAGTCCGCGATCAATATAGTGCAGATGAGCACATATCCCGGTTGCACTGTGACCATAGGTTCCTCGTAGCAGGGTGTCACGGTAGCAGGGGATTCCTCATACCAGACAGTGAGTCACCGGCCTAATGGCGATGCTTGCCAGGACCCTTGTCAAATCAGAGGAGGCCTAAAAGCGGGATTAGGCTGAGATGCTCTCCAGGCCCCGCCTCACACCTGGGATGCCGATCCGGGCAGCGGAAGGGGGAGGGGTTACGGGCACCTGGCGGCGTCCCTCACCGCTGAAAGGGGGCGGAGTTTGGCGTAACAGGGGCTCTTCTGCATATACTCCAAAGTTAACGTGAAGTTTATTAGGAAAATTGTGCTTTGAGCTTTCGAGTACATCAACCTTCTGGTGATTGAGTCGAGAAAAGTTTAATCCTGATCGGAATTATTAAAGTGTTTCAAAATCGTGTTCGGTTTTATGAAACACCCGATATGTATACTTACAGTGGGGCCGGCCGGAAGTCGCGCGCTCATGGAAGCGAAGTTGGAAGACATCTGTTGATAGCGTGGCTGGCGCTCTTTGATCTGGTAGTGGGCAGGACCCGGGATCTCCACTTCATTTCGCTTGGTCATCGGTTTGATTCGGACAGCGGTTGACCCGAACGCACCACGCCGTGTACTTTCCAGACAGGCCTTGCGTACGGCCTGGGCGCCCATGCCAGCAATGGTGTACGATGCAGGACCTGTAATATGAACACAAATAAACATATGTGTGCATATATTAGCCCTATACGCAAATTATATGTTGCCAAATATTCCAACATCAAAATACCCGGTGAAGTAATCCGGAACATGCATGCTACGCTGATTGGCACGCATGCGCAGATCGTATCAACAAACCCCCATCGACCCCCAAATCCCCTCACAACCCTTCAAATGACCACATAACGACCGAGTTTTATGAATGCACAGCGCGTGCAGGGAACTATCTCTGGCAGGATCAGAGTGACTCATTCGATCGAGTGCACGACGTACGACTGGGATCGTCCGTCGCATCGATCATCGTCCGCAATCAGTCTCCGATTGATCTGATCGAGCAAGAGCATCCAATTGGACGGCGTCTCTGATTGCCCTGAACAAAATGGCCGCCGAGCGAATTGAATTTCACACATCCTCCAGGCTCAGCGATTTATACGATGGGGTTGGGGTATTTGATGCATGGGGCAAGAACGAGAGGGTCGAGCAAAGGGAGTTCATTCAAGTGGCTTCAAGAAGCGAGGCTCCTTCCGCGGGATCGAGCAATGTTGTTAGCAGATCCGCGCAATTCTGTTCGCATTGAACTCTTGGTGATTGACAGCCGGTCATGCTCAATATCAGACTCATCAAGGAGATGGATGGGCGCGCGTTGGGCATGCTGCTGGCCCCGAGACACTGACATACGAGAGTGGTGTCAATGCAGGTTTTGCGGCGGTATAACATGCACCACGGGTTCTCTCTGAGGCGATTTGCGAATCTTTTCCCCATCAGTGAGTCTATTTACAATGTATCTATAAAAAAAAAATATAAAAAAAAACAAGCTAATAGCTCTCGTGACCACGTGATTCAATCGCAGAGAGGAACGAGAGTGGAGCGTCCCTCGACGTAAGGGCCATTGACGAACCGCCGACGGAGGGTCTGTTAGTGAAGCAACCAGGTGATGCGCCGATAAAGCTGCGTGCGTCGCCTATGAGGTACTCAAGGCGGCTAAATGTTTTGATTTGTGTAATGGAGGGCATGCTGTCTTCATCAGGCCTGCCCCTCATCTGTTAGAAGCGAAACACGTAATTCCGTCTCAGGTTGCCGCCAGAAGTATGGGTGGCTAACAACATCATATCAAAAGCCGCTTTCAACTTAGCAAAAACAGACACAATGTACTGAAAAATATCCCATATATTAATTTAATTACGACATTAAGGCAGCAGATCCGCCAGACACGACCCACCAAAGAGGCTCTAAGTGGTCTCTTTAGGTCCCTGGAGACGATGCTAGCAGTCGAAGGGTCTATAAGGTCTGCAGATGCAGCGCAGATTACTTCGAATCAAAGTCGCTTTCAAACGCGAGATCGATCTCTTTCAAGTTGCTTACCAGGGTTTTTGACGCGATGTTTCGGGCTGAAACGGACAGAGGTCTGGCTGAACGGACTGCGCTTCAGACCGGTCACTCTCTTGGTCATCTCAAGGGCAGTTCTTGGGTCATCGTAGGCTCCTGGCCCTGGAGTCTCCAGTTTCCCAGGGGCGAACCTCTGAAGAAGAAGGGAGAGGGGGAACAGATTGAGATCAGAGATTTATTCTTATTTTGAGTGCCTCCATTAAGTGTGATTGGGTAATGACGTCACCAGAGGAACCGACAATTAAAAAGAGGAAATAAAAAATTGACTTTAATTAAAACCCCTCAAACGTCATAAAACGGAGGAAAGCATTGTTGGTAAAATCCATAAATAACTGTAATTTTTTACTTATCTTGCGTCAAATCTGGGCGCTTAATGGTGTTGCTTTAAAGTGGAAAATGGCGGAGTTGAGAGGGTTTTTTTTTTTAACTATAAAACGTAAAAATCCACCCCGGATTGTTATCGCTCTTCAAGGAAAGTGATTTCGCTTGGAATTGAATAAAAACTGATTTTTATCTGACCAACCTATATGGGAGATAGAAATCTACCAACACTTTTTGACCAAATTGAATTTCAATTTTGCAAATTACTGGTCATTAAGGAACAGGCGATGTCAACTCCAACTTCGCACAGAAAAAAAGAAAAAAAGAAAAAAAAAAAAAGAAAAAAAACGCGTACGATTTTGTTGTTGCAAAAAGTTAAAAAGGAAGGACAGCGCCAAAGTACTTGGCAAGTTGGCAGCTAGCAGCATGCATTACTGAGGACGATATCCAGACCCCACTCCGTGCGTCCCACTGACCAGGCGAAATTTATGGTCGAAATTTAAGACAACTTTAATGGTTTAATCTCTTCGGGGGAGGGGGAGGGAGGGTTATCTAAACGGTGGCACCTGGGATCAGCGGAGGGGAGGGGAGGAATGCCGGCGTAATTGACAGCGTGGAATTTTTATTCCCTCCGCAGATTACACCGATCGGTCTTGGATGACGCTAAACTCTCGAGTGCTTTGCATCACAAGCGCAGAGTTCTGCAGACTTCACTGTATAAGTACTACTACAGTATACAGAACCACAGTGAGTACCACATGTAGTAATAGATACAACCACTGTGCGATCCATAACAACGGAGGTATGACCAATGCAATATCGCGATTGAGAATAATTTACATAATTAACGCACAAACATCCGGCGTTGAAATCGACACTTTGTTTATGGTGAAAAAAAATGATGCTTTGGGTGAAAGCGATTGAGGATGAAAGAGCGCTGCTCGCAACGCAAGATAGCGCCGGCAACAGTGCCGATTTCGCACAATCGAACGCCACGCAGATTGTTTCAATTACAGTCGATGGTCAGTGAGACTGATGGACCACGAAGGAGGCCGCTGATAGCGATGCTGACCGATGTCTGCACTGCATCAGTTCGACTCACTTGACCAACGCGGAAGTGCGACAAGCGAGCGATCTGCGCGTCAGAGAGCAGACGGATCGCTTGCCCTCTTGGCCATAATAGTGGTCAGTATTGGTCAATTAGGGTGTCCATACCTTGGCTTGTGATCCGAACGGAGGGTGTTCCACTTCGATGCCCTCTGTGTTGACCTTGACCGGAACGGGGTCAAACTGACCGCCTATTTGATACTTGCCTGGACCAGGAACATTCTGCGATATGGAATGATATGGAATGATATGGAATGATATTTGATGAGCTACCTTTTTCTCTTCGTCTTTCACGACTACCTCGTGATAGCGCGGGATCCGTGCCTCGAATTTCGAGCGGTCCTCCTCTTGGAGGTTCAGGTTCGTCACGACGGCGCTGCTCGGCTTGAAGGGGTCGTAGTCCCCGGGACCGGGGCCGTCCTTGCCCACGAAATGCATCCGTTTCGAGGTCAGCTTGCCGAAATGAACGCCGTTGTAGGCTTTCGTCGGCTTCGTCGGCTCCTGTTGGGCGAATCAGGCGAAATTTACTTTTCACAAATATGAAAATAAATGGACAATATTGGGAGTATTTGTTCGATTTCAATCAATTCAGCGCGATGACATGAATCGCGGTGTACATCTCATCGTATTTTGGACCCAGAGTTACGCAGAGTTCACGAACAATGGGAGGCAAATGAGCATCTTGAGGCAAACTGCATTACGACATTGACCGGCGGAGAATGTTATCGCAAACACCAATGTTTGTGCCAAATTGAAAGCGATACGGCTTGCTTGTATTGAGCTGTCAATCCGCCGCCGAGAAATAATTAGCTCACGAAAACTGCCTTCCTACTCAATAATATTTGAGATTCCAGGAAATGAGTTTATCTGCTGGCGTACGGCATCTTTGGGGTTGCTCAAGGGTTGCTGAGGGTACGCATGCGCATGGAATGGCCAAGTGTCCCCGTCTGTTTGCACTTAACACGTTTCTCAGACTAATTCTTTCAACCCAAACTCGTTGATCGTGAGATCATTGTCGTGCATCATAACGCACCTCCTTGGAGATTTGATGTGACGAAACAAACAATCATAACGCATATTTTGAACAAATTTTTTTGAATGAAATTCATAACGCACTTCGAATTACGGCGAAGCGGAATGGATTCTATAAATGTATTGGCCCTCATAAGCTAATAAGCTAATCCGTGTAATAACATTAGAATAATTTGCTTTCTCGTGCCGGAGATTCGTAACCTTTGACCGAATGTGAATTGGAAGCAGGAAGGTTTTAGGAAAATAAATTGCAACATTTGTGAAGGATAACATAATGTGATAAAACTAATAACTAAAGAGTACTAATTATGATTTCATAATTATGACATGGAATCCTCACCTCAGCGACTTTGTAGAACGCCGGTCCAATGCTGATGTCTCTATCTGGAGGGTCTTGGCGTTGCAGAGTTCCATCGTCATTCTCTTCAAAACCGTACGCTTGACCAGGAGTGGGGATAGAGGGCGCCACTGGTTTGCGGAAGATCTTCACTTTCCCCGACGTCATCTGGAAAATTGGATTAATTTGTTTAAATTTTAATGCAATTTTCCATCTACAATGGTTGTCCCTACTGAGTTCTAATAGTGTAGTTGACAATTAGGTTAATATCATAGACAGTGTGCAGCCACGTACCACGGTGCCTCTGTCAGAGTCAACATTGGAAACTGTGGATGTGGCACCAGGTCTGCCGACTTCTTTGATCCAGTCAGTTTTTTTGGAAAGGGAGTACGCTCCTGGACCAGGGGTTGCTTCTGATTGATCTTTGAACCTAAGCGCTTTGTTCGCCAAAGAGTGGCCGCCCTGACGTGCAAAACGAGAAGTAATTTAGATGATGTCTTGAAGTACACACTCTAAAATTCACCTTCACCCCGTCAGTCAATTGAGGGTCATATTGACCAGGACCGGGAGCCGCAATGACCGTGTCGTTAGGATTGAGGAAGGATTCTCTGCTGGTCATGGACGAAAATGGAGCGTAGCCATCTGGAGAGAAAGTTTTTTTGGTATTGATCATAATTCAACAATTGAGGAATTCCAGACCTGATCGGATCTTCTTGGAGTTTGGCAGAAGGTTTTCATAAGTTCCCGGGCCAACATGTTCCGCTGTAGATCCAGTCACGGTCGTTAAGACCCTCTGCGCTCGGTCGTACATGGTTCCGTCTGGAAAGAAAATAAAATGTGCTCAGGAATGAGAGGCAACTTATCGAATTGAAGGTTTTCTTATTTCGATTGTATTGTACATAGTCAAGTGACAAGTGAGCTGACATTTGTTACATATTATGGATTCATGTTGTGTGTTCATTTTGTTCATTGATATTCTCCAAGAGATCTACAAAGATATTCACCAAGAGATCTACAATGTATGTAATGTTGCATGAAAGATAATTGATTCATAACATTACATATTCTTTTAAAATGCAATACAAAATTACAAAAATGTAGTAAATGTAATCATTTGTGGCAACGTGCGATCAATCAACAACAAGATCAATCATCAATTAATCAATCAATCAATCAATCATCTCAAGTTAATCATCCATCACCTCATCATTGCCATTCGCCAAAACCATCCCTTAGGGTCCAATAAAGTTATCTTTTATCTTTTAAAATATCTCTAAAATAATATATGTACACGAAAATGTGTAACCAATTTGACATACAGATCACTGCTCTGAACTATTTACATATATTTATATGCATGACGTAAAGTTAATGTTAAACAATTGTGATAGCTAGAGTCGTGAATCGAGAGCAAGGGGTCATTCCTCATGAAGTGGCCGGAGAGTTTGTCATAATCTACATTAACATCTTTCCCATTCAGTGTGAGATTAAAGATTAGATAATACCTAAAGTAATAATTCAATCTATTCCTGCTACTACCAAGTATTATATAGATTAAAACACATGTGCTAAAAGGTTTGAAGTTAACAATCGGTTTCATTGTCAGATGTTACTTGCCAGCTTATTATGCCTAATATATGGGTATGTACCATGTGTTAATTGATAATTCATTAATTGTTATACATCAAGATTGTGGAAAGTTACATTGAAAATGTAACAGCTATATTGACTAAATTGAGGCATCATACAAAGATATAAAATAATAAATCATTCTAATATTTTCAATTCAATATTAATTTTCTACATAGTCAAGTGACAAGTGAGCCAATCAATATTACATCATGAATTACTAAGTTACAATTTAGTTTCACATGCAGACATGCACCCCTAATGTTATCCAACGGGTAAAGCAGCGAGACGGAGAAGAGCTGAAGTGAAGGCCAAGATTAAAGCGTAGGATTCGCAGGACAATACAAGCCAGGGAATACAGAAAATATTGGTTGATCCTAACATCAGTTGTTGTTTTGGGTTTTTTTTCGCACAACTCACTTTACGAGTTAATTGAATAAATATGCAGGTCTGAGCTCTAATACATCCGCTGCAGACGGAGTTTCACATTCCTCCTCTTGAAAGTCCACTTTATTGTTGTCATTGTTGTCAAGGGCCGAGGGTCAACCGGAAGTAGTCGTCTGCTCTCTCCGCTCCTTTCATAACGTATCTGAAGACTTCGTCAGCGGTGAATATTTTGTAATATTTTCAGTAAACGAAATAATTTACTTGGAATATAATGATGTTAATTTAATGCTTTAGTATTTTGTTTACTTCTGTTTGTGTAATGGACGTTCGCACGTGTTTGAATAAGTTATGACGATAAGTTTCATCTTCAAATGAGCGATAATAAGTTGTGATCACGAATTCAGAAGTTCTCAACTGCTCAAGTAGTCCTACAGATCAAGGCACCTGGTGAATCAATAATGCATTATCATGCATATGATGTAATATCACAGATTGAGGAGATGAGTCATCTTCGGTTTTCGTCTAATATTTTGTGGTTTTTAATTTTATGATTGTGTGAATACTTTTTCCTAATTAGATTTATGGAAGTACTGTATGTATACTTACTGTATAGTCTTAATTAATAGTAATAATTGTCGTGCTTCAAATTTGGCAATCCGATTGAATACTCTCAGAAATATAAATAACCCTCTTGATTGAATATATGCCTTTATGTACTCCTCAACAGCGCCCCTTAACATCCATTATTCTCCTTATACAGTGAAATAGTGAGCATTTGCTTCCATAATGAGAGCATAGATGCATCTTATTTGCTCTTCTCAATCTGACCTCGTGCAATATGTCTGCAGGCACTGAAGATGGTGGAACTAAGGAGCAGTTCAAGCACATTATCTGACGATCAGAACACAGAGCGCCACCTTGTGACAGGCGGAGGAGGTTATGTCGGTCTCCGTCTCGGTGCTGCCTTGCTGGACAAAGGTCATAAGGTCACCCTCTTTGATCTGAATCCACCGAACGATGAAGAAATCCCTGCCGGTGCTCAATTCATCCAGGTTTGGACGCCTAGCTTGTAATTAATTATTATTAGAATCTCTAATTAAAAATCCATTTTCTCCTTCCTAGGGGGACATTCGTGAATACGATGACGTTCTCAGAGCTTTTGAAATAAAAGTTGATTGCGTCTATCACCTGGCATCTTATGGGATGTCAGGGCGGGAGCAGGTCTGTAACCCCTTTTTTTCTCTTTGTTGTTTTTCCGTCATTGGGGTCAAATGAGATGGATTGTGGATGGGAAGAGGCAGCCTGACTAAACACGAACGTTATTGCCGTCTAGGGACCCAGAACTGACAGCTGATAAATGGCGCTTGAGCTCTGTTTCTGACCATTACAAATTGATGGGCAATATTTGTGGCTTAATTTTGGAGAAAGTTTTGGCTTCTATAAATTTAAATGCAATCTCACACGTGGCTATCAAATTGTTGAGAATTAAAAAAATTATTATTCAGAATGAGCTCTGAGGAGAAAAAAAGTTAATGGGCTCGTCCGGGATTCGAACCCGGGACCTCTCGCACCCAAAGCGAGAATCATGCCCCTAGACCAACGAGCCTCCCATGTTTTCTGCTCTTTATTTTAACGCTTATAAACACAATGATATTTGCTTCACTTATTGAATTTCTCCTGAGGCTGTTAAATTTTATATATCAAATAAAAACAGCTGTTATTTGATCGCATTATTATGACCCTGGTGTAAATTTTTTCCTTCCACAGTTAAACAAGAAACTCATTGAAGAAGTTAACGTGCAAGGAACTCGTAATGTGATCAGAGGTAATTAGCAAGATAATCCGGTTATAATCAAGAATAATTTGATTTGTTGAGCAGCGTGCAAAGAGCGAGGAGTTGCTCGTTTAGTGTACACAAGCACTTACAATGTGGTCTTTGGCGGACAGACTATCATCAATGGAGACGAGTCTTTGCCTTATCTACCTCTGGATAAGGTATGCGGTTAATTAATTAACTGATTAATTTTTTTTGTTATGTTAATTAACCTTTCCTTCTTCAGCATCCGGATAATTATTCACGCACAAAATCAATTGCTGAGGTGATAGTGTTGGATGCCAACGGATCTGCAGCGGACATTGGTCAAGGAGATGGGGTCATTCTGAGGACATGTGCACTTAGGTTGGCTGGCGTTTATGGCCCAGGGGAGAAGCGACATTTGCCCAGAATTGTGGTCAGGTTTTTTCGTTTTTCACTTGGTGTAATTTAATTGGAATGCGTTCAGTCGGCTATGAACAAATCGCTTAGCAGTGTTGGCTGTTGTCTAGGGTGCAAGGCAGGATGAACTTTGTTTCTATCAGATAGCAGAGAAATATGTTACATCATCAGACTTCTCCTGACCCACTTCCAAGATAACTCTTATAATTTCCTTATTTTTTTTACAATATGCCGCTGTTGGTGTATTATGAACGATATAGAATACACTGAAAGCGGCTTCGTGGGATAGACTGCCCTCAGCCTCATTTCGTGGCCTCAGAAGTTGAGAACTCTCCTCTTTATTTTGCCACCTAATTAAATAATAAAATACACAAATCATAAGTGATCCGGCTCGACGAAATCAGTCTGAAGTCACATTGAGCGTAAGAGAGATACAGGATTAAAACCGTAGG
>KB298124.1:106583-126325 GCA_000328365.1 Capitella teleta | reverse complement strand
GGGAACAAATCAATGGGGGCGTATATGTATGCTTGTTGATAATATTTAAATGTCATATTAATTATTCAAATGTCACATTAATAAACAAATACACATTAGCATACTGAATAAAAAAGAATACAAAGCTAATAATTAATTATTCATTAATTTCATTAATTATTCATCAAACATCCAAATCAACACAAATAATCATAATTAAGAAAAACAAAGAACAAACACACATTTTCGCATTACCTCCAAAAAAAAAAAAAAAGTTAATTAATTCGCATAGAGATTAAACAGAATCGAATGTAAACATTGGCCAGTGATCGAATTCGGAGGCGAACTCACTTGCATCTGAGCTTTCATCCGCCTGTACATGTTGCCTGCGTTGTAGGTGCTCAGCAAATGACGCCCTTATCTCAAACCACACTCATTATCATCACCATAATTATATCCAACGATAACAGAGCTCTCACCCTTTTTGAAGAGCGGCCCCTGTTGCGTCATCGCAACGATTTCGACCTCACATTGATGACATAACCGACCACTGATTGAACAATACAGCTGCATCCGGTGAATGGACCAATCACAGAGCAGTCGCGCACTAAACCCCGGATCACGCGGATCAGCAGATCAAATGTGCTGAGTGGTTCTCTCAGTCGATCAGCAACAATACTGCCGCCCAGCCGCGTGCTCAGAGATACAATCAGCCAACAGCTTTGAGGCCAACATGAAGACGGATCGCACCTCCGCTTGAGAAGCCCACGTGATATGACATAGAGATAAATCCCAAAGGGGGATTCATGCGGCATACGACCCTATAGTGCGACCCCACGCGGCGCTTCCATTCCCAATATAACACCCGCTCTGGTTTGCTTCCGACTAAACACCGGATCCACCGCAAAGACAGATTGTTATCAGTATTTACACGCGGGGAATAATAATCGAGCAAGGAGCTCAAGAGCCACAATAACGAAGCACGGTTATGTATTTTATTTATTTCAGAGGAGAAAACAAGAACATATGCCGATTGTAGCCTGCACATAGCTCTCATTCAATATTGAATTGCGTCGGGAAATGCAGAGAAAAGGAAAAAGCGATACAATAGACGGCAATTGTGACAGCACGGAAAAAGGGGGCACAGGGAGGACTGCGGTTCGGGGCCAAATGTAGGAAGCAGGCCGGGAAAGGGCTCAAGCGGGAGAAGAACCAAACAGTTGGCTTAATGTGTTTGCTTGGCTGAAACGCCAGCGAAACGATTCGTCATGAAGACACGCCTGGCCGCGCGTTTTGTTTGCTCGAATGAGACGAGATGCGGCGGATTGGTGCGAATCGCGTCAGATGTTCATAATGTTGCTGCTTCGGCGGGAATCGACGCAAAGAGTAGCAATTATAGGGAAGCGATGGTTCACTCATCAACACGCGAGCACAGGTAAGCAGCACCTGGTATTGCGTAATACTCGCGGGGATTTTAACTTTCATGCGGCATCTCGATTGAATTGCGTGCTTCGAAGCTCAGTCACCTTTAAAACTCCCACCAAGTGTGTATGTATTATGCAATGTAGTCTCAATATGCCACGGAAATATATTGACACCAGTAGAGTTAAAACAAAGGAGAGTAAAAAAAAAGAAAGACACGGAAAATGGAAATGAAAACCTGATGCGAAGTGTCTTCTGCTTCTTTCTCCGCTTCCTCCTCCTCCTCTATATCGTCGCTTATCTCCCCTTCAATCACGATTTCCACGGGTGAAATGACCTCAGTCTTCCCCTCCGCGGGAGGACAGCCATGTCGCTCGTCCCCCGGATCCGAAGCAGCAGCAGCAGCAGTCGGATGATCAGACAAGAGAATCCTCTGCTTGAGTTTTTGTATCCGATTGCCCATCGCTACGGATCAAGCGCCGAGCGGGAATGCCATCAGAGCACAGCACAGCACAGCACAGCACAGGGAGGGCGGAGGGATCGATGCCCAGACCTCCTTCCACGCGGTTGGCGACCTCTGAGCTGCTGAGCGGCGATAAAACGCGGATTTAATCTCGGATTCTCCTTCACACACTGCATAAATGTCAATTTCAACGCTTATAAAGTGGAATCGGAGTGTCTGCAAAACGCCGACACGTCAGCCATTGAGCGTTCACCGTAAAGGGATGAAAGAAGCATCCTTCAAATTGATATCGCTCAGAAGAACTGCAAACGCACTGTACTAGAGAGGCATGGGCGTGCCGCTCGCGTTCACATTGACGTGATAAGATCGTCGTCATGACAACGGCGCAATCGATTCATATTGGAACTCAGATCTACACCATCGACATGCAACACAGATGATGCGAGGCATTTATGCACAATGTATATTCTCATATTATATCGACGAGCAGACAAGGAGGCATTGATACAGATGATTACGTAATCCAAGGATGAAATTAACTCTGTTATGCACCAGCATTTAAGAGCCAATCGACGTAATCAACAGCTCACGGATGTCTTCGTGCAATGCCAATGAGATTAATCGAGGGCAGTGCGTTATGATTGCAGAGTGCGTTATGATTGTACAATTCACTCACCATTATGAAGAGGAAATGCCTTCAATTGAATGCGTCCGAAGGGAAACTAAATATCTGATCCGGATATCCCCTCCCCCTCCCCTCCCCTCCCTACACCCACCCCCCTTAAGGGAGAAGGAAAACAAACCAGGATCCCCCATACGAAATACAATTACAGTCCCGAGGGGAGTTTTTCCCTCTTAACACAATGAAAGCCACACTGGATACAGAAGACTTCTGGGAACGAGGAGAGGGGAACGACGTTGGTGGTTTTATCCCCGGCGGGTAAAGTGCACGGGAAGCCAGCCACACGCGGCGGTGACGTAACTCAATCTACATGTATTACAATGCATGTAATATCCATGTAATTCAAATAAGAGATATCCACATATACCTCAGACATTACATCAAACAGTATCTAACATAAATAACTAATTATGAGCCGCGAGTACGGGAGAACAGACTAATATTACACATTAAGATACACTGCATAAGAAAAAAAAAAAAAAAAAAAAACAAAGGCCAATGAGCAAATTAAGAGAGTTCTGAAGGGTCTGGAGAGTAAACAAGAGCTGACAGGTATTGAATTTTATGGCGAATCACCAAACAATACAAGGTCTCTCTCTGAGTAAGATTCCCACATCAACATGCGCAATGAACAAGGCCAAAGATTCGCTCTCAAGTACAGCGCACTTGAATGCAAATATGCGATGATTACGATCACTGCGCAGACGCACAGGACTATGAACGCCCGCATATAATGCACTGAATGCTAAAGAGGCGGATAGGAATAATATTCAATACTTGTCAGTTGGATGAGTGCAGGAAGGGCGAAGTGCGTTATGATTGACGTCGAAGCGGTGCAGTGCGTTATGATTACAAGCGATAGAGCAGAGCGGCAGCGAACAGCGCATAACGTCAATACTAAATAGCATTATGATCATCGTAATGCTAGTAATACATAAACACAAAAAAAAAAAATATAAATAAACATCGTAAGCATTAAGCAAGACTGGAATGCACGATTTCACAGTTTAGCATAAGCGCATAACAACAAACACAGATCACGTGTACAAGTATTCCATGCTACGGAAACCATTTGAATCAAAACCGTTTGAATCAAAAGCACATTGGACACTCCACTCAGTCCGATGGATTAACCGTGTCCTAGAGGCTAGAAGTGCTTGACCAGTGAATCGACCAACAGTTGAGCCAAGCAACCTTGAGATAAATTGGATGCAGACGAACACTTTGGCCTTGAGCGTGAGACTGACCCAGTACATGACTTCCTCCTCGAAGCAATCAGCGATGCAGGTGTATTCAGGGCATGCAATGTCCATCATAGTGTCCATGTTGAATCATTGATTGACCATTCGCAGCACTAACCCCCTCTTAAGAGCATTAAAACAGCCCAGGTGACATGCTTATAAATAGACAGTGTAGAGAAGGTCAGCTCAGAAGGAGGTCATTGACCCTGAGTGATTTAATAATTGGCTGAACGCAGCAGCAGTCTCTTTTACGCAGCATACGCAGCCATTGATTAGCAAGAGAAGCCTGATGTACGTCAGCCCCATAGCATACTTGACATAGATATGCAGGCAGAAGCAGCAAACGAGAAGTAAATCAAGCAGGCTGCCTCTGCTCAGACCACTCAACATTCTTCCTGCAAACCGAAAGAGCAGCCTCGCACAGCACCTGGCCTCCATCTCTGCGATGCATGATAAGTGGGCTGTGTGGAGCATCGGAAATCCTGGCCAGAACGATGGGATCAGACGAGTATTTGCATTTTTGACTTGGGGGGGGGGAGAGAGGGGGGTCATATATCTGCTCAAATTGTTGCTGACAAATTGCTTGGGTCAAAACAAGGATTTTCAATTACGTGAACGGAGAGTGACGCGAGTGCTCCGTTAGACATCTCCAGACGCGTCCACTGCGATGTTTGCATCGTGAGCAAACTGAACAAAATAAACCCGATACACGCCACTACAACGACCAGATTCAACCGCAAGCTTATAAAAAAAACTTCTGTATTGAAAACAAAACATGGATCATAAAACAACTGCTTCTGCTGAAATGAAATGCTCATTTTTTTTTTTTTTTTTTTTTTCAAACGCCTGCGACCCAGTAAGGAAAATCGCACAAAGGTCATCCACAATTCCTGCGCCTTTTGTGCAAAAGAAGAGAAATAACGATGCCAGTGAGTGGAGCCCTGAGGCCATGACACACTTGCCTCAACTAGGAAGTCTGGTATTAGCCAATAAGGCAATAACAGCACTTATTCCAGGAACACCGTGCTAGGATTCATGGCACTTCTGGGAACAAGGTTAAGCATTAAAATCCATTCTATGCGGATCAACTTGACAGTGTTTATCATTGCAATCAATACGTCGGAAGAACCAGCGAGATCTATTTTTAGCGTTCTGAGAGAGTGAGTGGTATAACTGCAAATTAGTTCACCTTTTTTTCCAGGCATGAATTCTTTTACGATCTACGGTGATTAAGAAGAATTTATCTGTTCTACAATACTCTAGTGGGATATTGGGTATTTATGGGTATTTATGGGTATTTATGGGTATTTATGGGTATTTATAGGTATTTGTAAGATGATTACGCTCTTATACACCAGTATTTCTTATATCCTTCATATAAGATGCATCTGAATGTCTTCAGAACAAAGATACTCACTTGTGCCTTGCATTACAAAATGTGACCGTAATTAACGATTCAATCACATTAAGAACTCGCTGGCCAGCCATATGCTGTGGCTGATCCCGATCGCCCGTGGGTCAACCCTACCGTGCCAGGCCCAAAATGAGTCCGCACTAATTACAATTTTAGATGCCCAGAGACCCTACAATTTTCACACAAATAATCTGTTAAATATGACAGCATCCATGTAGTCTGCAATTTTGCAAGGGGCCTAGACCCCGAAAGGCAGCCGGGAAAAGCCGAATAGCCAGCCGAAAAATATCTGACCTGCCAAAAATCCATCGGTCAGCCGCATTTCTTTCAAGAGATTTGGTATGAAATATTATCATGATTTATAGAATTTCACAAATTTCACAAAGTAATTGTCAATGTACGCTGTCTTTTTTAACCGAGCACCAAGGATGTGATGGTGACTTCAGAGAGTGGAAATGAAGTGTAATTTATGATTTACAATCAAAGGTTCTAAAAAAGAAAGATAATTTCTATACCAATATTAAGATATGAAGCCAGCATTTGGGCCCTACCTTACTGCCACAAGAACCGAGACAAGGAAGAAATACATCTTCTCAATATAAAATTCTCAAATGGTAAACATTCCTCAATTTCCCCTTCACAGGTTGAATTATCCAACATTATTGACTACAATGTTCAATTGTTGGTAACAATGGGCGATCAATAGCTAAATGTTCCTTTATTTCCATGCATCGTTTTTTGGTGTTTTCTGTTATTGTTGCTGTTGGACCTACAGCTGCTCAGCATTGGAGCATCACAGAATGCGCGAACAAAACAGCAAGCACCAAATGGATCAAAGGTTGAGAATACACTTATGTTTACTGTACTCTCCGTAATCAGTATGTGTGTACCAGTATGTATGATCAAATTAAATCGGGAGAGGGAGTGGGTGAGGGGGAAAAGGTGTGGGGAACTTCAATGTACTAAAAGTATCTACGGGTTCATGGCGGACATTAGTGTCAAAGTTGAAATTCATGTGGTTGAGCTCAGTGAGCACCCTATATTCTTAATAATATTATTTTCTTACAAGCATACAGCTAGGCGTATTTCAGCAAAACTGTACTTGTATTAATTAATGTATATAATGCATGTACATGTATATGCATTAGCATTGCAGCCAATCTGAGCCGACCGAAAAAAAATCAGTTAGCCACAAAAAGGTCGACCAACCGCCTAGCCAGCCGAAAAAAGCCTCAGCCACAAATCAATCGGCTGGATGGCTTCGGGGTCACAAAGGGACCACAACACCAACGTCCTACTTTAACTCACAAAAATTCTGGCACCGATTGAAATTTTGTGCCTTCCGTGGAATCAGGCCAGCGCCATTTAAAAAGTTGAAAATGGAACAGCTTTAGAAGAGTCAACTACTATTGATGTGAGACATTATTGGAATGAACGTTTTGCAATGTATTTATGTTGAAATAAGGACCCTTTTCTTAATGCCATATATACAAATTGAGTACCCTTTATGCATTACACGAAGATGGAGAGGTGGGGACGAATGGTCGGTCTGTTTTCCTGGAGGTTTGAAGCCAGACTGAGCCACAAACCTTGCGGGTTTGGCTAAGGCACTTCACTGCTGATTACCTCTTCGGACCACATAAACATAAAGTTGGCAGTTTCTGCAGGATCCCGCGCTTGACGAACCACATACAACCAGCTCCTACATTTTCGGCAGTATGTCATAAGTCAAAGAGACTAGATCTAACAGCATGCATTATAGCTTCATTTAAAAACTCTACACGAGAAATTATGTCATAGAACTATTAATCAAAGGGAAAGATTGAACGACAACTAACTTTCGCTAAGCATAAATTGAGTGCAATATCTCTGAGTTATGCTAGTATTAGCCTCTAACCATTAAACCAGCCTACCAGGTAAATCACTAACTGAACCCCCAATTAATGTTTATAATTATAACATAATTAATAGTCTTAGGCAGAAAAATGGCAAAAATTTCAATTTAATAGGGAGTGCATTGGCAGATCAGCATGTGGGATGACCAAAAATTGGAATTATTATTTATATTATATACGGGATGAGTGACTCAGTCAGTCAGTGTGAGTGAATGAGTCTCCCGAGTCTCAGAGCTGATAGTATAGTGAGAATTTAGTTTGACCCAGCAAAGAGGTCAAGCTTAGTTATGCGGTGCTTACTTCAAAGTATAGCCACCTATAATCACCGTTGACCTGACCGCCCCTAATATCTATGTTGTACATATATTATTATATCCATAGCCCTGATTAATTGTGAAGTTAATTAATAATCCATGATAATCCATTGCATTGCATGTTCTCTCAATCTCTGTTGAATTGATTATTGATACTTTCGCTTACCTTTTCCAGACGCTCGAAATGTTCCCTCAGAAATCGGAACGGCTTGTCAGGCCGACTGACGCAGAGTTGCACGATGCATTCCTTGAGCACCTGCTGGATGTCATGCTTCTTGACGTAAGCCTCAACTTCTTTGAGGCTGTAGTCCTCGTCGTTACTTGCCATTTTTTTGACACACGAAATTTGCGCGGATGTTGAACGGACGAAGTGCGTTGTTCGGCTTTTCTTTCGAGATTTCTGATTCGCCAGAAGAGGTGAAAGGTGATCCTCCGCCAATAGCAGACGATATTCCTCAAGGAATAAGGCATGGCTTGAAATAGTTCTAGGTTGAATGAGCAACAGGTATGATTCATAGCGCATTTATGTTGTAATTTCAGCTTATCATAGTCTATTTTTATCACGAGTTTTTGCATAATTATTCAAGATAAAATATAAAATGTTTTGATTCAATTGTATTGACATTGGCGCAAGAAAAATTTTAACATTTTGATTAACCGAACGGAAATTACCTCTGTTGAAATAGCAAAACCGCACAAGACCCGACTTACCCAGTGTGCTTGGTCACTTTTGTGACCACCACCGGCGGATGTATGTGTCGCTTTTCTTGAATATACCAAGTGACAAACACTCTCTAGCCTCAATAAACAGGGCGTGATTAGGAGTCAGAGGATCCTTATATGATGAGTCATCAGAAGGTGGCCAGAGCGGTCTGTTATTTAGGATCTTTTCAACCTCTGACATGATGGTCAGCAGGCTTCATCTTGCACCATCTGTTCCTGGAGTATACTTGCAATAGCCACGTCTAGTTCAATTTAAGCAAGTTTTATTTCGTAATCGGCCTTTATTATTATTATGATTTTTTTTTTTTTTTTTTTCAAGGGCAATACGAACATCTTGTACACAGGATTTAAAGCTTTTAGAGGTTGAGGTAGAGAGGGAAGATTAAGAAGTATGAGAAGAAGGTGAAAGTCAAGTGCAACACTCGTATTTTAGTTGACGCAATTGACATTTTGCAAACCGTAAAATCTTATAATACTTTTGTCATGAGGCATTCAAACATTTCTCGTAGCTTTGACTGATTAATTCGTCATCATTGGTCAATTCAGTGGTAATAATAATAATAATTTATTCATATTTATAAAACGCTCCTTACAAGATAAAACTTTTCAAATACATTACAAGTAAAAACAATTTCGACAAATAAATAAAAATAATTCAGGAATTAAAAGCCTGATTAAAATAGAATGTTTTCAATTTCCATTTAAAAATAACAATGCTGTCACAGCTCCAAATGTCTCAAGGCAATTCATTCCAGAGTAGATGCGCCACAACCAAAAATGCACGGCCACCATAACTGTTTAGTCGGTAATTCTGCCGGGTGAGATAGTTATCACCCAGCAATCGTAGTGGAAAAGCAGGCACATAAGGAGCAATTAAAGGGATGGGGAACTGAGTGATGTTCTATTGACTCATAGCACCAATTGATAGCATTCCGTGCCAAAAACACCATGCCTGGATGCAAGCGTAAGGAAATAATGCATTCCGAATATCGGGGTTAGCATTGGGCCTATGGAAGAATGGCTTCCATTACGAAGTATAGGAGGCAAACGTCAGCTGAAGGCTTGCCGTGATTGGGTCCCATTGCCCTCGTGAAGCTATCGATTTCAACCAATCAGAGCAGATCATCTTTGCCATAAAAGGACATCTTTGTTGTTAACGAAACGAAAGCGCATGCGTGGGCTGACCTTTTTACTGTTTCAGGATGAGAAACATGGTAGGTGTCCTAGAAAATCGCTTGTTAAAATAAGAAAAATAGCGAAATATAATTTTTTTTCGCGCCTAACTGGTGGCAAAATGATTATTCTATCTATTTCCGAAAAAAAAAAAAAAAAATATCCAGGGGTTTAGTCGCAGGACACGCTGATATGACGAGGCCCATTGTAAAATATGGGGAACTCGGTGTTTCATCACAGCTCCTGACGTCACGCCTAATTAGCGATATATCTCCCTCAAAATCGTTAGGGATGATATTCCTTGTGTGGGCCAGGCATAGGAATCATTTTGGTGCATCAAATAACGACTCAAAGTCCATTTTTAACCAGTTCTCCCTCCCTTTAAGTCTTGTAGGTATAGCGGTGGAAGTCCTTTAATAATTTTAAAAGTCATTAAATAGATTTTTTAATTCACCCGAAATTCAATAGGGAGTCGATGTAGATACCTAAGGACTGGAGTGATGTGGTCAAACTTCTTGCCTTTAATAATTAAGCGAGCAGCTGCATTTTGTACACGTTGGAGGCGGTTTTTGATGGCGACAGGTAGTCCATGGTAGAGGCAGTTACAGTAATCGACACGTAAAATGACTTGCCATTGTACGAGAGCTCTCACCGCATCACGGTCGATATAGTCTTGGATGCACCATATTTTATGGATCTCGTAATAAGCAGACTTGCAAACAGTGTTGATCTGCATCTCCAGGTTAAACTTTGAGTGAAACAGCACACCAAGGTCTCTCACTGTAGCATTGGGCACAAACTTGCAGTTATCCAGTTGTAATGTTAGACAGTTAGAGGATCACTAAATGGCGCAGCAATCTTAGATTTTTTAATACACAGGACCTCTGTTTTTGATTCATTTAGTTTTAGGAAATACATCCACTTCTTTATCTTCGATATGCACTGTTGAAGTTTGCAAGAGGTAGATGATCGTGACAACGGTGAATGTGTGGAGAAGGCGCTGTAGAGTCGGGTATCATCAGCGTACAGGTACTGTATGATCTTCAAGAAAGGATTCGAATTAATTTGCATGCATTGTGAATTGCCTCGATGCCTTCCTCCTCCCATCCATATCAATGAATGCGGAAGCCAGCTTCTCGTCGGGGGTATCAAACTTGGCGCCAAAGCAGCGGGGGGCGGGCGGAAGGTATGCAGCATGTGGCTTCCTTTGAAATGGTGCAACCAACCACAGCTGTAGGAGAAACTTTCTGGGAGTCCAAGTTTTTTTCATAACTTGCGTGCTTTTTGGTACAGCGTGTCTTCACTGACTGCTTCGTTGCGGCTGGTCATGTCTGCCAACCAAATGAAGAGCGCCTCCTCCATCTGCGTGACAAGCCCTGATCAGGCACGCGTGGCCATGTCCCCACCCTTGGGATTGCCTTTCAATATGAGGCTCATGCTTGTATCTCGGAATGGTTTTGTGGGGAATTGTGAAATAAATAAGCTCTTTTTTGCATTCACATGACAAAGTCCACCATGTTGTGTTTCTGTTCTAGAGGCACAAACTCGCTTTAGTGAACCGCGACTAAGAACTATGCGTACTATGATTAATATGACCACTATTGCGATCAAATATTAGGAAAAAGTTATCCAGCATATTACTTTATGTACATGTCATGAAATAATACCCAATTGATGAAATCTACATTTATTAATAGCAAGTTAAAGATATTGCCAGTGCGTTATTGTTTTGCACAATGAACCTCTCGAAACACGTCAAGTTCAACTTCTAGTTTCACCCGGTATGATCGCTCAGAAATGAAAGCAGAAATACTTCTTATTATTATATATTATATGGCCTAATACAAACCAAAGAGCATCGATGCAGTCATAAAAATTATCAAAATTGGTTTATCATTTTCAAAATAATATTTGGCCTAAATTCATGATACTCTTAGTTATCCAGCTGCTGATATAGATGCTGCCAGTTATGACCTGTCGAAGGCATTCATACACAAATATAAATATCGATGCACGGACCTCATTTTGGACTTGAAAAAGTATAATAAGGGTCTTTATTGGATATATTGATGATAGAATGTCCCAAAAAAAGTGAAGTCTCATTACTTCTTTCTTCTCAATCCAATTGAATATTTCAATATGTTGTTCAACTTCTAAAAATAAAGTGACCAAGTTAGAAGCCACTTTTTAGTGCAAAATGAGAGATGACACTGACATCACAGAGAACACAAGCCAAGCAAGCTAAAGTAAATGCAGTACCAGGTATGCGATTTTTATTTTTAAAATGCAAACCACGAACCGCACAAGCTCCGGTAGATACTGATTATATATACTGGTATATACTAGAATAACTAGATACTGGTATATACTCAGTGTACACTAGAGTATTTGTAGGCCTTCATAACTATTTTCATAACGGCTGTCCGTTTTCGACAGGTAGTTTTAGATTGGTCTCAAAAATTTGGCAGAGTTTTAAAAGTAGATCGGAAAAGTTTGCTTTGCACCAATTCCGCATTTTCATTTTGCTGTGTTTCGAGTTTTTAGTTTTTCTTTGCTGATTGATCAGCATTCACCTCATCATCATAATGGCTTCTGGTGGAAATAACTCTTCGCAATCCACACCATGGTAACGAAGGGATTAATTGATCTGATGCAATTAATCACTTAATATTCGATAAAATCAATCGATGTGCGTGGGGACTAGACTAGAGTAACTTGGAGTAGACTGCCTACTAGACTAGTAGTGGTAATCGGTCTACTAGCGCAGAAGTGGGGTCCCATCGTCTACGTACAGTACTTACCAAGACACTCGGAAGCAGTGCCAGTGGTCCGTTTAGTCTCGTTCCAAGACTCATTGTATGATTGTAATGATTTTTGCTCATCATCATCATGGCTAGCTCCCCAAGCCGTGGGAACTACTCCGCTACCCTTGGGGAGCTACATCATGGCTATTGCTGCATATCATCATATGTATGCCCCTTAATCATGATAATGGCTTCATCAACGAGGCTATTATGATAATTGTGCGTAATCATGACATGTATTACCATCATAAAGGTAACCATGTAATGGTAGTCACCTAGGCTATTAATTGCCATTCGCCCAGTGGATTTCTTTGATGTTACCGTGACACCACAACCATTTTATCTCGACTTGGGGGCTAAGACTTAGAGCGAGTTTCACTCCGAATGAACTCACAGTTGTACACTCAAACACTGCCTTGGTACCTGGTTTGAAGAAGGTGTTTATTAGAGATTGAGTGTTTGACTGAGACTAAACAGTGAATCAATTGCCATTTTATTTTCTAGCTCTCGGAGCATGCGCAGCAAAATGAATTTGCTAATGCATGGGCATGGTGAGCTGCCATTTGTAGAGTTATCATTTGCCTAGATTTGAGTAATTCATTTCAACATCCCTTTCTAAACCTAGCCACCAAAATATTGATAATGTGGTGAGCAGAAACAACTCTGAGACAAATTGCCACTAATGAATCTTTATTCCAAAAGCTCCCGTCTTTTATGCGGAGAGATGAGTGGTGATTGAGCATAGAGCTTATAATATATAATGAGTGTCTCATTGTGACCAGAGCATATCACGTCTCCGCCATAATAAAAGCTATTTCTAGTTTCTTGCTGAGATCACGTGTCGTACTTGATATGTCACTTTGACTTGTCCTCAATCGTAAGCTTTCTGTGTGCTTCAATAAACACGGCCATGAAATTTTCATAGCACATTTAGGTATTTTACTTGTGTAAATTGTAAGTATATTCTGTCTACGTAGCTATCACTTCTTCTGTTACAATATTCATGAGCGCCGATCCATTTACTTTTTCAGGGCTGGGAAGAACAACAGCGCCTCATCAGAGTCCGGTGGCCAGCAAGCAAACAACGCGGCTGCTAACCCTGAATGGGCAAAAGCCATGCAGGCCCTGGAGAAGATCCAGGGTTCAGAAAAGAAATCCAAACAGACCCCAGGGAAAGAGGAGCAAAGCAATGCTCAGTCCCAGTACCCTTACCAGTACCCTAATCCTTACCCTCCTTATCCCATGTATTATGGGCAGCCCCCTCCCTACGGCATGTATCCACCACCCCCCCCTCCGCAAGGCTTCCCTCCCCCTTTCCCTCCATATGATTACATGAGAGCACCACCCCCAATGCCAGGTGCCATGGCTCCGTATGCCCCTCCAGCTAAACCTTCAGGTGATGAGAATAAAGCAGACGGACAGGCGCAAGACAAGTCAGAGGACAAAGCTCCCTCGCCTTCTGCCCCCAAGTACAACCAAGTGTTCCCGCAGGCTCCACCCAAACCTCCGAATGCACTTGGTCAGAATCAGCAGAATTTTGCCACCCAGAACCCCGGGTTTCGTTCCACTAATCAAGCCCCTGGCTCCGGGGGAATTCGGTTCAATCTCCCCAAGAAAAATAACTTACAGCCGGCCAGCGCCATCGCGGGCTTCAATCAAGAGCCGAGGAAGTCGTTCGCTCAAGCGTTATCAGGAAATGATCAGTATAACAAGTATGAGGCTGAGCCTCGTAAGGCCCCTACTGCTCCCACTGCCCCTGAGAAGGAAGTGAAAGAAGATTCTTTATGGCCCCAATCACTCAAAGTGTATGTGGAACGCTGCTTTGCAAGTGTCAAAAGTGACACTGAGAAAGACACAATGGAGAAGCTTCTCCGGGATAAGCTCACCGCTGTGTTCAACTCCAAAACCGTCGACACTATCGACTGGGCCAATGAGCCACTTCCCGGTCATTCTGCGCCAACCCCCGTCAACACGCAGCCCTTCATGCCCTTGCATAGCCCAGGTAGAGGCAGGGGTCGAGGAGAGAGGAAGAGTCGATGGGGAGACCAATCGAAGCAGGCAGGTCCTCCTGGGGTACAGGCTTTTCCCCCGATAGGCAGAGGGATGGGGCGCGGGGGAATTTCCGCCAGGTTCAACCAGCAAAACAACACACGAGCTCCCCAGCCAGGTTTCAACCGTCAAGGTTACAGTCCTGGCAAAGGCGGTTCTGCTCAGTCACGCTTCGATATTCCCCCTGAGAGGGAAATGACTAAGAAGGAGCAATCTCCCGGTAGGTATACTGGCAGGAGGAGATCCCCGAGGAAATCATTCAGCAGATCTAGGTCACGCTCTAATTCACCCTTTTATCGTAAGCGGAGAAGGAACACCAGGTGAGAAGGGAAGAGCGATTTGATCTTGGGCTCAACGCCTCTGCTTTCAGTTCAAGTTCAGACAGCTCACGCAGCTCCATGTCCTACGATGACAGACAAATCAGCCCACGATCTGGTAGGGGTCGTGGAAGAGGGAAAGGTCGGGGTAAGGGTCAACAGAAAGATTTTACAGATGGTCCTGGAAAGGGCAAGAAGCAAAAGGGGCGTGGAGCGCAGAAAAAGTGTGTGAATCTGTTGTGTTTGCTTATGGGATAATACGCGATGTAATTAGATGGCAGATGGTGTATGAAGAGCCTCAAGGGAATGAAAAGCTAATGAAAAGAGCCGACCGCTTTGGAGACATGCTTGCCACCAAGAAAGCTCGCCAGACTCCACTTAATCTGCAAGTCAACACCTACGTGGTATGTGTTGCTCGCTCTGCATTCATACTTTGATCTGGTGACGTTTGTTTGAAACAGCATAACAATCTTGATGACGATATGGATTGGAATGACGGGTGCAATATTGTCGGCACAAGTTCTTCCCTGGAGAAGCAATACTTCCGGTTGACCTCCGCTCCTGACCCCAGCACTGTGCGCCCTGTGGAAGTCCTGCGCAAATCGCTCTTGATGGTGAAGCACCACTGGAAAGCCAAACAGGATTACGCATATGTCTGTGAGCAGCTGAAATCCATACGACAAGATCTGACGGTTAGTTTTCCTGCTGCTGAGTTCTTTGGTATTTTTATCTTTCTTTCTTTTGTAGGTTCAAGCCGTACGAGACGCTTTCACAGTCAACGTGTATGAGGTCCACGCTCGTATTGCAATGGAAAAGGTACACTGCTTCTTAATTTAAACTCTGTGATGATGGATTATAAATATTCCAGGGAGATCATGAAGAGTTCAACCAGTGTCAAACACAGCTGAAACTGTTGTATCAGGAAGGATGTAACAGTGATAATATTAATGAATTTGCAGCTTACCGCATCTTGTATTACATCTTCACTAAAAACACTCTGGGTACGCATTTTTGCTGTGTGATTTGAATTCTAACCATTTTTTTCATCCACATTCAATTTAGATCTCACCACAGTGATGGCGTCACTCAATTACGAAGCCAGGCAGGATGCTGGCGTGAAGCACGCCTTGCGACTGAGGTCTGCCTGGGCTCTCGGCAATTACTGTCTGTTTTTCCGCTTGTACCTGTCAGCTCCTAAGATGGGTGGATACCTGATTGATTGGTTTGCATCCAGGGAGCGCAAAGCAGCCATCAAGAGAATTATTAAAGCGTATGTATTTTCCCTATTCCAATGGCTTCTAGCTTTTTGCGAGAAGAAACCAATTTCTGATGGTTGATTCTTGGTTATTACATGACTTGTAAATATAACGGGCGTTTATGCTGTAATGACATTTGGCGCATGCCATTTGGGCGATTTCTGTGTTTTGATCATTCGATTTAACGGCATTGGGGGGATTTTAGATTCACCATTTTTATGTAAGAAGGCTAAATTGATCTCAAATCGATTCTCGGGAACATTTCTAGCATTGTTCGTTTCAGATGGGTAAGTATGCGGATGCTTGTAAATATATTCTCCTTTCAATTTCCATAACAATTAACTACACCCGCCAGCCTTAGGTTGTCTATCTCATGTAAAGCATTAAAGTGAACGGTTGCTTCATGTAATTGCACAATTCAACTGAGCATTCAAGCCCTGAATGTCATCTCACCCATGCATATTCCTCTCATTGTGTTCTAATCCTGCGCAGGTTCAAGCCCTCCATGACCTTGGACTATCTCCAGAAGGAACTGGGCTTCAGCTCAGCCAAAGACCTTCTTGAGTTCCTTACGTCCAACAACATGGTTCTTACCCCCGATCAAACGAAGCTTGATTGCAAGTTAAGCGCAGCTGCCGCGGCTGCTCTGTAAAATTATCGTCCTTCTCGTTTCCGCTTTTTCCTGGGTGACGCTCTGCTTCTGGGTGTGCTTTGGTTCTCACGATTTGCTCTCGTTTGAAGTTAGTTCCGTCTGGGTGTGGCGCCATTTTGTCCTTTGCTTTTCTGATCGTCGCGTGAATTTCGCTGTCTATTTATGGATGCCGTTTGTGTTCCTCCTACTTCCCTGGTGTATGTGCTAAACACTTAGTTTCTTCTTTGTATTTGATTGACATCTCATTCTCTCCTGGCTGTTTCACTGCCAATTCACATAAAATGGAGTGTGTACTTGTTTTTTTTTCTTTTGTTTTTTTGCCCAATACCTGTCTTGAAGCCTCTAATTTGTCATGGTCTGATGATAGCTTGTATTTGCATCATTGTTCATTTCAGCACTGTTTATGCAGAAGAAAAGTGCTTTTTGGATTCAGCTTATGTCATCACTTATCCTTCTAGAGAGAAATGCTTTGGAATTCTTCCGGATATTATCTATTTTCATATCAGCAATTATAAAAGGAGAAATTTTGTATGCTTTAATTTCGTGTTAGCACTTGTACAAGGAGAAAGTGCTTTGGGTCCATCCATGCTCATGTCAGCACTTACGTTACAAGAAGAAAGTGCTTTGGGTCCATGCTCATGTCAGCACTTACGTTAGAAGAAGAAAGTGCTTTGGGTCCATGCTCATGTCAGCACTTATGTTACAAGAAGAAAGTGCTTTGGGTCCATCCATGCTAATGTCAGCACTTATGTTACAAGAAGAAAGTGCTTTGGGTCCATCCATGCTAATGTCAGCACTTACGTTACAAGAAGAAAGTGCTTTGGGTCCATGCTCATGTCAGCACTTACGTTACAAGAAGAAAGTGCTTTGGGTCCATCCATGCTCATGTCAGCACTTACGTTACAAGAAGAAAGTGCTTTGGGTCCATGCTCATGTCAGCACTTACGTTACAAGAAGAAAGTGCTTTGGGTCCATCCATGCTAATGTCAGCACTTACGTTACAAGAAGAAAGTGCTTTGGGTCCATCCATGCTCATGTCAGCACTTACGTTACAAGAAGAAAGTGCTTTGGGTCCATGCTCATGTCAGCACTTACGTTACAAGAAGAAAGT
This sequence comes from Capitella teleta, assembly GCA_000328365.1. Lineage (NCBI taxonomy): Eukaryota > Metazoa > Annelida > Polychaeta > Capitellidae > Capitella > Capitella teleta. The sequence continues at coordinate 108,830 of KB298124.1, read as the reverse complement.
GCTTTGGGTCCATCCATGCTAATGTCAGCACTTACGTTACAAGAAGAAAGTGCTTTGGGTCCATCCATGCTAATGTCAGCACTTACGTTACAAGAAGAAAGTGCTTTGGGTCCATCCATGCTCATGTCAGCACTTATGTTACAAGAAGAAAGTGCTAATGCTTTCATACTCATGTCATGTCAGCACTTATGATGATATCCCAGAAGCAATTGCTTTTGGTTTGATGTTCAACTGTTTCTATTTAATTTGGGATTCATACTCATTTTAGCACTTAATGCAAGAAAGGGATTTGGGGATTTAAACTTCTGTGGCCATTTTGACGATAACTGGTTTTGGGTGCATGCTCATTTCAATGCATACCAAAGCAGAACAATTTGCTTTGGTTTAATTCTCTTCTTAACTCTATTTATGCAGGGTGGTTATCAAGTGTTATTATTTGAGTTGTTTTCAACCTTCTGTGCTAGCATGTACTAAAAAGGGTCTATTTTTTCATGTAATATATATTTGCCCATGATGTAAAAAGTTCTCGGCAGAAAAAGAAAGAAATTTTGTGATAGTGAGATTGATGTCTTAACTGCCTGTTCTGAAGAATACAAAATTGTCATAGTCCAGTAAGCCTGTAACAAGTATTACATTGCCACATCTTGCAGTATATGCCTACCAGCATATGGATGAAGGCCTTTGAAAACTCAACTTGCGGATTCAGGACTGTTAGGTCATTGAGTTCTTCACATACTGTACCCGAATGGAGGATAATGAAATTCTTAGTGTCAGAGATTTTGGATGCTTCTGTTTGTATAAAATTGTATTTGAGAGATTAGGGACCATTTCAAAGAACTTAGCAAATGCAGATTAGATAAGTTATAAATATTTACATGGTTGAGCTATGTTGCTTGATAACCATCCTGTGTAATTTTAAATTCATATGATTTACAAATTTGTCCTCATTTGATACAAGAAAGAGGATTTTGGGATTTTTCTTCTGTCTACACCACAAAGATAACTGGTAATTATTGATCAATATACTCCAGACTCGTGTCAACAATCAATGGTTACTGAAAAAGAAAAACTGGTGGGTCCATGCTTATGTCAGGAGTCTGCATTTAGCACGTAACTAAACAGTGCTTTGGGTCCATTCTCATGTCAGCACTTACGTTACAAGAAGAAAGTGCTTTGGGTCCATTCTCATGTCAGCACTTACGTTACAAGAAGAAAGTGCTTTGGGTCCGTTCTCATGTCAGCACTTACGTTACAAGAAGAAAGTGCTTTGGGTCCATTCTCATGTCAGCACTTACGTTACAAGAAGAAAGTGCTTTGGGTCCATTCTCATGTCAGCACTTACGTTACAAGAAGAAAGTGCTTTGGGTCCATTCTCATGTCAGCGCTTATGTTACAAGAAGAAAGTGCTTTGGGTCCATTCTCATGTCAGCGCTTACGTTACAAGAAGAAAGTGCTTTGGGTCCATTCTCATGTCAGCGCTTACGTTACAAGAAGAAAGTGCTTTGGGTCCGTGCTCATGTCAGCGCTTACGTTACAAGAAGAAAGTGCTTTGGGTCCATGCTCATGTCAGCACTTATGTTACAAAAAGAAATTTGCTCATGTCAGATTTATGGTTTTTGAATTTATATTATTTGCAAGCACATTGAAATTTTGGGCTGTCTGGGCTACGGTTCTCTCAACCATGCTCATGTCAGCACTTTTGATAACTTTTGTTGGTGCCCAGGCTATAGCACATGGTCACTGTACTTACTAAGAACTCCATTTTTAATTTGATTGTTGAGATTCGAGTGTATAGCTCTGCACATATGCCAGGGAAGAAGAATGTTTTCCTCCAGTTCTGTCTGGTTGCTAATTGGACGCCACCTTCTCCTCCATTGTTCATTCCCATTCGATGGTTGTGCACACCCAGGAGCTTCCTGAACACTTGCCGTTGTTTCTTGGCACTTTCTCTCCACCATCCAGTTTTGCAGGAAACAGAAGTTGTTAGTCAATTGCGGATTGAGACATCTGTACATAAGAATTGATTTATAAATTATATGAAATGTTACAATGTATTCCTGAAATAAAAGTGGCTCTACCTATATTTCTGATTCTGTTTTTTTGTTTCATTCATTCTATTTTTATGTGGCTTGAAATGCGTCCATAATTTATTGTTTACAATCATGCTCCTACGAATGAAGTTTATTCTTGTATATCAGCGATAATACAAGGTTTAATGTATGAATTCTCTCAAACTGTATTTTTTTA
>KB298124.1:55618-88920 GCA_000328365.1 Capitella teleta | reverse complement strand
GATCTCTCAGATCAACTCCGATCATACTACCCTGTTGGTAGGGACTCTGTGAAGTGGTGGCGCTACCTGATGTGGTTTCTGGTTGACTTGTGTGTAATCAACTCTTTTATTATTTACTCTGAGACATTGCCCGATCAGGAAGATGCAGACCAAAAGAAGAAAACCCACCTCCAGTTCCGCCTGTCAGTTGCCAAGGCCCTCATCGGTGGCTACAGTTCAAGAGAGAAGGCTGGACGCAAGAGGAGCGGCGTTCTGGCTGACCTTTCCATCAGCAGTGAGAACATTGGCAGCCACAAACTCGTGAGGCTGCCAAAGCGAAAGAAAGCCTGCGTGCAGTGCTCAGTGAACAAAACTCGCACTCCCGCTGGTCGGGCAGTTGAGAGTTCTTTTTCATGTTCTGTTTGTTCTGTTGCTCTTTGTAAAAATGGTTGTTTTACTGAATTTCATCATCATCACATGCAATGATTTTTTTTCATCAATTGTTTTCTGATTTTTAACGTTCTTGTTCATTTATTCTTTTGAATTATTCACTGATGTTTTACTTCTTCAATGATGATTATTGCACTTTGTTGTTACTGTACATTTGTTTGTTTTTTCCAACTTGTTACATTTGAATGAATGCTTGAGAGAGAGAGGACTGTGTGAGGGTACGAATGTTACTTTGTAAGGTTCTTTATAGCCTTTTTTGAATTAAAATAAGGTGTTTTATGTTTCAAATTGTCTTGAAATTGATTTGTCCATATTTGTCGATATTTAAAAGCAACAAGTATTTGTTCTTATCTCAAACCTGAATTTCTTTCGAGGGAGTATACTAATTAATGCTAAGAGGTGTTACAAAACACTATATATCCATGGATTTTAACTTTCACCTTTCAGCTGATTGGGTTATTTCAGGAGTAATACATGCAAAGGTTGGTGGGGCCGTAAAATTAGGACCAGATACTCGAAATTTCATACAGTAAATCTTCATACAAATAATAATAAGTGTGCAAACTTTCATAGGAGTAGCATAAATATTTCCATTGGAAATATCCCACTCCATGCATATAGAGGGTTGGTGGGGTCGTAAAATTAGGGCTAGATACTCGAAATTTCATACAGTAAATCTTCATACAAATAATAATAAGTGTGCAAACTTTCATAGGAGTAGCATAAATATTTCCATTGGAAATATCCCACTCCATGTATATAGAGGGTTGGTGGGGCCGTAAAATTAGGGCCAGATACTCGAAATTTCATTCAGTGGGGCCTCATACTGACATTAACAATTGTGCAAAATTTCATCGATTTATCTGAGTGCATTATGCTGGAAATTGTACATTCCTTCAAATAACTAGGGTTAGTGGGGCCGTAAACTGATATTTCAGCCTTGAACATAACATCATTTGAAGCACCATTCAATTATCTTCAAATACAAGAAATTTGAAAAGAATCGGATGAGTGGTCCAACAGTAGCAAGTGAATATTTGAATGCCCATGAAATAACTGTTATTTTTGAAAAAAAATCAAATTAATGCAAGGAGATCCAAAATATGTTGCCATGGAAATGTGAGGGAGAGAGTGTTAATTGTTTCTGTCTCTGTATAAATAATTTATTGTACCTACATCTACCGGGTAGTTACACTATTTTGATTGCAAAAAGAATCAATATATTGATTTTTAGCTGCGTACCAAAAGCTAGGTTTAAATGAGAATGAAGAGATGTGATCAGCATAATTATAATTGATTGATTTATATAATGCAACGTTGCACTAAAAGAGATTCTATGCGGTTCACAACAACTCATTCCCTGGTTATTCGACCCCCAAACGTGAAACGATATTGCATAAGGGGCCAATTAAATGAGTTGAATTGTAATACTGGTACATAAGAATGATTGAGTGCAAGAGGAAGTTGCTTTTATTAAATTATTAGTGATGGCAACCGGCAGTTTCACGTCTACTTGTATTGATCAAGAACAAACTCATTCTGATTGAAGGACTATGTTTGTATTTCTGGGTGGAATTTAATTAAAAATCAGCCGGCTCATTCTGACAACCAAGCCCTGTCTCCCTCAATTATATTAATTATGTAGAATCATGTAAAACATGTCTTTAGAGTACGTATTGTGAATTTGTAATCAATAATATTTAATGCCTGCTAATATTGTCTCTTAATTTTTTAATATTCTTATCTTTCACCATAATGTTTTTTTTTTAATGTTGTGCAACACAAAGAAGCATGTGCACCCTTGCATAAATTAATAAAAGTATTGATTATTATTTGAATATTCCTCTTAGGCTCTCAGAGATGTTATCTGTGCTCATGAATGACAGCTTTCAAATGCATTTTCTGAACTAAATACATGTTTTGAAGCTAGTTGATGTTTAATTTAGATTTGTATATTAAACATGAAGTAGACAAAGCATAACAATGAACCTAAGAGGCTTAGAGGCTGAGATCATCGAGGGAAACAAAACACAGCCGTCCCAAAACCCCAGTGATGGAGATGTACGTGTATTCTGTTATTATAATTAATATTCATGCTTTATTAATATTCATATCGTAATCATAACCACATGTACCAATCCATAAAATACGTATTTCAAACATGATCACTGCACTGAGTGCATATTATTTTAATTATTTAGATTGGCCATCAATCCATGCTAATCCAGGCTTTAAATAACAACAGCCAAACCCTATACAGGTATGTTATTGAATGATCACAAAGGGGGTCGCCTGGCATAAACTCCCGTTGGCATCATCTGCTCTCAACATCTGCTTGTTTCCTCATTGATTCCAAAACATTTTTTTGTTCTATAAAATGAACTGTGGCTGTGAGTCATGCAGTTGTTCATATGCTCAATATATAGGCATTGCGTCTGGCTCAGTATTGATCTGTGCAGATTATTATATATTAAGCTTATCCTTCTCCTTTAACCTGGTTAACTAATTAGTGATTACCATTTTGGATATTCTTCTGAAGGTGATTGAGATATTTCACTTGTATTTATTCTTCATGGTTGTTTCTCTTTCAGAGCATGCGATTCCTTGTAATCGGGGGCTGTGGTTTCCTCGGCCGACACATTGTTGATGAACTTCTTTCGCGTGGATTTCCAGTCAACGTGTTTGACATCCGCTCCACATTTGACGACGGAAGAGTGAAGATATTCCTTGGGGACCTCTGCAAAAAAGAGGTTGGTTCGTTGTTTTTCAAAGCAGTTATGTTGAAAACATGGAATGTACCTACCTGTATATTCTACAGTTATGGATTTCTGCAATGCTATATGCATAAATTGTCTTGAATAATAAGTTTGGAATTGTGATATTTTTGTGTTTGAAACTCTTAATGTTGAGCAGCTATGATGGATGAGCCACTGGTCTCCCAATCTTGTGCAATCACCTTTTATTAGACTTAATTATGACCTTTGAACCCCTTTGGTCCTAATCAGCATGAGGAGCTTGTGTGATACACAGTAAAACTGCTCTGATACAATGTACAGTAAATCTAGAAATTTTCCTTTGGGTGATATTCCACGATAATTGTGTTTTCACTTGATCGCGGCAATCAACCCCAGCGAAGGATTTCCTCAGTGGAAAACCGCAAAATTTTAGCCTCCATGAAAATTCCTACATTTAACACTGTGCTGAATATAACGTGGCTTCATTGCGTGCTGTGTATGATGTGCTTGTGGCTCAAAGGACCTGATGCCAGCGCTCGAGGGCGTGTCTGCTGTGATCCACTGTGCCACCCCACCTCCTCTCAGCAACAATCGCGCTCTTTTCCACAAAGTCAACCACGATGGAACTCTCAACATCATCGCTTGCTGCAAAGAAGCCGGCGTTAAAGTAAGTCAACACGAGAGATCTGGGTGTAACATCTGTTCCTTCTGTTCATCAGAGAATGGTTCTAACCAGCAGTGCAAGCGTCGTTTACGAAGGCTCGGATATCAAGAATGGAGTTGAAACGATGCCGTATGCCAGCAAACCCATGGATTACTACACAGAGACGAAGATTCTTCAGGAGAAGGTTGTCTTGCAAGCTAACAGCGATGATTTCTACACTGTTGCAGTTCGGCCCCACGGGATTTTCGGCCCCCGGGACCCTCACTTGGTCCCCACCACAGTACGCACAGCTCAAGCGGGAAAAATGAAATTCATGATTGGGTTTGTGTAACGCAAGGAGCCTCTTCAAACCTCATTGCATTTCAATTCCAGAAACGGAGAAAACTTGGTTGATTTCACATTCGTGCGAAATGTTGTTCACGGTCACATCCTGGCAGCTGAGTCGCTAGGCCCTGGGTCAAAGGTCAACGGGAAGGTCAGCGAGCCTATTTTGAGTGAATGACCTATTTAAATCTGAATTGCAGGCGTATCACATCACGAACGATGAGCCTATCTACTTCTGGACCTTCCTGTCCAAGATCCTTGTCGGCCTCAAATACGACGCCCCTAAGCGACACCTGCCGTTCACCTTCATCTACTTCTTGGCGCTTATCTTAAATCTGTTTGTTTTTCTCTTGAAGCCTATCAAAGACATCAAGCCCACTTTCACCCCTATGACGGTGTGCCTGGCTGGCACCCATCACTACTACAGCAGTGAAGCCGCCAAGAAAGACATGGGCTATCGGCCAATCGTATCTCTTGATGATGGCATTGAAGAAACCATTCGTAGTTTCAGTCATTTGAGTAAGAAATGAGCGTTCGTTTCGTTGTAGGTTTTTTTATATTTTGTCATTTCGAGTGAGCTGTGAGCAAGTTTGTGTAGTTTATTCCGAGAAATAATTTGTGAAATCTGAAGCTTGATTTGATGTTTAAAGAAATGAAAGCTTTTAAATTACTGTATATTTCACCACTGCATATTTTTTTTTTTTTTTCTGTTGAATATTTGTGAGAATTTGTGCTAATTGGGTGAGAAATTGCATTTTATAAAGATAAATTCCAAAAGAAAATCCTGATTTAATTGAGACCCCCTTGTTGTAATTATGTTTTTGAGATTGAATTTCATCTCGCATAAATCATGTGTGATAGCCCTGATACATAGCAGGGTTGCAATATAACTCCTGGTGTTTTGTAATCTGTGCTTCTCCATTATTTCAGCTGACAAGCCAACATTTCTCTCAATGATTCCTTTCCTCTTCCTGCATAATTAATTGTTAATTATATCGTCATAATTATCATGAGCACCAATCCTAAATTCTTTGTCTTTCATTCTTTTCAATTTCTGCAGCATGAAATAAATGAACGAATGAAAATAAATTAAATCTTCATTTCTTTTCTTCTCAATAAGAAGTTCAGGGAATATGTACTCTGATTTTGTATTTTGGAATAAGTCGTACTGCTTACGGTCTTGCAGTTAACTTGTATCTTGGCACGATGTCTTCAAATCACAATATTATTGGTTCATTCCTTGTTCAATGGAGTGACAATACAAATTGGTAATAAATGTGACCCCTTGCACCGAAACCCGCACTAAGTCACAATTCCGGTTAATAATGTTTCCTTAAAGCTGATACAAATCCAATCAGTTGGATGCAAGAATTATCTAAATCGGAGCAGTAGTTCAAAAGTTACAGCTTGTTTACATGTCAACCCCACACGTAAAACAAAGATGAGAAATTCACATTAAAAGGTTGGCAGAAATTCAAAATGATTCAGCTGTCAATACAGTAGGCTCACAAAATAACAGAACTTACTGGTCACAGACCGACATGATTGTTGAATGTGAGTAAAGAGATCGTTTTCTTTATTTCGCCATCAAAACACGAAAATCAACATTTTGAACCCATCTGACCTCTCAAGGCTTATTGGGAATATGCTCAGCGACTTAGTGCGGGTTTAGGCGCAAGGGTTCACAAATATATTTAGTAGACACAGAATTACAAAATTAAGTATGAAAGAAATTACATATATTAATATTAAAAATAATATATATATATATATTAACAACACACACTCAATGGATATTAGTACAATTAGTGAAATCAAATAACAAGAAAGACCAATAACCAAAAATCCAATTTAATCATCATGCATTATTCTTTTTTCTTTGGTTTGCGCTTGTCATTCATCTCGGATAACTTCCCCTCCAACTTTCTCTCCAGATGACCTCGTTTGTTGGCCGATGGTTTCCGGTCGGGCACTCCACTTCCCCTGAACAGAACCCCATCCCGACTAATCTGCATCCTCGCAGACTCCTTGGCTCTTGCGCCACACCCGTGCATCTCAGCTACAAAATGAGTCAAACAAAACCTCTGAGTGCAAAAAGTGCAATTCTGTCCCAAAGTGGCGGCGTTGTTCTTGCATCTGGGGAAATGGCAGGAGGAGTTGCTGCGTATTGCCGCTTCGACAAGCTCATCGAAATCGTCCGTTTCTTCTGGTTTCGCTTCCTTTTTCTTCGCTGATTTCTTCTTTTTGCTTTTCGATGTTTTCTGCGGAGTTGGCTCACAGCGCAAGACGTGTAATTGGTGATTCGCGATCGGGATTTCCTTCTTGCATTTCTCACAGGTACGAGAGAGATTCTTGCTTTCGCCAACTTGCTCTTTGACATCTTCTTCCTCCAAATTTTCTTCCTTTGAGTCTTCGCCCTGCCACTTTTTTATTTCCTTCTTTTTATCTTGTTTGTTTTGCACATTTTCTAACACAGCTTTCGGTCTCTTCGGTTTGACCGAATTGGCTTGAGATTTCTTACTTGGAGCAGATTTCGCAACCACAATATGCCTGTCCTCACCTTCGCCATGGCTAACATGACTCAAGCCGAGTTTCCCTGCAATCTGCAATTAAGCAAAAAGGGAGAAATAAATTCAGATGCACACGCAAATACGACAGAACACAAACCTCATGGATACACAAGCGCTGAAAAGAGTTCAGCGAGCAAGGGAACTCCATGACGCCCTCAGACGACTTGAAAAAATCAGTCAAAGTCTTTTCCAGTTCACGCTTCAAGCTCAAATCTTCCCTGCGTAGCGCATGATACATAAATTATGACATAATCTCTGAAAAACTTACTCTGCTTTGTTTTTCTGATCATGGATCTCTTTTTGATTTTCTTTGAAGTAAGGTTTTTTACTGTCTGCTTTTTTGCTTTTCTTCGGTCGAACTGCTTTTGCTGAAGATTTAGCAGGACGCTTCATGTGGTCATCGAGGTATTCCGGACGGTCAGCTGATGAATTCAACACTCCCTCTGAAGAGAAATCCACTCAGTGTGTCTGCCAGCCAATCAGCCGTGTGTATTTGAGTGCATAATCCGTGCATAGGTAACGCGTATAAATAACAAATTACACCAAACACTATCGCCATTCACCTCATGATGCAATTTCGTAACGCCTTCACTAATTGGCGGCCGTTATGATTATTTATGCAAACCCGGACCGCGGTGGGTGAAACCCTGATTCGGGATTTCATATATATATCAGGAAATGCATGCTGACTAAGCAAAATTCACACTGTTATAGAAGGAAATACATCTTATGTTACTATTCATTGATACTGGAAAATCAAATTATCGTTTTATCGGGTTCTGAGATGGATCTGTAGTATTATCTGAATCATCAATCTGGGTTAACTCATAAAGTAGAAATAGCTATTCAAAACGGCGCATTTGAATATCATTTCAATCGTCGTCTCAATTAATCATAATAAAATTTTTCTTTGCATAATCCGGTTTAGTCACTCGGAAGTCGATAGTTATGTTCGGATGAATGATGTTCTCGTGATTCTGCAGCCAAATAACCAAACTCAACTTCATCTCGTCGTTCATTTCGCTCGAGATTCACTCCATCACTTATCCGAGCGTAACCATCCCCTTCTCATGACTTATCCTTCAACAATACACCTTTATTCACAGCTTAAATTCAACCAACAAACCGTCAATAAATTCTTGAGCTGATTTCACTTCTCCGTTATCCGTCATGTAATCGACAAGTGACTTGAGGAAAGCATGATGGCAGACAGTCTCCGAGTCACAGACGACGGTCAGGTGACGTCTGGCTCTTGTGATGGCCACGTTGATTCTACGATCCTCAGCAAGGAAACCGACTTCGCCTAAAAAAGAGAAACGAATGAGCTCAGCCAATCGGGTATTGGCGCACACACCTCGGTCGTTGGAGCGAACAAGTGAAATAATCACGGCTTCCTTCTCTCGTCCTTGAAACCCATCCACTGATTTGATTTCCAACTGAGGATGTTTTGGAGTCAATCTCAGACGTAGGAGGTCAACCTAATGAGATAAACCAATAAACGGGTCAACTTTCTCTCAAACCCAAACCTGCAGGTTGTACGGAGCAATTACTGCGATTTCATTCGCAGGGAGGCCACTCTTCACTAGGACTTCCACCTGAGCTGCAACAATATCCGCTTCACCTGAATGAACAGAGGTTGAAGTTATTATGAGGAAAATGAATATTCTGGACACATATACTGTAATACTGTGCGACCTCCAGCTATGAATCATTTAAAGATTTAAATTAGCGCTTAAAGAGATGAGATGGTCATGCCTTCGTTTCCCTTTGACACTTCTTCTGACAGATCAAGTTCATTGAGTGCACATCCTGCCGTGTCAATCATGAGGAGAGGGATTGAGGTGGAGGCGTTGGATTCAACATGAGGAAGATCACTGAAACATAAAGAGGACGTTATGCCAACGCATGCAGTGCGTTATGATTTTCAGAGAACTTCATGAAGTGCGTTATGATTGTGATAACGTTATGATTCCACACAGTGCATTACGATTACCTCAGGAGATGAGAAGCAACTGAAGAGTGGGCAAGAAGTTTGCCCTCATACAACTGATCTGACGACCATTTCATGATCAGTTCGTGCATGCGATATTGCACTGTCAGCATGCGCATGGCTTTGTTGCCATGGAGACTGAGCAGTCGCTCCATTAGAGTTATTTCTAAGCCATTCTTAGCTGCTCTGAGGAGGAAACGAATAAAATAATCAATGCACCAATCCATAAAAGCACTCACTCATGAGAGAGAATAGTTGGAGGTAGCTGATTATGATCACCAGCTAGGATGCATTTTGGAGCAGATGTCAATGCTATCCAACAAGCAGCTTCCAGCGACTACAAAAAAATATGCTACAAGTTGCTGCAAATGAAATGCTGAGAAGTTTGATACCTGAGAGCACTCATCAATTACGACTAGATCAAAATGCCCTTTCGGCAGATGCTTCAGGGGTCCGTCCTCAGAGGAGCCAGTTAAGGTCGCCATGACAACATCAGCCTTCTCTAAGATGGCCGTCACGGCTGCTTTCTCGCGCTCACGATACTCGCGACGAAGGGACTTCATGTCGTCACGCAGCCTCTGCCGTTCTCCCTTGTCGCGGGTTTTGCGAAGTTTCGACTGCGTGAATAGACAGAGTTAGCCACAGGTGGAGTGTTCTCAGAAGTGCTGACCAAAGCCCTGTCCATGTCAGCACGCACATCTCTGACCAGTTGGGTTTCATCGCTCCCCCCGAGCAGAGCGTCGAGGGCGTAGCGCTGGATGTTGGCTAAGAGTCTGGCTGGGTGGCCCAGTCTAACAACCCTCGCTTTATTCACGGCTAATCTCTCAACTAAATTATCCACTGCAATGTTTGATGGCGCACACGCCAGAATCTGTGTGAGAAAAATAGATATGATATTGCAAGTTAAGATATTTTTTCGATTTTTACTTTGAGTTTGCGTGAGATGCACTGTTGAATAATTTCAACCACGGTCGTGGTTTTTCCTGTCCCAGGTGGTCCGTGAATGATGGCTAATTCACGCTGACTCATCGCAAACTGCACGGCTTCTCGCTGGGAGCCGTCTAAATTTGGGTTCAGGAAGTTGACCTCTGCCAAAGAAGAGAAATAATTGTGTCTCTCATTCGGAAATAAACCGCTTCAAACCAGCGTCAATGCCGTCCCTTGCTGAGCAGAGCGGAGGGCCTAACTCGGTCTCGCCGAAAAGTACACTCGTCAAATTACTCCTGGCCGCTACCTTACCATCATTGATGTTATTTAGTGCCCTGTTAATTGAAAAAAAAAACAATTCTCACGTAAAACACCAGCAATTCACAGCTCACCTTTTCAGTCGCCTGTAAGTGACATTATTAGCCAATTTCATCAATTTGTACTTTGTTTGATCATCAAGAGAGAACACGTCATGTTGTTCCTCAAATGCCACGCTCACAGAAGTCTGCGTCACTTTAGAAACAATGCCTGACGCAATTTGCTCCCCAGACGGCTCTGAACTGGACACGCTCAGCCCTGCTATGTCTCCTGGTAACCAAGAAATCTGCATCATTACTTCCTAAGAGGCAGCAATCGCAGTCTTACCAGGAGTAAAGCTGTGGGAGGCCAGTTCACTGCCTGGCCAGAAGGGCTCAAAGACGAGCACCGAACGCCCGTAGAGCCCAGTGTGTTGACTCCCAAGGCGTAGTTTGAGCAGACAAACTCCCTTGCGCTGCAGTTCTTTGAGTGGAACATTCTCTTGAAGAAGTCTGGAAAGAATGCAGTTTGGAATTAATTATCATAAAATAATTTATTATCTTGGACTCATTCATCATAAAGCTGTTCTGTTTGATAAATTATATTTTTTTGAAGTCTGTCATGTACATGAATTATAATAGCAGTGTATAACCTCTATAGTCTAAATATCAAGAAGTGCTCGAATATCGATCTAATCACATCAAAGAGTGCTGCCTTAATTGATTTTTGAACTCAATTCATCATGAATCGGCTGCAAAAGTGTCACATGATCAGTGGAGACGAGCGGCCAGAATAGAATTGCCCAATAATATGTAGACTACATGTTGCGAGTGCCTTATGATTCACAGAACATGACTACATGTATATCACAAATCCATTTCACATGGCAGTGCATTGATAATCAAGTAATATGGCTGCTGACAGTCCTTGAAAATACAACCTTATTGAAAATACAAGCATCTAGAGATTGAATCGAATGAACTTGATGGCTACATCAATGGTATGATTGAATAGTGTTCATGCAGGGCTCGAAATAAGACTCAACTAATGGGGAGTAAACATTTTCCTTGGCGAGTAAAAATATAAAGAATGGTTGCCAGATGGCAGGTAAAAATTTAGCTCTCCAAATAAATGTAAAGGGCAGGTTATTTGGTCAACCCCAAGCAATAGATTTTTGCTCAATCCTCAGTTAAAAAAGTTAAACCTGTGAGCCCATATGGGTGCCTAATATCGGGCAAGTTTGAAGTAGCTGACACCATATCAGACAAATAATTGTGGCGCCGCCGTTGCTTTTACTGCATTCACATCTTTTCAAAGTCATGTCTTAAGTATACATGTAGTATGTTATACAGGTAGTTCTGGCAAGTCATGCTCCAAGATATAAGTTGATGTGGTTTAATTAACGCTCAAGTTAACCATTTTTCTTTTAATTCTCTCAAAGATTCCCGCTAAGGGTCAATCAAAGAATTGGCGGCGTCAACAAGTCCGTGCATTTTCCTTCATTGGCTGTCTTGGCCCCCCCAATTCAGAGTGGACATGTGGCCATTACAACATACCAGCATAACCCAGTAAAGGGAAACACACTTTCTAGTGGCAGAGGGATAGAACTAAATGCTTTTGACGCATTGCTAATTAGATAATGATGTGCTATATGGCAGTGCATGGTCACAGACGATCGACCTAAATGAAAATCGGTAGAGAAAGGGACATGGTATGTATCAAGTACGTTCATTTATAAAATATTTGTGTTCGTTATATGCTATATTTTTCCTCAGAATTCTGGCGAGTAAAAATAAATATTGACGAGAAAAAATTCCTTGTTTACTAGTCACGTGGCGAGTAAACTTTGCCGCTTATTTCGGGCCCTGTGTTTATGTGCTATTATGTTGGTGTTAGGGCCAGTGCTATTTATTATCTTTGTGAATGACATGGACGACAATGTTAGGTCACATCTCTTGAAGTTTGCCGACGACATCAAAGTATACCTTCCGTTGAAGGATAGTAGCAGCCACGAGATTCTCCAAGCTGATTTACATGAGTTATGCAAATGGTCAGAGGATTGGCAAATGTTATTTAACGTCACTAAATGTGCCACTATACATTTTGGTTACAACAACCCTCAACACACCTACTCAATGTTTGGATTAGCCCTGAAAGGCGTGGAGAGTACCAGGGACCTAGGAGTGGTTATCAGTAATAACCTAAAACCAAGCCAACAGTGCATGACAGCGGCAAAAAAGGCCAATAGAGTATTAGGTATGGTCTACCGTAACATAAATAACAAGTCCCCCAGGGTAATGAGAAAGCTCTACATGCAGTTGGTCCGCCCACACTTAGAGAACACGGTGCAAGCATGGTCCCCCTGGCTAAAGAAGGACGTTGAACTTTTAGAGTGTACACAGGCGAGCAACAAAGATGATTCAGGGCTTCAGAGACCTAAGCTACGAGGAGCGGATCAGGAGGCTCCACCTGACAATACTGGAGGAGAGACGCCGGCGCGGCGATAAGATTGAGGCGTTTAAGATCATAAAAGGCCTAGAGTGTGTGAACTCCAGTCACTTCTTCGACCTGGCCGGAGCCAACAACCGAACCAAAGGACATGCCCTGAAACTGAGGAAAAGGCACTCCAGGCTGGACTCAAGAAAGTTCTTCTTCTCAATCAGAGCAGTTGATAGCTTTAATGCTTTACCGCCCCGCGCAGCGCTATGCAACACTGTATTAAATTTAAAGAAGACAATTACCTCCGGAGAGAGGGCCAGCGATAGGCTACAAGCCTCTGCCCTTTTGAACCGTGGCTTGTCCACGGTTCAGGTATATTCAGGTAAATAAATATCGGTGAATAGTTACACTTCTGCCTGGTATAAGTTAAAAACGAGAATTCTAAATAGTGTCTATATTGGTATCAAAGTTATATAAGTCAAGTGTTGAAGCCTATTACTTGACCTTCGTTCGAGACGCAAAGATCAAAGCTCACTCAATTAGCAGTACCACTTTTTACTGGTGCCTAGTACTGATTACAAGCAAAATGAACCAGTCAACATCACCACTCGTCGGCGTATATTAGCAAATGATGCAGAGAATGTTGAAACCAGAGCGATAATAGGGGCAGTGATCGCTTAACTACCTCGTTTCTTCGATTTCAGCTTCTCGCTCTTTCTCCAACAGTTCCAAAGTTTTCGTAACAAATTTCTCCAAAGTGAAATCCATCATAGAATATCTTTGAATCCCTACGTAACTATTCTATTCAATTCGATACTGGCCGATATCGGTAAATTGCACAACTGCTTCTGCCAGTCGCGAGAGTGTGAATCACAATCGACCTTTAAGCCTGTCGGCTGCTATTTTGGGGTTCAAGATCAAGAACGTAAGATAACAATTGAAGAAATTAAAAGCATCAACGCTGCTTTTGGGTTCTCTTTTTCGTCATTGATCGAATAAGGTAAGTTTGTTTTCGCTCCCGAAGCAGTAGCGTAGTGACTAGTATATAGGCTAGCTATGCATTGAGCCCTTGGACATTACGGTTACCATTGTTGAATCATTGTTAGATTGTAGTCCTGGGCAGGCGGCGTCCTCTCGCACTATGAATGAGTAGAGCAACGAGTATCTTCTGGTCATTTATTTATTCATTTTATGTGTTTCTCTTTTTATTTTTATCTTTATTCTTTATTTATCTATTCATTTATTTATTTATTTCTTCATTTATCATTTTGTTCTGTTGTGGGGAAGGGGGGAGGGAAGTAGGGCTTATTATTTGGCTGGTTATTCCAGTTGAGTTTTATTTCAGTTATTACTGTATTATTTATGAGGTTATATCTTTTAGAAATAGAAGATATAAATAAAGAGAAACTCGAACGTCAGATTGTAACAGTGCCGAAACAAAGGCACTTTAATCCGATCAACCTGAACCTGAACCTGGGCCTGGGGACCTGGGGACCTGGGGAGCTATTAGCTGATTAGCACAGATTCTCGGGCGAGGTCTGTATACCTCACTCTATATACGCTACTGCTTGAGAAGCTACTGCAATTGTAGCTGATATACCAAGTATGATGATACTAAACTACATAAATTATGTAGCAAGAGCATGAAGAGGCCATGCATGCATGGGGAGGTATGCAGACCTCGCCCTATTAATCTGTGCTCGTGGATATTTAATTTTGGGAACAAAATAGCAGGCCTACATAGTACTACACAGAGTCTCGTCCCAAGTTTGCATCTATTGTTATATGCACTCCAATGAAAGACAATGTACATGCCTTAATTCAACCAATGCATATGATATACATATATATATATAGGCCTATTGTGTTTGTGACATTTTATTCATACCGGTAAGTTTATAAGTTAAAACTTAATCCAAATGCCTTAATTCTCAGGATACATAGACCATGGACCGAATCAAGACAGTCGCAGGGCATCTCAGTGCACCGGGATCTTCCCTCCAGGCGCAACCAACCGATGCAGCCATCCGAGGAAAGTTTGAGGATTCTGACGATGATGTTGTCATTGTGTCAGCTCTGAGGACTCCGATCTGTCGAGCAAAGAGGGGTGGATTAAAGGTCAATCATATAGCAAATCACTATATGCCCATATCTCATTAGATACCTATACTGGTGTATTTTTATATTATTCTCAGACTTGGTAGTTTTCATTAATAAGATGTCTGTCTATCTATAAAATGGCATTAATATTATAAGTAGCTCTCATACGCCTGATAAGTTATAATTGTAACATTTACATTATGATTTCATTAAATAATTTTTATTTTTTTATTCAGGACAGTCTTCCTGATGATCTTCTGACAACTGTTTTCACAGCCACCCTCAACAATTTGAACCTTGACCCTAAGCTCATTGAGGACATCTGCATTGGTGAAAATCAAACTTCATTTTAACTTGGATGTGAATTAATTTGCCTTTCACACAGGAAATGTTCTCCAGCCAGGCGCCGGAGCCAATGTGGCCAGAATTGCCCAATTCTTCAGGTTATTAGTATATTTATTAATTTGAATCAATTAATTTATATTTGTAACATTTTTCAGCAACATTCCTGAAACTGTTTCACTTTACGCAGTAAATCGACAATGTTCCTCTGGTTTGCAAGCATGTGCCAATATTGCCGGTGGGTGCTAAGTGTGTATTGCCGGTGTGAGTTCACGATTGAATTGCTTCCGATTTCAGGAAGCATCAAAGCAGGGAACATTGACATTGGATTAGCCGGAGGGTGAGCTTATTCTTATCATTACGGTTCTTATCTTTCAAATTAAAATTAGTTTTTTTAATTGATATATAAAAACCTTTTACCTGTACATGCATTTACTTTTGGATTTATGTGATAGAGTATACATCACTGTGCTTGAACATTAATAAATTGTTCAAGAACATAATATAGTTGTACAATAATTGTACTATGTTGAATGTATGGTATGAATACTTTCCATTTTTCAATGATGTTTGATCCGCACTCTGTGTTCGCAATATGAATCATGCGCAAAATAACACTGGCCCAGATAGCAGATTTGAATCACCAGCGCTCAATTGCATACATTGTATGCGAGTTATCTTGCTTTTCATACGGTTTATAAAGGTGCAATCAAAATCACAAGAATTTTTTTTTTGTAATACACACTCTCTAAATGTATAAAGATGTTTGCTAATTTCATAGTAAATACCTGAGATGTCATGAATGTATCTGTGTACCTCCATTTTTTCATGCCTAGTGTTGAACACATGAGCACAAACCCCATGGGGGGAATTCCCCCAGGGTTCATTCCTCATCCTGAACTCTTCAATCATGAGGCAGCGTCAAAAATTCTCCTTCCGATGGGGTAATTAGTACTAACATGCGAGAGAGTTTGTTTGTGTGTGTAGGTGTGGTTTGCACTTAGTTTTGAATGTCAATTTTAATTCTTTCCTTTGATTAGTTTTTTAATGCATCGCCTTTCATTAGTCAGTATGTTGTTGCATGTACAGTATGGGATTCTCTCTGCCATTTTGTTTCCATTATTAAATTGGACACAAAATGGCTCAACGCTTTTCCTTCAAGTATAGGCATCAGAATATGGGTGGTAAATCTGATGTTGTTTCTCCAGGGTTGAGTCAATGTCAACCAACGCATTCGCGAAGCCTCTTCCCGGCCACATTGTTCACCCAAATCTTCACAAGAATACTTTTGCATCCCATGTTCTGATGCCTGTTGGGTGAGGTGTCTGTTAACTTATATATGCAATGCTTGCTTTATAAAAAAAAAAGCTAAATCTTGTGCATAAAACAAAACAACATTTGCATTTCCTCCCTCATTCCAGGCTATATTTGTATCAACACCAAATACCACTTGTTGTTTTGCTTTATATACACTGTAGCATGCCACTATTATTGATACCCATGATGAGATATAATTTATGCGGTCGCTTTGGTTATGGGATTTCCACCCCCCTCCCCCTCCGGTCCTTTGTCGTTATTTTTTCATCTGATTTTATCCGCAACTGTTGCTTGAACAGAGTGGAATGCATGTCTGCACACGCCATGAGGCATCCTTGTAAAGACGTGATTATTCACCCGGATGTTGCGTCTAAGCATCTGATGCTTTAATTTCTATGGGGTGAGGTCTTGTGTACAACTATGCTTCCTTCACAAATCGGGCGTTTCTTACAATACTTCAGATAAAAAATTACTCATACTCTCCTTTAGAAAAATGTAATTTTTCTTAGCTGTTATTTTTAATAAAATTATGTTAAATATGAAGTAAAAAATCAATCTGGAATTCTCTTGTTTTGGTATTGATATAAGATAATGAAGTTTGTTTTCTTTTCTCTTAAGTATCACATCTGAGAATGTAGCAGAGCGTTATGGCATCACCCGCCAGATGCAGGATGAAATGTCAATGGATTCCCACCGCAAGTGAGTCACGTTTATTTGGTCCACCCTATACCAGCATTTATTTGGTCCACCCTATATCAGCATTTATTTGGTCCACCCTATATCAGCATTTATCAGCATTTATTTGGTCCACCCTATATCACCATTTATTTGGTCCACCCTATGCCAGCATTTATTTGATCCACCCTATATCACCATTTATTTGGTCCACCCTATGCCAGCATTTATTTGGTCCACCCTATATCAGCATTTATTTGGTCCACCCTATATCAGCATTTATTTGGTCCACCAATCATTCCTTAAGCCACTTCTTTTTGTTGAATCCCACTTTGAGTAACTTGGCTTCTTTTTTTTCTCTTCTTAAACAGAGCGGCTGAAGCTCAAGCCAAGGGATATTTTGATGCAGAAATTGTTCCCGTTCACACCAAACTGGTTGACAAGAATGGAGATGAGCAGCCAGTCATTGTGAGCTTCTAAACCTGAAAAATTCAGTTGTTACTCATCTTTGTAATGTGCAGATTACAAAGGATGACGGTGTCAGGAAAGGAACGACAATGGAGATATTGGCGCGCCTGAAGCCAGCTTTCAAGGAGGGTGGGACCACCACTGCCGGTAAGTATACAAGCAAAATAATCAAAATGTCCCTGTTTAGAATTTTGCATTGTAAGAACACATGGATTATTGACATTGATGCTATGACAATCGAATGCTTCTAAACACCATTTTTTCAGGGAACTCCAGTCAAGTGAGTGATGGAGCTGCTGCTGTTCTCATGGCCAGACGTTCTGCTGCCAAAAAACATGGTCTGCCAATTCTTGGAGTATTCCGTAGCTTTGCGGTCGTTGGCGTCCCTCCTGATGTGATGGGAATTGGACCAGCTGTAGCCATCCCTGCTGCGCTCAAAAAAGCAGGTGTGCGCATCTTTATTCAATTTCTTCAAATTTAAATCCTCCCATCACAGGTCTTGCTGTGGATGATATTGATGTTTATGAGATTAACGAGGCCTTTGCCAGTCAAGCACGTTACTGCGTTGAAAAACTGGGAATTCCAATGGAAAAGGTGAATCCGAAGGGAGGTGCCATTGCTCTTGGCCATCCCCTTGGTTGCACTGGGGCTCGCCAGATGGCTACGCTTCTGCACGAGATGAAGAGACGAGGAAAGAAGAGGTGAGGAGGAGCTGAAGATTTGTCTTCCTACAATGATTGGCTTTCCTCTTTTCTTTCTTTCAGATCAAATGGAGTAATTTCAATGTGCATTGGAACAGGAATGGGAGCAGCTGCTGTGATTGAATACACTGGAAATTGATTGAATTGATAAATTGAACTAAACCTGAACGCACATTCCGTTTATAAGTCAAAATATGATCGTTTTTGGTGCTTATGGTAGGAATTGAATAGCATGATGAATTGGAAATCTGTCTTGAAGCAACTTAGAACTAAATTTATTCATGTATGCTCTTGCTTTTTATTTTCTCAAATTGTTTGCCAATAAAAAGTATCGATTACATGTACCGGGCATTTTACCCCCCTACTAGTTGTTGGCCATTGTCTGTATTCAGTGTATTACTGGTAGATTCATGCTTATGTTGAGATGTTTGACAGTTATTTCATCGGTTTAATTCAGTGATTAATTTCCTACGTGGTAGGTGCATTGTGGGAGTGCACTTTGCTGCTGCTTCTACAAACTAATTGATTATACATATACATTTATTTAGTTCCGAGAGCTGGAAATTCAGAAACTCATTGCAAGCAAATGTATACAACACAGCTGTAAGTTTTCCTCACCTTTGCAGTCTTGGTATATTTTTGACCATTGAGATTTTTAAATCACAAATTATAGACATTGATCCAAAAAGACAATGAAAATTAATAGTTAATTTCTGCATAAATTGAATATTGAATATTGTATTGTGCTATGTGCCCATATTCTGACAGGATTTTGCCTAATCAAGGCAATTGCCTGATAAAAAAAAAGCCTGATAAAAAAAAAAACAAAAACAAAAAAAAACACCCTTCTCCTATAATTTTCTTTGGGGGCATTTAACCACAGATGAACAGATATAAATGATACATGTATATGCATTTGGCAGTGTTTTTATTTTAATGTTAAGTACATGCATGTACATATCATTCTTCTTGAAAGGATAACCTAGTAACATTGACCATGTTACTAGGTGTATTAAAATCAATCTTAAAATCAATAATACAATCGATTTCGTACAATAATAGGGTTAAAAGAATAATAAAAAAAGTTTAAATTAGTGATTCAATCACAAGGCATAATGCAAATTATGCAAGTTGGTCCACATTGTATCGTTCTTCAGCATTGCGAGCATCGTAGGCTGGTGGGCCTTTTTCCTTCTTGGTCATGGACGATTCATTGGTGACATAATCAAATCCATTCACAGGGAGCCCTTCTCTGGCGTACGGGTTGTTTTGGTGGCTGTAACCTTGGTTACTAACTGAAGTCATGGTGATCACTTCTTGGCGTTCATATCTTGATCCTTCTCGGTGAATGTCCAGAACGGGTCCCCAATCCGGTTGCGGTCGGTACAGTTTATGCATCGTCTGTGTACAATATCATTATGAGCTGTATCTATATTTGTATTGCGATAATGAAGAAACACTTGCCTTGTAGAAATCGTGTGCTTTGCAGTATTCAACCAAAGCTAGAAGTGGGATGAAAATCAGTGCGGCTCCTACCATGGCCCACCCTATGGCATCTGCCCAGTCAGGGTAATCCACGCCAGCATAAGAAATCGGAACATTTGTAATTCCAGCGTAAATCACAAGGAACTGAAAATACACGCTGCTTGTTGCTACACAGAATATGTACTAGGCTTACTAGAATCATTGCTGGGGTGATGAGAATCCACATTGGCCACCAGTAAATGTAGAGTGAAACTCTGAAACATCCACAGCATGGGTTTCCTACCATCAAAGCAATGTCTTCTGAGAAACGCTTGAAGCCTGTGTCAACAGTGCATGCTTGAAAATTGTGTGTTCCATTGATGGACATAGTACCATACCGTATACCCAGGCAATTGCAATGATTTCAAAGAATGACACAATGAAAAGCGAGAAGCCGGCTGAGTACCAGTCAAAGAGATTCATGATGTAAATGCCCGCCTGAAACCATTAATTCATTGCTGAGACAATGATCCATGGATCGCTCTCACCCTCGAACACTGGGGCAAACCGATGAGGAAGAAGGAGATGCAGGCGGTTGCCGTGACACACAGCTTGCCGTGACGCCATCTTGTCAGTCGGAATTCATCCACAATGGCAGTAATCACAGTTTCCATCATTGTGAACTGAAGACCAAGATGAATTTTTATTTATGCTGAGAAACATTTGATTTTTGAAATTTTCAAAATATACTAGCTAGCCTTTAATTTCAGGTGCTCTACAAGACCCTTGCCAAATTGAGATTGCTTTGACTGGTGATATAATAACTGATTATTTCATTTTCATTTACTCTTTCACGGTACTTCGGCTATGGACTCCCGTCATAATTTAGTATATCTCTTCTGATAAACTTGCTCGAGACTAATTTTAGTCACTTTCTTGTGACGTCCTAGCACATACCTGAGTGTCCAGTCCAACGGTCAGAATCATGAGGAAGAAAAGGATGGACCATAATGGCGCTATCGCCATCGTGGCTAAACCTTCAGGGTACGCCACGAAAATCAATCCAGGACCTTGAATAAACTTACTTATTTGCATGCATAATTTGTTTAGATTCACATACCATATTGTGCGACTTCCTTCACCTCCAAACCAGTTCGTTCTGCCATGTAACCAAGCACAGAGAAGATTACAAAACCCGCGAAGACGCTGGTACAACAATTCACTAATGCCACAAAAATGGCGTCCCTATAATGAAAGAAAGCAATAAGGCTCAGAGATCAATGTAGAACCAGCCTGGAGAATCACCTGAATATGTTGTTCTTGAATTTGTTGTAACTGGCCATGGTTTCCAACCCCCCAAAAGCAATTCCGAGAGAATAGAAGATTTGAACGGCTGCAGAGTACCAGACCTGCATGGAAACATGACTGTTCATGCAGATCGTTTGATGTCGTAAGCCTTACTGACGAGTCCAGGAGTGGGTCAATGCTTTCAGGGACAATGTAGAACTCAATACCAGTTCTGGCTCCCGGTAAAGTGGCATTTCGGACGCATAGAATTATCAGAACGATGAACGGGAAGGTGGCTGTAACGTAGACGACCTAGAAAAAAACAAGACTCTTATATGCATGAAGCGACACGATTGCAGCGGTCAGTTATACCTTCCCGGAGCTCTTGATGCCTCTGATAAGACACATGAAGACGATGACCCAAGCGAGGAGTAAGCAGAGACAGAGATCCCATTTGAAGTCTCCGTACCCTTCATCGATTCCGCCAGAAATGTTCAGAACTTCTCTCCTAAACGCGAGGAAACCGGTTGTGCTTGGATCGATATCATACTGAACCTATACTAACTGCCAGAAGATAGCTGATGGAGTGATTGGAGGGCGTGTACAGTTCCCTACATAGGAGGGATCAGATGTCATATTTGACAATTTCATATCACTGCAAAATAGTTCTGAAACAATATATTATCGGTTTCCGGAATGTTCTCAATCTACACCCTTAGTATACAGTACTTCTTGCGTCTTCGTGCTGAGTGAAGTTCTCGACTGGCTCAACGCAGTTGAATTCATCCTGCCACTCATCCCGACAGTGTTGCCATGGCAACTCCAAGGTGAACGATGCAAACAGGTAGTAGATGGCGTATGCAATGATGAGGTTGTAATAAATGCAGACAAGGCCAGAAATGACCACCATTGCATAACCAATTCCTGTGGAAGAAAACACGGTCGTCAAAAGTATATATCAGTCAGGAGATAACTTTAAATCCACTAGAATATGATTTGTGAATGGCTAATTTATTTGTCGCATAGGATACAGTACGATTATGTCTGTTTACTAGTACATGTTTTAGACAGATGTCAACAACATGGGTTTATGATATAGTCTCTATACTTTGCATCAATTTTGGTAAATATATCTTAACCAATTTTGTATTTGTGAACCCGATAATCGTTTTAGCTCATTTCTGAAGTGCTTACATGATTTTATAGCATTTGAGTCATAGGACGTATGCTCGAATTTACCAAAAATCAAATATTATCGATCCATGGTCTTTTTATTGTCCAAATAAATGTTGCTAGCATCTATATATAGCTGTCTGAGCTACCAAATTCCCTTATGACGCAGAAATGCTACTATTATTAAAGATTGAAAGGGTGAGTGAGTGATTGGGGTTTTACGGCTCCACCCAACCCATTCGGGTGATACGGGCGCCAGAACAGAAGGCCCGGGACCGGGGTTTCCCCCTACTCTTTATCGATAAATCCCAAGGGTTCTTTATCCTGCATACCACCATATACAGTAGTACACAGCGCCCGGCCTTGTTACGCAGTTGTGCAGCACTGCAGAGTCACCGAAGAATTACAATTATAACACACAATCATAACGCCCGTGGCATGATCGGGTCTCGAACCCGGGACCTCGACCCCCACGGTCGGCATTGGATTGTAGTCAGCGGTTTAACCCACTGAGCTATCCGGTTCCCCCTAGGAATTGAAAGGTATTTTTTTTATCACATTCTGTGCTAAATTCAGAGAAGTTAAACAAACTTTAATTGAGATACATTTAGACATCGCGAACAGAAATGTTTCCTTCATTTCACATAATATACACGTATTTGAAAGCAAAACACGCAAACATGCACCTTAGTACCAATACTATTCATGCAAAGTATTATGAGGAGAGAATGGGAAAGGCGGAGATCAATTATGATACCTTTGAAAACGGGAACTGCTTTCCAGATGGAAATTGGTCCCGATGATCCAAATTGTCCAAAAGACAGCTCCATGAAATAGAGAGGAAGGCCAGCCGCGAACAAGCACACTACGTATGGGATCAGAAAGACCGCTGCAAAATGATATTATATGCATGAACCGATGATGAGGATGGGGTGTTCAAGAATATGACAGGTTCATTTGGTAAATGTTACATCACAATAGAAACCCACCTCCTCCGCTTTCGTAGGCCCTGTATGGAAACCTCCAAATATTGCCAAGACCAACACAATATCCGATTGTGGACAACAGGAAGTCCAACTTCCCTGACCAATTCCCTCTTCCGGGGTTCTCATCACCGTGGTTTACCATCCTGGAATCCTGGAACCCTGGATCCGTTCCAATCACTTTTTTCGCGGCGTTCTTCAATCTCTGAAAGATAAAGTTTCTTCCCATCTGGAATGATGGCTCGCAAATTTAGCTACTCATGAATGTGAAATTAACCCATGTTCTACTTGCACATGGGTGAGTAATGAATACCCATATCGACCGTAATTAAAGTCCTCCCTTTGTACATGATTTACCTCTATACATGAAATGCCTTTGTCCAGGCAATCAACTCTAAACACTTACGGCACAAGCCAATGAGGTGGTGAGTCACCTTTAAAGACTCCACTTACTCAGTACTAGGTTACATTGTATACACTTGAATCTGAGCCAGGGATGGCTTAAAACTTTGAATTGGTGTCTTTTATACACCACACTGCATGCATATGATCTCTAGCTGTCTGCCGTATTCATGCATGAGTCTTACTCCATATGCTCGTTTGGGTGAATCGAGTGAATTCTATTCAGACCTTTCTGTGTATTTTTACCTTTAAGGAATTCATATTCTCAAGGTAATTACTTAACCTTGTATTTTAGGCAGCTGTAAGGACAACCTACCTCGGCAAAGAGATCTGATTCGATTTCGAATACGTCAACATAATTATAGCATTGCTATAAATTAACTGACTCTGAATCTACAGCCCTGAGAGTAAAATTCAAAAATACTGCTAAAATACAATTGTATAATTTATTAATTAATATATTATCCAATACTTTTAAGCAAAAGGTTGTTAATAATGACGCAGAGTCATAGGATTTATTCCGATTTATATTGTTACATCACATCTGTCAATGCATCTAAATCTCACCTTTGCGTTGTTTACAAGCATCACCCGCTATAATTTAACCCATCCGTTTACAAACTATCGAACCAGAACTTCCAAGATTCCGTTCACTTTGCCATTTAAATCACTACATTAAATTATTGCAACACTGAAACAAAATCTAATGTAACCAGGGCCGATATATGCACATCAAACGCAGTTATTACGGTTACCTTTCATCCCTACTGCTTAATGGCCTCGGGAATTCCTTCTAAGTACATGTATATAAATCAAATAATGTACTAAAAGCAAAGAAAACATATCACATCAGAAAATTAGATGCATAACTTGTAAAGAAGGCAATTGTGTGTACGTACCAAATCAGCTGATGTACCAGTCACAAGAGTTAAAGAAGGCAGCAGTGATTGAGTCCTATACTGAGGGTTCTGGCTGGTCTGTGCTCTAACTTCAACTGAAGTCTCGTGCGGTGCGTATAGTACTTACTCAGGGCGTCGTGCTTGAATAACTTCTTCATTTCGATTTACACCCCTGTATAGGGCGGGAAAGTGTTACGTCGCAATATGCCTTTAATTGTTCCTGTACGTGTGGAGAAAAGCAATCCAAAGAAGGAGACAATTTTCTGATGAGTGGGTCGAAATATGACATGTCTCTAATGAGGTACGTGTAGACCCGCAGCATCGGTGATTACTGTCGCTTCAGGCAGTGGGTTTGCTTGTGTAATTACCTCATATGAAGCAAATATATATGTACATGCATATATATGCATATACATATATACGTATATATATATATATGCATATACATGCATATATATGTACATGCAATTGCTGTAGCCAAACAGAACCTTAAATAATGCATAGAGTTTGACAGCATTTTATTATAAAAATACACGTAATTAATTTATCTTGGAATAAAAATATTGCAATTATAATCAACATTAAAATTAATGGCAGAAATAAAATGGTTGAAAGATTGCTGAAAAAAATGCCGCACAAGAATTCAACGTCAGTTTGTTAACCAGCAGTGTTTCAACCCTATTAACTATACAATTTATATGCTAATTAATCACAATCACACTTGTTCTAGTATCGTTCTTCAGCATTGTGAGCATCATAGGCTGGTGGGCCTTTTTCCTTCTTGGTCATGGACGATTCATTGGAGACATAATCAAATCCATTCACAGGGAGCCCTTCTCTGGCGTACGGGTTGTTTTGGTGGCTGTAACCTTGGTTACTAACTGAAGTCATGGTGATCACTTCTTGGCGTTCATATCTTGATCCTTCTCGGTGAATGTCCAGAACGGGTCCCCAATCCGGTTGCGGTCGGTACAGTTTATGCATCGTCTGTGTACAATATCATTATGAGCTGTATCTATATTTGTATTGCGATAATGAAGAAACACTTGCCTTGTAGAAATCGTGTGCTTTGCAGTATTCAACCAAAGCTAGAAGTGGGATGAAAATCAGTGCGGCTCCTACCATGGCCCACCCTATGGCATCTGCCCAGTCAGGGTAATCCACGCCAGCATAAGAAATCGGAACATTCGTAATTCCACCGTAAATCACAAGGAACTGAAAATACACGCTGCTTGTTGCTACACAGAATATGTACTATGCTTACCAGAATCATTGCTGGGGTGATGAGAATCCACATTGGCCACCAGTAAATGTAGAGTGAAACTCTGAAACATCCACAGCATGGGTTTCCTACCATCAAAGCAATGTCTTCTGAGAAACGCTTGAAGCCTGTGTCAACAGTGCATGCTTGAAAATTGTGTGTTCCATTGATGGACATAGTACCATACCGTATACCCAGGCAATTGCAATGATTTCAAAGAATGACACAATGAAAAGCGAGAAGCCGGCTGAGTACCAGTCAAAGAGATTCATGATGTAAATGCCTGCCTGAAACCATTAATTCATTGCTGAGACAATGATCCATGGATCGCTCTCACCCTCGAACACTGGGGCAAACCGATGAGGAAGAAGGAGATGCAGGCGGTTGCCGTGACACACAGCTTGCCGTGACGCCATCTTGTCATTCGGAATTCATCCACAATGGCAGTAATCACAGTTTCCATCATTGTGAACTGAAATTATTAGATTCATTAGGCATGATCGATTCTTTGCGGTGACCAAGCTCATACCTGACTATCGAGTCCAACGGTCAGAATCATGAGGAAGAAAAGGATGGACCATAATGGCGCTATCGCCATCGTGGCTAAACCTTCAGGGTACGCCACAAAAATCAATCCAGGACCTTGAATAAACTTACATTAATTTGCATGCATAATTTGTTTAGATTCACATACCATATTGTGCGACTTCCTTCACCTCCAAACCAGTTCGTTCTGCCATGTAACCAAGCACAGAGAAGATTACAAAACCCGCGAAGACGCTGGTACAACAATTCACTAATGCCACAAAAATGGCGTCCCTATAATGAAAGAAAGCAATAAGGCTCAGAGATCAATTTAGAACCAGCCTGGAGAATCACCTGAATATGTTGTTCTTGAATTTGTTGTAACTGGCCATGGTTTCCAACCCCCCGAAAGCAATTCCAAGAGAATAGAAGATTTGAACGGCTGCAGAGTACCAGACCTGCATGGAAACATGACTGCTCATGCAGTTCGTTTTCATGTGGTATGCCTTACTGACGAGTCCAGGAGTGGGTCAATGCTTTCAGGGACAATGTAGAACTCAATACCAGTTCTGGCTCCCGGTAAAGTGGCATTTCGGACGCATAGAATTATCAGAACGATGAACGGGAAGGTGGCTGTAACGTAGACCACCTAGAAAAAAACAAGACTCTTATATGCATGAAGCGACACGATTGCAGCGGTCAGTTATACCTTCCCGGAGCTCTTGATGCCTCTGATAAGACACATGAAGACGATGACCCAAGCGAGGAGTAAGCAGAGACAGAGATCCCATTTGAAGTCTCCGTACCCTTCATCGATTCCGCCAGAAATGTTCAGAACTTCTCTCCTAAACGCGAGGAAACCGGTTGTGCTTGGATCGATATCATACTGAACCTATACTAACTGCCAGAAGATAGCTGATGGAGTGATTGGAGGGCGTGTACAGTTCCCTACATAGGAGGGATCAGATGTCATATTTGACAATTTCATATCACTGCAAAATAGTTCTGAAACAATATATTATCGGTTTCCGGAATGTTCTCAATCTACACCCTTAGTATACAGTACTTCTTGCGACTTCGTGCTGAGTGAAGTTCTCGACTGGCTCAACGCAGTTGAATTCATCCTGCCACTCATCCCGACAGTGTTGCCATGGCAACTCCAAGGTGAACGATGCAAACAGGTAATAAAGAGTGTACGCAATGATGAGGTTGTAATAAATGCAGACAAGGCCAGAAATGACCACCATTGCATAACCAATTCCTGGGGAAATAAGGGGTCGTATACATGTTCATGTATTGACAAATGAAATACATGCGATTTCAACATACGCGATTATTGAGGTACCTTTGAAAACGGGAACTGCTTTCCAGATGGAAATTGGTCCCGATGATCCAAATTGTCCAAAAGACAGCTCCATGAAATAGAGAGGAAGGCCAGCCGCGAACAAGCACACTACGTATGGGATCAGAAAGACCGCTGCAAAATGATATTATATGCATGAACCGATGATGAGGATGGCGTGTAAAGAATATGACAGGTTCATTTGGTAAATGTTACATCACAATAGAAACCCACCTCCTCCGCTTTCGTAGGCCCTGTATGGAAACCTCCAAATATTACCAAGACCAACACAATATCCGATTGTGGACAACAGGAAGTCCAACTTCCCTGACCAATTCCCTCTTCCGGGGTTCTCGTCACCATGGTTCACCATCCTGGAATCCTGGAAACCTGGATCCGTTCCAATCACTTCTTTCCTCTTCCCTCTTCCTGGATCCCCTCTGATCTTTCTGACGTTCTTTACTTTCTGCAACAAATAACACACATTCCGAACTACAGATATTTTGAAACTTTATTTCAAAAGCCTCTTTTAAACCCTCCAGTGGGCATTCACACTGCGTGCATGGCTTAATGCTCCGTTGCGTGAATCAGGTAGGGTAAGGTGAACAGTTCTTTGTCTCTTTTCGCGTAGTTAACCTGGTATTGCTTCTAAGAAACCAGACTTTTTAAGGCCAACTATGGAAATTATGATCCGTATATTATCTCGTATAGGAGCCACCAAAGAGGAATAATTAAACGGGACACATTTATATCTATAACGACACAAGCCACGTTATTTAATTTCGTTTTACAAGATTGTATTGATAGGAAACAGCGGCTCATAAATGATGTTTTGGACTGAGTCCCTGATTGGTGAGAAGATCGATATTATGTTACATGTATAGTAACTTAGTATGCCTAATAATACTAACGAATTAACAGCTTTGAATAAAGGATTACAGAAGGACTGTTGTAAGCGGATACTAACAAATATTGAAAGAACTAATTGCCTCGGGAAGATAGTTATATCACGACTTTGTTGTGAGGGAAAAAGTTTAAAATTTCAGTAAGGATTCAACTGCATTCAACCAGGAGCACTGAGAATTATAACCGGATGTTTTGCCATACTGAATAATTTGAAATACTTTTCAGGTCTGTACGTGTGACCAAATACGTACATACGCAGAACTGTGTTTCTAATAGGCTGCATAATTCTTATTTATACACATGTATACCGGTATATGATAATAATAATAAAAACCCTGGATAAGTTCAAGGTCATTATAAACTCTTTGAAATTGGAGCAATATTATTTGAGTCTACTTCTTTGTCGCGTGCTGAGAGTTGCTTGAATGGGCGTGTCATCAGCAGCATCGATGTCTCCTCTTTTTTCAGTCCTGTAATTTCCCTCACAATATGACAAGATGCCCCCCCCCCCTCCCATAATGAGGAAATCCTCCGAATTTACACAATTGAAGCACTGGGAGGAACATGCACTTACTGAACCAACCTCGGCCACATCCCATGACTGGGGCTCCCGCGCAAATCTCATCAACGCAGCCTAACAAAGCCCTACTATATAATCGTATAATTACATTATATACTGAACGGCGGGATAAAGAGCAATACTTTTTAATGCAATTTTAAGTAGTGTACTTGTACTTTGTAACATCCGTGATGATTGGATAAATGCTTTCACTAGGGCGTGTGGAATATTAGTTCACCAACCCCATCCCCATCTCCGCCCTACACGCGATTAAGCCTGATACGTTGATCAATCAAAGATTCCCGAATATCGAACCATTTAACCACAATAATCAAGCCATCACAATTATAATCATTCGTGTCCGATTGTGGATAATTACGAATAAAGACAAAGCAAGTAGAATGTCCAAAATACAGATATTAATATATCCTGGGTCTCCTCCTCGGTTACGCAGCCATTTATTCTTTCTTCACATTGCGCTCTGTGTTAAGTTGTTAACTGCATATATGCATGTACATTACATTGTACTTATTGACCATTGACCTTGGATACGGTGAAAGACCAATACAAACGTAGTTATCCCTGCAGCCAAGTGCAACGGGTTCTCACGGTAATCAGACTTTGGCTGTCCTCATGTTATTATGTTTACCAACCCATGCCAGGAAAGTTGATCTCACTTGACTTACTTATTATTGCATGACATGAAAATAACTTAACAAACAGAACGCCATAATAAGCATAAGTTCATGCTCACACCTGTAATGTTGCTATACAACAGGTATACCTTAATATGTTTACTTGCACATACTGTGCGTGGTATATCGACAACATTGAAACATTAAATTGATTAATACCTAACATTAATACCGTAATTGACAATGGGCAATATATATAAGCGCTTATATTATGTTATATATGTATATATCAACTTACCGAATAACAGTGAAGAGGAGGTGTGTCAGGTTGCAGGAATTCCACAGAGTCAAAGCCCTCACATACAAATGCACCAAAATAAAATCCTCGGTTAACTCTTATTCAACCCATGTGCATTCGACCATGCAAGCTTGATTCTCGTCTGTGCAGTAGCGCTTTTTATTTCTACCTCTATGGACAAGTGGTAATTTTTGTCGTGGTTAAAGGTGATTCATACTTCAGGCGTCACATCATGGTTCGCATACATATTTTAATTGCATGATGCATGATTAATTAAAGGTGATATGCCGACATTGCACGATAAATTAAAAAAAAAAATTAATATAAAAATAATATTGGGTAGTATACGCTTTTAGATACTAATTATTGTACATTATAATTACCTATAGAATTTAATTTTGAAATTAACACTGAATTCTTGCTTCTCTCGCTTTCTCTGAGATACGTGAAAAAAAAAAGCCAGCCTAAAATACAAGAGTTCATAGGATTTCGAATACTCGATCAAAAGGCGGATGATTTGAATACATGGCCAACCAATACGCACACCAAGTGCATAATTCTGTAGTAAGGGATTTCATTTGAACACCTAGCAATCTCAAACAATTATCAATGAGCATGCGCCGATCGCAGGTGTTTGCACATTCCCCCCTGCGCAAACTGTCCCATGCATATATTATATAGAGGAAGAATAATTATACTTCCTTCATGCTGTCCCTACGCAGGCGATAATAATTAATAACGATAATAATTTTTTTCGCACATTGCAAGGTAAATAAGTTAAGTTAAATGTATGGTTTTGCTCAAATTCAATCGGATAAAATTCGCAACAAGACATGTACACGTACTGTACATGGACAAATGGACAATTGTTGGTGTTTTTTGTTTTTGTTTTTGTTTTTGTTTTTGTAACTGTTCAGTCTCGCGTGTCAATCGCATATATTAGTAATGATATGTGATGGGTACCCGTACCATGCAGTACAAAAGTAATAGTATAATTATTCTACCGTCCACTACCGGCGAAGAAGCGATAAATCTCTTCAAGTTTCAAGGCAAAATGATAAAAAAGCACGCGTGGTGAGAGCATGTCTATATCCGTGGCCGGATGTACGATACTGCTTTAATTGAGCCAATGCGAAACAGTGAAGGAATTTATTAGAACTGTTGAGTAACATATGCAGACTGACGGTAATGAATTGATTCACGGAATGTATTACTAGTATGTATTCGCAGTCGGCAGTGATTCACGGTCGAGCGAAAAATACATTCCATGAATTAATGAATTATTACATTACCGTGTGTCTACATGTTACTCAAACTGTTGCGAATAAGGATGGGGGGCAAACTATCAGCTTTGTTCATCCTATGATAGTGATTTAATGGATGCATAACGCTTTTTATGCATTTCAGTGATAGCTATCCATGATTCGGGGCCCGGTTTGCTAGTAAAAGTGAAACTATCGCCGGATGATGGGCGCACTCTTTTGATTGGGATAAAATCGGCATCACTTTCGGCGGAATTGAAATACTCAGTAGAACTAATCGATATGAATAGCAGCAGGAAATCTGGGCATGTTAGGTTCAAGGACCGCAACCAGGCTGTGAGCTAGCCAGGCGTGCTTGGGTCACGGTGACGCCCCACTTCTGTTTTGAGACGCCTCATATTTCTCAGTAGGACGCCCCTAATTCTACAGAAATCAATTTCGCTAGAGCTATAGAGGATGGGTGTGTTCTTTATAGTAGAACACTCGCTGATCAGATAAAAGTCATCTGGTGGTTGCTTCTCTGATTGTGTTCTTGTAAATCTTTGTAAGAGCAATTTTATTAATCGGTCATCAAAGCCCATCTAGCTATTTTAAACACTAGCTCCTATGTCCCAAATTAACACCGATGGACACGATCATGGTCCGCATGAACGAAAAAAAAAAAAAAAAAAAAAAAAAAAAAAAAAAAAAAAAAGACAAGGAAAATCTGCTTCGTTCATATCCAATGTATAATAAACGCATCATGAAAACATAGATGAAACAGCACCCTGTGTAACTTTGATGCACCCATGTGATAAGCGAATTCACTTGGAACGCACACAAGTTCCTCTCAACTTTATCTACTTTATCAGATAAATTTCTTGAAATGTTTTAACTAGCAAATTAAATACGTGTATGTTACGTCATTTTCCTAAATAAAACGCATAAAACTCCAATACCATTGAACCTAACAATGTTTACCGTATTTTTTGTCGTATCTTTGAGTGTGTTTTTAAACTGCGACCTGTTCTCGGAAAAGTTCCGTGCCATTGTAAAGCACTGAAATCGCTGACAGAAACATGGAGTAGATTGACCAATTTCGACCCACTCTCTGTTTATACTTAGTCCGTTAGTCGGCAAGCGAATGATTGTTCGATCTGTTTGACGTCTTTATGGAATCATAACGCACTTGACATCCAGAAGAAGTAACATCCACACTACTTACACAAGAAAATGCGATGTAATTTTCTCAAAATAGTCATTGGTTCGATTCGAAAGAATAATATTACAATAATACCAAAAGATTTAAAGAAAATGCTAAAAGAATCCCGCGAGACGGAGTCGAACCGCCGACCTAAGGATGCCTGCGCATTGCAACCACTACAGTCCTCCGCTCTACCAACTGAGCTATCACGGGAGGTGAAATCGATAGCAGTGCGATATGTATATCAAAGAGTGACATGTAGACAAATATATTTTATATTCATAATGCGTTGTTTGATGGCCATCGAGAGAAGAAATACCGAAATAATCAATTTCACACCAGTAGGCCTACACCGAGTGCAGGTGGCATTGTAAATGTACGCTATACATGCATTACAATTGAACACAAATAATAAATAATAAATAATAAACACTTATAAATAATTATACCCATTCACGTAATAACTACAAATAACTTCATACGCGTTGAGTGACGTTGCTACTGGGTAACTATGGTAGCACTCGACAAAATATTACAACAAAACGTGTGCATATTTTCATAGTAATAAATAATAATATTTATTGCAATGTACAAACATTGTCATGCATGACAAACGCAACGCAAATGGCGGAATCCTAATCCGACCTTTGACCTTTGTGCACCGAATCATTCATCGAGAGCAGAATTAATTAATAGGAACGAGAGAGATAGCAAGTACAATATGCATGTATTCAGTGAAAGTCAATTGACTTTTTAAAATAAAACGTACATCGCCAAATGAGAGAAATATCGCGAGTGATCAATCGTCAAACATTCCGTTTCAAACAATTTACTGCTTGGCGATAGATGAATTCGATCATTTTTCGCTCTATTTGACGTCTGGTTCAATCCCTCCATTGAGGATGCTTCAGAACGAAGAGTACTTGATCCAACATTGAAAGGTACTCTAGTTTGTGTCAGATAATAAATAAAAACTATTACTGCCTGTGAAGATTGGATAAAATGCACTCAATTAGTATATTGCATACTTACCTTTATACTTACCTTTATGCGGAGTACTGTGATTAATAGACGCTGATTGCATTCACAGACGGAGATTATACGGTATTTAAAGGGAAGGAGAACTGGTTAAAAATGGACTTGAG
>KB298124.1:2920-49413 GCA_000328365.1 Capitella teleta | reverse complement strand
ATCGGATTAAGCCGGTAAATTGTAAATAAACAACAACGAATTTGCTTTTCATAATATATATTAATAGATACATTTAATTGCATAGATTTTAATATAATTTTTTTTTTCATTCGTAAATCTCCATTTTTTACGTCGATATCTTTAATCTGGTTGCCTTTCTCTGTAGAATTATAGATTCAAGGTAATAAATAAAACCTCAACTCGCAGACAACAAATTGCCTTCTCACGATTAATTGATTTAACCCCATTAATAAGAGAAGGGGTTCCTGATAACATGCGTCTGGCGCATGCACGTGTGTCTAGCATCAATCGTTTTTTCCTTATAAGTTACGACCTCTTGTTCTTCACGCTTTCCTCTTTGCATATTTTTGGTCGATCATAGTTCAAGAGACGAAAATAAAAGACTTTCTGCTTGCACCCAATGTTCTGGAAAGAGAGAAAAAGACAAAAAGACAAAAACAAACCGAGTGTTTCTCAAGTGTGATAAAAAAAAAAAAAAAAATACGATTCATTTGGTAAATTAGTCTGTGACCGAAATTCCGAAGGAGCGTCACACGTATAATCACATCAGGAAAAATCTTCCATATTTGGCGGGAAGCGTCAACCAATGAGCGAGCGCCATCGCAGAGGGTAATTCCCTTGAAGCTATGAATATTTATCATATGCTAATAAGCACGTGGTCTCCTTGTGTTATTGATTTTATCGTGCTGAAAGCTCGGCGACGTCCCGACATTATGCAACGAAGTCTAACAGAGAGATTTGGCTGATGGCCAGACATCTCAGCTGATGGGAAGTGCTTTTTTCCCGGTGTGGTTTTCAGTGCGTGGGCGGAGGGTGTTCTCATCGGGGCCTTGGAATTCCTTCATCTCGCCCACGTGCAGGTCCTGCTGAGAGCCACTTGCGGATCTTCGTTCATTCAAAGCCAGTGGCCCATCGTTCATTTGCTCTTTGCCTTTGGGGAATTGATGGACATTTCAGTTCTACTGATAGTTTAGTCTTTAATGGGAATTAGTATATGCATAATTATTAATTAATGCTCTGATGATTATCAGTATTATTATTATACAAATATTGAATATATATAACCCAATATTGAATATATATATATAACCCAATGTTGAATAGACATGCGTATTTATAATGCATGCTTGACTCTAGTAACAAAACAAAGAACTATACTAACAATGCATAATACTTTTTCTGTGCGTAGAAAAATGAACACATAAATAAACGCATCAAAATAAAGAGTGAAGCCAATAAATGAAAGATTGCACGTAATCTTCATGTTCGCTGTTGAATTGATCTCAAATTTAGACGAACTGTGACAGAATTGGGAAAGACGTCACGATCTATAACCTTTTCGTGATCAATCGACTTCTGATTGATAAATCTATGTGGGATAATTAATTCCTGACATTATCAGGGTTGGATAAAGCTCATAAAACCGTGAAACACAAGCTCTCATTCGAAGTCATCGCTAAAAATAAGATCAGCCAAACGTTTAAAGGGAGGGAGAACTGGTTAAAAATGGACTTTGAGTCGTTATTTGATGCACCAAAAATGATTCCTATGCCTAGCCCACACAAGGAATATCATCGCTAACGATTTCGCGGGAGATATATTGCTAACTAGGCGTGACGTCAGGAGCTGTGATGAAACACCGAGTTCCCCATCTTTTACAATGGGCCTCGTCATATCAGCGTGTCCTGCGACTAAACCCCTGGATATTTTTTTATTTTCTTTTCGGAAATAGATAGAATAATCATTTTGCCACCAGTCAGGCGCGAAAAAAAAAATATTTTTCGCTATTTTTCTTATTTTAACAAGCAATTTTCTAGGACACCTACCATGTTTCTCATCCTGAAACAGTAAAAAGGTCAGCCAGAGTGCACCACGCATGCGCTTTCGTTTCGTAAACAACAGAGATGTCCTTTTATGGCGAAGATGATCTGCTCTGATTGGCTGAAATCGATAGCTTCACGAGGGGAACGGGACCAATCAGCTATCAGCCAAACCAAGCCATCAGCTGACGTTTGCCTCCTATACTTCGCAATGGAAGCCATTCTCCCATAGGCGCAATGCTAACCCCGATATTCGGAATGCATTATTTCCTTACGCTTGCATCCAGGCATGGTGTTTTTGGCACGGAATGCTATCAATTGGTGCTATGAGTCAATAGAACATCACTTAAAATTCAGTTCCCCATCCCTTTAATCCCCCCCCTCCTTCCCCCACGGGATCCCCCCCTCCCAGCCGATAACTTTGTGGATAGTAGATAGTGTCATCCAGCACTGGTGGAGTCAGGTACGCACTCTGTAGATTATTCCTCGTCCTCTCTGTCCATAACATCATTAGCCTCATGTTACCGGACAGAAATTGGACGAGGATGAGGTTGAAGCCCTGGGGTGCATGTGGCGGTCCTTGTGGAGAACTCAGGGACAATCTGCGCCCTTATGGGTGTTAGAAGAGACAAAGCGGTTGACTGTTGTGGATGACCCTTTCATTTGCACATTTCACGTTTATTGGTTGACGGGAGATCGCCTATTTATACGACTCAAACGAAGATCCACTTAGAACTCGCAGCTAGGTAACCTTGATTATGGCACCATTATAATCCCGCCCCCTCCTATCGTTTTGTTCCTGTTCGTACTTTGAACTTCCTTCCCTTGGATTAACCCCCCTCACGCTGGAATAACAGTCTTATCCGTGCGGATGTGCTTACAGTGAACCATGTGGGGTTCATGTGGTGTTGGTGCTTATTTTATGGCATTAATGGCTAACATACCGGACGAAGACAGGCACAGGTGAATAATGACATTGCCCTTGCATTTTTTTTTACCTGAGAAATTGGGAACAGCATTGAAAGCAAAGATAAACAGCGCTAATCACAGGAATTGCATTTACAGCGTATTTTAATTATATTTTGATTTCTTGGTGCATTTTGATTGTTTGATTGTGTTAGTGTAACTCTTTTTTTTTTTTTTTTAATAGCATGCTTGAAATGCTGCATGCACGGTTCCGATCTTAACGACTAGGTCTGCGTAACAATATCGATTCGATAAAATATAATCGGAGATTCAATGAATGTCTATAATCAACTTTTTTTTTAATTGCTCAATAAAATGATTTCTGTTTGTAATAATTTCGAACAAGACACAGCGTTAAACCATAAAAACCTTACATACTACAATATACACATTTACATGCAGTATACAAATAATATTATACTGCATGTATATACATGTACTGTAGCACATGCATACTAACCATTCAGCATGACCCGTTGATTCACACAATTAAAGCAAGGATTCTTGTGAGTGCATGCAGTCCTTGAAAACCTTAGTATTCAGACCACTAAATGTCATGTAGTGCATATTGTATATGTTTTGCTGGTGCTGGGTCGGTCAATGGTCAACAAGAAACTGCTAACTGGACGGAGTCATAAATTCTGAATATTTCTCGTGGTACACAGGCGTAGTACAGTGCAACTGTAGTAATAATCGGATGACTAATAGACCCTCAGTCGTAATCACAGCGTTTTGTATTTATAGTTTCACATATTTCATAGTGATATCACGATCACATCGTATGTGCCTCGTAATGATAACACATAGACAAAGTGTCTAAAGACCATGGTAAATACCCCTTGTCCTATAGCCGCCGCCATTTATAGCGTTCTGGGCCTATTAATATTGCGCATAAGCGTCGCTTGGCATTAAGTTTGTTTTTCTCTAAGGGTAATGGATGAGTATCTTTGGGTTCTTTGCCCAGTTGTTTGATTACAAGCAAGCCACCTGGTTGACATCGCACACAAGAGAGGGGCCGCAATGTTGAGTTTGGTGGTGGCTTATGCGGGTTGTATATATGATGGTGGATACACTTGCTCCCCGTTTC
Source organism: Capitella teleta (assembly GCA_000328365.1). Lineage (NCBI taxonomy): Eukaryota > Metazoa > Annelida > Polychaeta > Capitellidae > Capitella > Capitella teleta. The sequence continues at coordinate 45,519 of KB298124.1, read as the reverse complement.
CATACGCACTGATCGTACTTGATGAGATCAGATTGGGCGTTGTGTCCGTCCATTTCGCGAGTAAAGTGGTGCGTCCCTGCATTAAACAGTACGTGATCATCCTCAATCATCTTTTGATGTCCAACTGTCAAGACGACTATCTTGTGATTTAATCCAGCCATCCACATGGGGTTGCCCCGAACAAACCCCGATCCACCCCTCTGGCCTCATATATTAAGTAGTACTCATTCAGTAATTGCAGGTGTGTTTGCATGCAAAACAGACTGCATGTTGAGACAACCTCTTACAACCCTTGTGGGCGACGAAAACACCCGATGAACCTCATTGTTGGCAATTTGGTTGCAATTGGCAACACGTTGTTTACGATAATACGCTCCAGAAAAAAAAAAAAAAAAAAGAAGAACCTGTTAGATATACAATTTCCCCCAACCACGTGCGTAAAAAGGAGTTATTTCAAAGATGTAATCACCATCAATGCGTTATTACAGCGCAGAAGCAGCAAAAGGTGATTATGGAAGAACTGGAACAGTTTGGCTTTTAGGACTTCGTGTGGACCATTTTAAATTTACAAATAATATGTATATGAAATATACATATTAAAATATATAAATATATAATATATCAAATATATATATCATATATAATTATATATATCATATATAAATATCAAAAGTATAATTAGAAATACGCATCTGCGGGTAAATAATGAAAACTTTGTGTGTTGTTTATTATTTATTTATTTATTTATTTATTTATTTATTTATTTATTTATTTATTTATTTATTTATTTATTTATTTATTTATTTATTTATTTATTTATTTATTTATTTTATATATTTTTTCTTTCAGACGTTCCAATTATCAAAGCACGCCATGCTGCATGTACAATGTAGGATGCTCGTGGGGCCTATGCATACCACTTGATTAAGGCAAAGTGTTGTGCTGCATGGCGAATGGGCGACAGCGATGCACTTAACTGTCAGGCCAATTGAAGTGGACATACGGCCATGTGTACAATGTCGATTTTATATGTGAATATGAGACGTAGTTGTCTTTTTTTCTTGTCTTGGAATATAGCCATAGCTATATAGCCTAAAAGCATCGACCGACGTCAAACTCGCTACAAATCTACCTGGATAATAATAATATACAGACTTTGATGAGACTTTCATTTTTATTCGAATACACGCAATATTCCTCCCTAAAACGCCTAGAAATCGCCACATTATATATTAAGTGCAACTCGGTCTCAGACGGCGCGGGCCTTGATGCCGGGGTTCAATGCAGGTCAAGCTGCTTGTTTGGGTTGGCCAGATGGGCACATTGCCAACGGTCGCCTGCTTGCATCTTCGATCAGACGTTGGTCGGGAATGGAGGTTCAATGTGATGATGAATCACTGTTGCTTGTTCTGTGCAGGCCGCCTCAGTGGGCAACAGATTGATCACCCGACGACGTTTACGCCTCCGTAAACAGTCCTGGGTTTGCACGGGGAGGAAATTGAAGGGGATGTCCGGGAGAAAGGGAGAAAAATAAGGATGTGCATGCTAAATCGAGCTGTGAGTCAGCTGACCACGCAATTATTCAATTTCCGACCAATCAATCAATAGATCAATAGATGTTTTTCTTTCTCTCTCTCTCCACCTCTCTGTCTCTTCCAGACGTGATCAGGCCGCATTAAACCCGGATCATTAGAGTAATTCGAGATCAATCATATTGTTTTCATTCCAGGGTGATCATGCAGTGATCGATAATGTGTGATCAATTGATCGATTATCTGAGGGCATTTTATTGGATCAATTATGATTTTTTCTTCTTTGCGAGTTTTGGCTCGGATTTCTCTGCTTTTGTTTTTCTTTTGTTTTTGTTTCTATCCTTTTATTTCTTGGCCAATCCATCTTACACTCAATGACTTTGAGTAAGAAGGTCATAAATAGTCTAGAACATTTGGAAAATGATCAAGACATTTTTGAGGTTTTGGTACTTGGCTAATACTTAAGTTGCTCCGAGCACGGAATGGGTTAAATCGGATTATTTCGTATAGTTTCGATATTGTTTTATATATTTGAAATATGCTAGAAGGGCTCTTGTTATCGATTTTTTGATATCGAAAATCGGATTTCATGGACATGTGCGCATCTCTAGATTTGCGTTGATTCTCCCAAGCGATACTCACTATATACATGTATAGCACATTCGGATTTCACACTTGGAAATTAACGAATCCGTATTCCAGCTGCATAATAACAGGACACAGGTTAATCGTTCAGTTCGTTGACCTGGCTTCTTAACGTAGGTCTATAACCGGATGAGAAAGTCAAACATATGCTCTAGGTAGTACCAGCTAGCAAATAGAACTCAATCAGTAAACAAACAAAATATATTCTCTACTTGTTGAGTGATCCTATATCAAATGTTGATCAACGTATTCCGTGTAAATATTTGTACTAAAATGAATACACAATTATCTTCATTTCATATGTATATAATAATATTACATGTATACACCTGTCTCCATTTTTGGACAAACTTCAAGAACATATTCCATCCTGATACGTATAAATGCAAGACAAAGCGCACGTCTGAGGAACTATGCCAGGATAAATAACATTTCTAACATTCACCGACAGTGATAAGTTGTAGCATTCACAGACTGCATGCCATCAAGCACACCTTCTACCGGATAAAAACATAAACATGTTTCTCTTGTCCCCGCAAGCACATTGAGATGAATAAATGATCCCAGACCACGCATGCGCCTGTCGGGACGCGGGGCCGAGATGAAGAAAAACTCAACATGCATTGTTGTGGTCATTGTCCCCCCCCCCCCCCGCACTGACGTCATAATTAATGTTCACCTGTCTGCTGGCATGTACAAAAAGTCATACTTCTGAGGGACTTTTTTTTTCTCTCGATATGCATTTACAATTTCATTGTTTGGTTCTGTAATACAATCGAGCCAGATTGCATGCACATGGCACTACCTGGACGACTTCCGGTCGACAATTATTTCTCATTTTTTATTTATTATTAGGAAATTTGCCATAAGTTCTGTTGACTCACGGTGCAGAAGTAATACTTATCTGTATCTATTTTTAAGCGGATTTACCATGATGTTTACTATAGTCATACTCATATGTGCAATTGTGCATGCTTCATCATTTATTTCGCAATGCATGTATAGTACACGAATTCTTTAAAGAAGCCCCCATTTTCATGGACAAACCGATATACCAATCTCTTTGCCATGGCAACTGTGAAAAAACAATAACAATGGACCAATTTTCAAGCGTTCAATAAGGGAACAGGAGATGACAGGCAATTTCTTTGGGGACATTTTTCACTGCCTCCGACCTTCAATGTGCGCATTATTCATATTTTGAAAGGTGTCATTTATTTTACCAATGGCGATTGTCGGATTGCTTAGTGCTACGAAGTCATGGATATGTTCAGGCCTTCTTGGAACAGATGAAAACCTCCATTGTAACTTGTAAACAAAGGGTTGTGCCAGAAATGGTGTTGCAAGTTGAAAGAAGAAATGGATACTTGGTTGAATGATTGACTACAAATTGAAGTATGAATTATTGACGAATACGATAGCCATAACAGACCGCTAATCTAGCAGCCCTGGGCATTTGTATGCCAAACTCCTATGCACACCGGATCAATCTATTTCAAGGCCAAACTATTTGCGCAAATTGCTTTCATGCGTCGTAGTGAATTTTCGCCTGAGAACAAAGCCAGGTGAACCTGGCCGAATAATAACCAGTGCGAGTTCAATTGATCTGCACTCAAACGCCGTTGTTTATATGATTGTCATATTCACCTGGAGAAACGCCACAATTTCTCTCATAATGCGTCAACAATCTTCCAGTTTTTGTGTCAAATTTCGTCTGTTTGAATGAACGATCGGAGGCTTAGATTGGGTACATAATGTAGCTATATATCAGGCACAGGGAGGAACTCACATCAACAAATAATATGGCATATAGTTTATATAGGTCAAAATGCATGCAAAAAGTATACATGTAATAGGTTGCATCATATGAAAGAATAGGATACCGAATGATGTACACCTGTACATCCAGGGTTATAGGCGGTTTGTCAGCACATACATGCATAACAGATGGCTAAAGGTACATCGATTACATTCCCGCTAGAATAATATCGCATTAATGATAAATTGCACAATATTATTTGTGCACCAGAAAATATATACACGTAAACGCAAGTTCAAGGTATCAAAACGAAAAAGAGAGCTTAACAAGTTTCACCAACATACTGACAATTTGATCCTGACACCAGTGCAGTGTAGCAACTTAGACAGGATACAGGCCAGACTCGATCTGTTTGTCATATTTACTTAGCTCACCAGGAGCGCAATCCATGCATAGCAATACTGTGCTAATCAAGGAAGGATTAGTTGCGGCATCAGATTTCAGGAAGAGATTTAGCCGACGCCGATGGTAGGCCTATACCGGTATGTTGCATGGAATGTGTTCCCACGAAGCATGTAATTACTGCTTAGGATGGATTCTGTGAATCTGTTTCAGAGTAATTATAATATTTATGTAATCAGCAGGATTAACATATATTGCGTCATGGAATAGCGGAATTTGGTAGCAGCATAACATGCGGGCCCTTTTCTCTATATGTTACTATAGGGAGATAGTGGAAGGGGTTGTGATCATTCGGTGAGGCAACAAGACATGCTGACCATGCAGGACACGCACGCATTGTAAGTACCGGTAAGTCCCTCGGTCAGCATTCCATCATAAAAAGTCGCACTCTCTTGTAATCGGGCGAACTGATTTAATTCTACGTCTCGTTCAGCCACATGCCATCAAACCGCTGGTCTTCCTTTGCTTCCCTTCTGCCCACCTTCTGCTCCCTTATGGGATTTTCCTTCTGTGACGTTAATATTAAGAGGAAGGCTCTAACTCTGGTATTCTTCTCCGGTGCAATGGGCTCTTTCTGAATCTTGCATTTCTCTGCCTGCATGTTCAACAATCCTTTGTCCTTCACCTGTTTTTTTAACTTCTCTTGCTCACAAACTGGTTTTACGATGTTCTACCCAACTGCATGCGTCTACAGGATCCCGTACCACAGACATGTCATGCAGACATCTTATTATCATGAGTGAGCTTACGTGGTTGGCCAGACGAGAGATTGTAATGAGATTAAATCTGATAATCAGCTGAGGAGGATGCCAAAGGTAATTATCGTGTAATTGATGACTAATTTCCTTTGCAGCACAGCGCCAAGGTTTGATTACGTCATTCTAAATGCAAAAAAAAAAAAAAAAAAATGAGAGCATGCGTATGGTTGCTGCATCGAACCCGGCTGGAGGGGTCTTCAGCAATGAGCAGAGATTCAAAAATTACATCACATGTCTGCATAACTTTGATTGAGCTTTTTGATTACGAACGATACGTAGGAAGCGTATATGAATTGTCCGGACCTTGTCGATGTTTGAAAACCAACAGACCACCGAAACTGCCAGGCACCCTGCCCCATCAAGGCCCCTTATCTACCTGGCTCCAATCTACGTTATCTGATGACAGGATTTGGCGGGAAAGATCGAGGAGACGCGGGGGGAGAGGAGTCTGGCGTGGGACATCGTCGCGAGCAGGCGCGTGGAGACATGGGGGCTTTTGCCCAAACCCAAGAACTTTAATTTCTTTCATATTTCTATTATCCTGATCATCGATTAAAAGGAATCATCATTAATTCTACTGCTGCCTCCTTCCTCTTGATCATTCATTGATGAGGTTTGAAGGTCGATGACAGATCAGAAAAAGATCGAAGACGTCGTTACCTTCTCTTATTCCTTATATAATGTATATGTGATATTAAGCTCTATGTTGCAACATAGGGCATTACGAAGAAAGGTCCCTGGGAGCTACGACCCGTGCCGCTAAATTAGGTCACTTGCAAGTTTGATCAACATGTAATTCAACTCATTAAGACAGGTGTAAAAATGTGTCATTAGAATCAACGAACATTCACTCGATCGCCATAATAATATACGATCATTCAATTGTAATACATAACAAGCGAATATTCATATAATAAAAGATAAAGGGACTTCTTGCTGTTATACGGAATAAAGTCATTCACGAACCCAAGTCTTTAAAAAAAAAAATATGCATTTTCAGTCGAAACAGACGAAATAATTAAGTTTAGTTGTATATGCATGTACAAACAGATTGTATTTATTAATACAGTGTTGTTGAATAACACTCAAAGGATAATCAATATTACCCAAGCAGCATCGTTACCATGGTTACAATGATGAAAACGCAAGAAGAAGAAAAAAGGAGCTAAGTTGAAGAAGGGCGCCGTAACAACAGATGGTGAGCGTCCGTCCACTTTCTATTTTTTTCCTGACAACTGTTTTCTACTTAATGAACATTTACGACTCTACCCAGATGCCGTTTGCGTCGTGAGGTCACGGCCTGACCTACAAACCATTCATTCATCGTGCTTGTTTTACGATGACAGGGACAATTGATGGAGTCCAGGTTGGGACGCGACATTTATAAACAATACAAATGTCGGCGATAATTGATGAAGCTTGTGGCTCTGTTTATGATGTGGGTGACGGTTGTGCGTATTCGTAGTATTGGACATCAACAGGCAATGCTCACCAAGGGAAAATACATGTATCATTTGTATAGCGTCCGGTACGTGCACTATGAATATCATACAACAATTGCCCCATTGCGGAATGCCTTGTGGATCAAGTGCACTTGCTTCGTTGAACCCTGTCACTGGTGACCTCAGCAAAATGAGAGACGTTGAACCCGGAAATGAACTGCAGCTGGACAGGTGGACCAGGTGGGAATAGATCTGATCATCCGAGCGAATAAAACTTAACATACTTAAAACATTTAGAATCCAGAATTTTGATACCACAAGAGACACGGGGGATACATTAAAATTAATATTACACATCTGTATGGTATATATATAGAACTTGAGATGTGATTTAAAATTATTCAGAGAGACAAAACCACACAGTAGAGACAGAGGAAGAATTGTATTTCCTCTATATGGTAGAGTTGGTTGCGTTTATTGGATCTATAATAATTACACACGTAATAATAATAATAATAATTAATAATAATAATAATAATGACCGTGATGAGTCATTTCATGAGTGTTTCGGCTGGGATCACAGAGAACAGAACAGAAGGTCAAAGGTCAAAGCGGCTTCAACTCAGTACGAGGCCTGAGCACGCAGGTAATCAAGGAGGTTAGTTAATTTTAATTAGTAGGTTGATGAACGAGTTCACATTCTTTCCTCGTTGGGCGAGCGCCAAAACAAAGAAAGCCTTTAATAATTAACACGTTGATTAATCAAGTGATTGGGAAGCACTTGATTCGATATCGTGAGATATTGACGTTATTCCAGTTATATTTAGAATGTTTGTTTACAAACATTGGCATCGTTCCAAATAGGCTCGCTTTCAGTTTGTTACCTGCACTGACTACTTTCACCTGGCGTATTTGCAGACCTAAAATAGGAATCGTGATTCAATTAATTAAATGTCATAAAATACATCTATTTATAGTCTCACTCTTTCGCAGTCTATGCCCATTAATTAGGCGCGTACACGGAAGAAACGAACCTCATTGTACAAAACTTGTGCTCTGTCTGGGTTGTTTTATTTTTTTATTATCTCAATGCGCAAGATGTATGGTTCCTATCAGTGTTATTTACTGCTAAATGCTAGACAGTAGACAGGTACATATAGTGTACCTGGTACCCATTCCCCAGCGTCGACAGATCTCAAGGATTTCCTCCCCGTGCAACCTGACGTCGTGAGGCGACGTACGCTTTAAATGTACCAGAGAATCATACGCAATACTCAGAAAGAAAACGTGAGGTCACTGAGGTCAGAGGTCACTTGAGTCATGGTGCATCTATGAGTCGTATACCTTGTGAGTCTGATGTCACATGCAGGTCACATGCAACTCACGTGACATCACATTGCATCACAAGTTTCTGCGTAAGGTTATATCGATTAACATAAATAATTAGCATAAATCCAGTTATGCATTATTGTAATTTTATCACTTTATTACAGAAATACGTTAGATCTGGGTGCATCACGCTGCGCTGAATTCAATGAATCGAAATTTTAGTTTAAAAATATAATATTTGATATGGTGGTGCTCTCTTTTCGCGTTTCTTCAATAGAATTACATCGAGCTCATAAACGTTGATTTTTCAGGAGACTGGCGTCTCAGAGCACATCTGTAACGTCACTATTATGTCATCTGTCCATATATCATTGAATCATCATGACATAAATGAAACGTGACCCATACAATGTATATTCCGATTAAGATCAATTTTACCTCAATTTTAGCAATGACCAATGTTATACAAAGGAAATAATTCAAATTATACACCATAAATTACCGAATTGCATAATCACAGACAGTGCATTCGTGTGATTTCAGGCTTTCCTAGCAACCTCCTCATCAATTGGCACCTTGCTTCTATGACATCATCGCGGTGATCCATTGTCCACCTAAAACAATACCAAGTACAAAACAAGGAGAAGACGATTTATATCAGCCTCAGGTGACAATCAGACGTCGCGTCTCCGCGGAAATCACCCTTTTGCCAGACGAACGCGAATGTATCACCTATATACGAGATCAAGACGACCTTGGTTCCAGGTTGATTGATATAAGATATTATCAATAATCATCGTATAGGTCAACGATAACAAAAGAGAATGGAAAGCGATATCTCTTATGAATGAACCGGAAGTGCTTCTGTTGTCTTCCAAAGGTGTGAACTACGTTGTTGTTGTTGTTGTTGTTGTTGTTTTTGTTTTTCCTCGGGGAAGGGGGGGGGGGGGGTTGTTGTCCTTGTTGCGTCTTTTTTTCTCCCGCTCTCAATGTCAGGTGTTGTGCGTGACACCGTTGTTGAGTCAAGAGTTCTTCCGCTTTAAGAAGGTCATAGCACCCTCTTGAGTACATTGTATAAAGGTGGGCATATTCTTGCGTCAAGCAGATTAAGTATTGTGAAGTAAGAGGTCCAGACTATAAATCCACTTTACTTTTGTTTTTAATTGTTCTACACAAATGGATTTATTATTATTTTTTTTTTTTTTTTCTTTCTTTCTTATAATGAAATTCAAATCAGTCATAGCAGCACTTGGCTTTTTTTTTGTAATTTGTATAGTTGACTATAGAACAATACGGAGCTTGATTTATGAAGCGTGGATTTCTTGGGGCTGAACCCAGATTTTCTCCTGTCTGACGTGATCTATGGCGTATTCATCACGTGGCATTGATCAGATTCATTTGATCGAATTCTTCGAAAGTGAATAAAAATGATGGATAGCTTACCTGGAATGCTGCTGGAATCTGAGTCATCTGTTCTCAGCAGATAATGCACTTTATTTTGGACTGAGATATTTATAGAGCAGCTCCGAATCATGTGTCATATGGCTTGATGCAATGTGACATCGAATTATACGCGGTTAGATTCATGTGTAATTATGAACATGTAATAACTATTAAGATTTCATAATATCATAAAAGCGGGCATGTTACCTGTACGGTTGCAAAATTTAATTACGCGTCCCTTAATTCCATTGATTACTTATAGTCTGCACACACTACATAATTATATAGCGGCATAATTGCATATGTTAGCATGCATATAGTATATTGGATATATTATCATTCATTCGTAGTTGATGCCTGGTGATCGCTTGGCAATTTTGCGCTCAATTTAACACCCTGCCGAGGAGCGGGGCTGAGGTGAATTATGAATGAAGCGACCAGATTGGAGTAATTAAGATGTAGCGAGCGTGTAACGAGCTATCCGCGTGACAAGATGGCGTCATTGCATCCTCGGCGTTCCCATGCACCCAATGACCCTCGTTCACCTCATTAGCTTCATCGCCATACTCTAGCGGTCATCATATATCAATTCCCAATACCCTGGATTCACCCTCCCTCGGGCTCACACACCGATTCCCTTATTTGGCAAGCATCCCATGCCTTATATGGATGCGATGCTCTTTCGTTTTATCCCTTGGCTGTCTGCCAAGACTTCCCTTCCCGTCGCAGTTTCGCAGACGGCCCAATAACATTCTGTCCTCGGCTATCCTCCCTTCGACAGACATGTGATTTACGAGCTTTTTCGGTCTGCAATGGCTAATTTTATTGCCTCCAGTTTTAGTGCGCTCTGTTGTATCTGCTGCGTCGTCCTTATTGCTTATTTAGCATGCTGCAAAAACGTCATAAACGGAAAAGCCGACCACTTCTATTCTGCGAAATGCAATATCCTTGTATGCACACTCAACGCAAATCCTGATATTCAAGTGCTCAAAAATATTGCTATCTTCTATATCTCATTCAAAACGCTCACAATAGAATTGTCGGAAATTGCACCAAAGGATTTCTTTTAAATGTGTTCAAACGGTTTTCTTATATTATCTTATTTCAAAATCGATTTTCTTAGAACCTTCAGAGATATGATTCACACTGAGTTATTAGGGCATGCATGATATAGTAGAGAGGGAGAAGAAAAAAGATATGAACTTATTCAATTCATAATATATCATGCATCAAATACTCCGACACCACTGTATCTAATGTATATATAATGAACTATTTACAATTTTGGCCCAGTGATTTACATGCACATGCAGTGATGCACTGGAAATAATACATCATTATTTATTAATTTATGCTAATGTAGCCCGAACTGTTTTAAGTGTGGGTTGTTTTATCTTTATTTATTTATTTATTTATTTATTTATTTATTTATTATTTATATGTATATTTTTTTGTAGTTTTGTAGTTTTTTTTTACTTTTTTTGTATTTTGTATTTTATTTTGTATTTTATTTTTTTGGTGTGGGGGGGACAAGGGTGCTAATTGTTGATTGAATTTCAATTTGAACAGTTGTTGACAACTTACAGATACCTCATAATTAGATTAACATCATTTATTATGATGAATAGGTGTATTGATTCTATTATGTAGATCAGTTAGTGTGGAAATTGCATGAAATATTAGTCAACATTTATTTATATGTACTAGTATATTATAGTCACTTTTGCCAGCTAAAAGTATATGCAATATCCAAACAGAAATGAACATGATACCATATTACTTTATTGTTACTTGATTGTAGGAGTTGGAACATGCGTTGATGACGACAGTTAATCAAACACTATCATAATTTATGCTCATTCATTGGTGATTGGAAGTCAACAATCGTGAATTCTGAATAACAGTTATTCCTAGGAATATGCATTATGCTATCGCGGTCGAGGTAAACACGCCATTCACGGGAAAATGGGGGAAAATTACCGAGATTAATTCCCGGAAAATACTCTTATTGAAAGACCAACGAAATATGTAAACAAAGCACTTGATTCGCTTCTGCCTCCATCGGCATATGTATTGGAACAGAAGAAAGCGATTAATACGCAATTTGCATAATTACTAGACAAATAATAATTAGCAGCTTAAAAGCGAGCAGTGTCAGAAACGCGAATAATTTCGAGGAAATTCATAGAAATGAGCTCAGGTCGCCAAGGGCCACGCCCCAGACTCCTCCTCCTCCTCCTCCCAGTCCGAAAATCTCTTTTTCCGAGAAAAGCATAGAAAGAGATAGGAAAAATCTTCCTCCGCGAAATTCCAGGAATTACTGCTTATGGTCTTCGATGGAAGAGAAAACGTTTGTTCATTTATAATGCAAATCCTGCTTGACAACTAGCAGGGTATAATCGTTAAAAGTAGATTTTCTTCTTCTAAGGGAATCTAAGATCTAGTATCCAGTCTTGGGGTGCATGCATGTCTGCAGGAGGAATTATTGCGTGTGCATGGGAGGATGGCTGTGGCGCTGAGAGAGGGCATGCCTATCGGGAGTTTTCGGGTTAGAACAGTAACCCGAAACTCGTCATAATTATATGACTTAAAGTGAATAACCAAATAAATAAGTGGACAATTAGGTAAACCTTCATGACACAATTTGACTCAAAGTAATGATTATATACTTTGAGAGAAACACATAAATATGTTGAAAAGGTGCAACCCTTTTACAGTATATGGAATTGAAAAACAAGATTTTCTGTACAATTGTATTTTATTATTTTGTTCATAATCATTTAAAACCTATCCTGCTCTGACATGAATGAATGATACATATACGATTATATTTTCTCTTTTTTTTTTCTTCCTTTTTTTTTTTTTTTTTTTTTCATACACATAGAGACAGGGGATAGTGAACACTGATCAAACATTACACATTATTAATTAAAAGATTAAATTAAAGATTAAACATTAAACATTACATTATTTCTATAATAATTATAGACACAAAATATGCATTATGTAATGAGCTGAGCAGATTAGGGAGCCGCTAACCGATAGACCAATGAGCAGTCTATTGGTTAGCAGGTTAATCACTTAATTTATGTCAATCAAATCAAATTCCCTTAGTGTGCGCCATGATTGCCAATAAACATAATTCCAAGGGGAATTCTGCAAATGTAACGAACCACACGATAACGACGTCCACACAACACACTGGATTGCAGGCACGGCATTCACTCATTATCATCTCAGTGTGTCATCAAACGACTGTGTTGGTCCACACAGGGGTCAATGTCCATTCGATCACGAAGAGATTGACCATCGCACTGAGCGGAAACGGAACCCCGCGAGACGGAATGGTAATTACAGGGCTTATTCTTGGAAACGTTTTGCGTCAGTCACTATCGTGTTTCTGCTGGAGTGAATGAATGCACGACACAGATTACAGCCTTTTCTTTTGTAATGCACGCGGACTGCAGCACCGAGTTTGTTGCTCCATTTGTAGCGCAATTAAACGAGAAGTTAGGCATATAATGCAGCTGAAATAATAGCCTAATAGCCTAATAGCCTAATAGCTATACTGCCCTCGCCATCTGCGTCGCTTGTTATATCAAAGACAAGCTAGCAGCAAGACTGCAAGGGTGTACATAGCATGTGGTCGTTGGAACATCGTGTGGCAGCAAGATTTCTATTCCACGTATAAGCATAAGTCCCAAGTTTAAAGAGTCGATCCCGTTGAAATGAATAAAGACATCCCACAATGCATCGAAATCAATTCATCGGAAATTCGGAACAGCTGAAACGCACGCGTAAAATTAATATGAAAACTGCATAAATTTTGTCGATTCGACGCACGAAATCCGAGCAAACGAGTCATGCTGTGTGATCACTTGTATTCGTTGACCTACTTCGCGTCACCCCACGAGAGAAAATTTCGCCCTTCGCGTTCAATGTCGCCTCAATATAATATATTATATACCACGGTCACAGGATAAATGTAGGTCACAGAGATGAATGTAGGTCGACGGTTGGAAAATCCCGTCGTTAGTCACTAGACGACTTCTTCTAAACGCCCCATATGGAAAGGGCTAATTAGTACTTTCATCTAATTGCAAACTGCAATGCTCATCGTGCTGATATGGACTGATATCAGCACAGTTGTCTGTTCTTCTGAAAATCAGGTGAATATATCATAGAGAAGGACATTCAGACAATGAAATGTGAGTGTGTTCAAAATGGGGTTAATATATTCAGGGTATTCGGGTCAGCACTTGTATTTTGTTGTTGTCACTGCGTGGTCACATGTCAGTGTGCTCTTTCTACTCGGATGCAACTGTATGAAATGAATTGTCATTTATATAAATAAATAGGTTAGCAGTAATCCGGGCGTAGTAAATTGTCGTGCAACTTGTCAGCGACAAAGCACCACCTGGGAGTGAAATTATAATCATAATTATTTGAGTCACTTTACATGCACGTGCATAACCCGGTTAAAACAATGCACTTATTACCTGCAATATTAACCGCATTCATGCAGGGCATGCACATGCACTTACCAAAGGTCAGAGGTCAAAGGCATGGATTAGGGGAATACCCTAGATATGCAAAGCTGCAGTGGGTTTGATTGAGACAAAAATATTCTCATTCGTCGATTAAGAGGCACATAAAAACTGCTTGTCGGAATCGTGATAAACATACAATTCCTTGGCCTGACCTTGGGGCATTCCGGCGAAAAGAGTATATCACATGAGATTCCATGAACAAACATTTCATCGGAATTGTTCCAAGAAATGGCTAAAAGCCTATAGCAGATGGGAATGCGAAATCGGCGCAACTTATACATGCAGCCATTACTGTACGTCTCACATCATGATGTTTTTGTATTGTACTACAGACATAATATTACATAATATTACATAATATTAGACCAACGCTTGTATATGCGGAGTATACATTGATACGTTATACATGCAACAAGAGAACCAAACCAGGCTAATTGCGCTGACCGACTGGCTGACCAGTTGCCAGACAGATGGACAATGCCGCGAACTCTTTTATCGATGAGCTGGCGCCGTCCGCGTTGTTACGCGAAGTTATATTACGCCAGGCGCAGATGTTTACAGGACTTCTATCTGGGCCAGGTGATGTTTTCTTTGGTGTGACACAACATCGATCACATAATATACACGTAAGACTATTGACCACACCTAATACAATACACCTAATAATGAATACATCTAGTGCAGGTGTCCTGCAATACGAGAAGACAAAGTAATTTTACATTGAACCCCATCCAGATTGTAAGACCAAGCTCATAGAAAAATAATAAAAAAATGATTATACTTTGATCATTCAAGACCGATCAACATATGGGCGTTATTTTGCACTTGCGCTTCCGCAAAACGCCGTCTAATAGACGGACGAGCGAAACCCAATACCTCAATTGAAATTCCGAGCCACACCCTGAAGGATTAATCCCGCCCTTGTGTGTAGCCCTTATCAATGACCTCCCCCATCCCTCCATCTGTCCCTATACCAAAGCAATCGTCTCATATTCACCCCGTGGGTCACTAACCCCCGGCCTCCCCCCGTAAAGCCCAGAAAAGCATTTTTTGTTGTTTGTACAAAAGCGTTGGCGGCGCCAGTACCTCTGTGTGATCTTGCTATGATTGGATCCATTGCAATTGAAGGGAAGCGGCGGGATTCGATTTCATTTCCTTTTGATTGCGTCTGGAGCGGATGCCATGCGATGTGAATATAGCATTCAGCATATCTGAAGTGAAGAAGCAAAGGGGGTACGGAGGGGCTCTGAATCTATGATCCCCGACCGTTCCCTGGGTGCAGACACACTCGTTATGTGCTCTAATTCTTAGGAATGAGGCATGATTAAATGCTACCTTACAGATTGTGCGGGAGGGTACGAGGTAGCCATGGTTACAAGATGTGTGTGTAAAGATATTTTATTAAGGTGTGTCTTGAGGTGTTATCAGACAGCCTGCTATATATATAATATACGCACCCCAATGCGTCCGTTTTGTGCTATAGTTGAGTAATGGTGCATTTCGAAGGCCGCTCACTAACATTGATACAATCAAACAATAGGAACGAATGGTTTTCTTTGGGAGTAAAGAGCTTAATCAGACCCCAAGGACGAAGCAAATAAGCTCATTGTGGGTGAATGAAAAACACTTTGTCTTCTTGCAGGGATCGTTGCAAGTCCATAAAGTATAAATGGATCAACAAAGATGAGATGGAAATGGGGCATCTCCTTAATGAACCGCTGGGATAAGTGCAGAGCGAGCTGTTAGCATACATCACTTCGGAATTAGAACAGGACTTCCTTGGCACGTGTTGCCGATTGATTCGCTGCTATTACCTGCAGAGACGCAATCTCTTCACGTAGAGTGCATTATAGAGTGCAATGCAGCACAATGCTGTGCGTGTGCGTTACTTTAGCTCGTGTTTTGTGTTCGAAAATATAATAAATCTTACTTATGTATTTTTTTATTTTTTTTTTTTCATCTTCCTTTCAGTGGAATAAATGGGAGGTTTTCAATATATGTACATATATGTATTCACATAGGGATGCATATATAGGTCGACCTTGGCGACAACATGCTCCGGATTTCCGGATATCGGATATCACGTTTGAATAATTGTGCATTCCTAGTAGGCCAGTCAATATAGGGTTCGACCCGGACACAATTGCAGCATAATTATTTTTAGTGGAATACACGCGGAATGACATCCTTATTAACAAACTCAAAATCTGACAAAATCCCTTCGCTGCAACATAGGTAAAATCGCTAATTAGTTACCTTGATTAGGCCAAAGGTATAAGTGTACGGTTTGAACATAGGCACACAGCATATCAAATTGGAGATCTGAATGAGATCAACACAGAACATGTGCTATTGGTTCCGATCCATGTACCTGTAAAGTGCATGTTCGGTATGATCTGAATGATCTGAAAATATCAGAAAAAGTCAATTCACATCAAATGAATCGGTTTCATGAACCTACATACTATCAGAGTGAGTGAGTGATGGGGTTTTACGGCTCCACCCAATCCGATCGGATGATACGGGCGCCAGAACAGAAGTCCCGGGACCGCCGTCACCCTGGCAACCAAAGGACGCTTCTTGTACGATTGTTTTGTGACACCAACTGTCATTATATCATCACTGCATGCCATTCATGTATAATTAATTATGCGACTTGTACGTTAATCATCATAGTTTTTTACCTCTTTATTTTTGTTTTCTTCATTTCTATGTAATGTAAATTTCACTTTATGTCAATTGTAACACGCCTTCGAACAACGACAGAAGGCGTGGAATAAATAAACAAATAAATAAATAAATAAATAAATAAATAAATAAATAAATAAATAAATAAATAAATAAATAAATAAATAAATAAATAAATAAATAAATAAATAAATAAATAAATAAATAAATAAATAAATAAATAAAATTATAGAGTTCTTAAAATGCACAACAAACATGCTTTCAGTTTAGGCAAAGGAAGCATTCTGACGGAAACACAAAACCAGGTAGTTAGCGTCTAATAATAGCGCTGGCAAAGAGCCAACTATAAATAGAACATCTTGGTCGATCCGGAAACGGGAGCATACAAGTCGCCCGTCCCTCCCAGACTGCAATAATACCAGGTGTCTGACGTGAGCGGTTGTTGCTCTCGTCTTCATAGCTTCGTCTTTCGTTGCGATGTTATTGGGGTGAAAAATGGGGTTTTTATCTGGTTGGGAAACAAGTGGATTCACTGGTTTCTACTAAACGGTTGTTTTGGAGCAGTGTGCGTTTGCTTCTTACGGTGGTTGTAACAATGGCGGTGGTTGAAAAATATAACTAGAAAGTGATGTTAACTTGTCTTGGGTTGATCGTATGCGCGATTTTCAGCCTCTAATTACGAGTTCATGTCGATCAGATATGTTCATTTGCATGTATAAATAACCAGGAATGACTTTGATCAGAACCGAAAAACCCACGGAAGAGTGTGGTTTGGACAAAATCATAAACATTTCGTGGAATTTAAGCTGAACCCAACGAGAATTAATTCTGGTTCAGCTCAAATCGCACGAGACTTCTTCTCGATGGTGCAACATACCACAGCGTGTGGTTAATGAGAGCCACCTATTGGAATATTCCATCCCAGAAATTGAATATAGATGAAAAATTTAACGAAATTTACGTGCCAGTTCAATGTCATCAATTACGTGGGTTCTCGCCAATTACAAAAAGAGAAACGATATGACATCGTCATGATTTGAAATCATGGTTAGATTACATGACGATGTCAGTGGATGCTCCACCCATTTCGTTTTTCATTTTCAAAGGTCAGATTTAAAGGTCGTCTGCCCTGAAGAACGTCTGGTGGACTGTTGGGATGAACACGCGATGTCACGTGATCACTTCTGCTGCTAAAAGTGAGTTTTCTGTATTGTTTTCTTAACAGTTTCATAACAAGTATGACGTCATTCCACGACATAATTATCAGGAAAATTGTCCTGAAAAATATACAGCTGACATTGACACCTGGTGGAATTGAATCGCATCTGTTTTCACGGGAAATGTTTATAATTAATCGAAAATTGCCGAGTTATTTCAAGAAACAGATTTCGTGATACTGCTCGGAGAAGCATGAGTTGCTGAGTTGACATCTGGTGAAGATCAGAAGATGGAATCTTTCACTGGACGACATTGACACACTGCCTAATGCCGCGAAGCCTTTGATATCTCGGTTTGCATCAGTTACATCTTCCCCTAAGAGATATTCAGAAATAGTTATTATTTTATTACAAATTAACAACGAAATCATTTAGTTCAGGTCGTTGCGGCACAATCAGAGCGGAATGAACAGCGGTCGACATGCAAAATCGCTGTCATTTACAGTGTGTGCAGTTTTAAATCGACATGCATCCAGCATGCAGGCATAGGGGGGGGGGGCCCTATATAGGTAGAGGTGTACTTGGAACTTACAGCAAATTAATATAGACGCCTATTGCAATTAGAACCACACCCATATAGATGAAGAAATAGTACCTGGATATGTATTTATTAAGCCCAAAGATGCACTTGCTTAATCAGCGCCCAGGGAAGTAGATCAAAGATCGGCAAAGCAAACTTGCATGCTTCACTCATTGATTGTTTCGCTTCCTATAAACGGAGACACAGCCTTGGATTCCAAACAGAACAGCAAATTTAGTCAATCGAGCATGACGTGCAAAAACCACAGATCAAAAGAACAATGTATGTTCTAAAAGCAACATGTTATTTTAAGGATTTAAGCCGGCTCAACTTTCGACCTTGATGTTTCGATGAACGTGTCGGTTTATGCTTGGACCTGTGAAGGTCCCCAATGACGGAATATCGGCGGGGATGAAAATCACGTTCTGATGGGGAAGGGGAGGGGGTCTGTGATATCCAGGATATTATGCGTTGCATTGGTGTAAAACACACCTCCTGCTCATCGCTTCTGTGTCATTTTAATGGAACTGAAATGAACAAGAAATACGCTATACTCCATAACTTTACGCATCATTCATTCTATAATTCAATGCAATATTATTTTATTCAATCAAAGCCAATTGAACTGATAATGTGCTGGATGTCAGTGACCTCTTTAACCAATCAGAGCACGTTCTCTGCCGTTATCGGTCGACATGAACAGGCCAACAGTTTTGTGTGCATTTCTCTCTAATTTCGCCCTTGTAAAAATTAGCACTGAGTCTTAACTGAAAGACGTTGTTGCTGAATGATCTTGCTGAGTGCTATATGCAAGCACTGATTTTGCGTTTTACGTAAGAACAAACAAATCTAGATAGAGTTGCTCACTTAGATAAGTGCATAATTCAGTAGTGCGCAGATCTAGTTCAAAATCGGACTCTGTATACCCGGGAAAAGGGTCGGAATTTCGGATAACCGGGGCTTCTGTCATTATTATCATTTTCATTTTCATTTACATGTATTATTTATATTTGTCTGCATGTGTGTATTTCAACTTGTGAATAATAACTGCTTCGTACACGTGTAGGTATGTATATTTATATCCATTCCAAATATTTCAGAGCTCGGTGGTTTAAATTTAAGGTTGTGAGCTACACTGCTTGTCGACAAAGTCATTTGAAGGCACCCAGCAAAAATACCTGTACAGGCATTTTGATATCAGTTCATCCCTGTTGAACTATTGATTTTTATCTTGATCTCGTATTTGAAAAGACTATAGTAGATTAATTCATCGTTCTGAGCGCTTCATAACTTGTATCAAAATCATTTTGCCGACCTCTTGAGGAATTTCGCGGTGATATGACAGCCGATGATCAAGTGGTCGGTCAGAAATTACACGTTCAGGCATGTATATCATATATTAACTTATATGGCCAGTCATTCGGTGCGACAAATCGGCAACTAGATCAATGAAAAACAGTACGCTGTGATAAGATGTAGTGAATACTTATAGACTGATTAAATTTGCTCTATTTTAGTTCTAACATATGATAACCCTGCAATTGTGGTCTTCGTTTAAATCCTCCCCAAGAATAATAATGCTACATGTATATAAAATCATGTTCATCGGTAATTTTATACACCTGTAGGTCGGGGTAAAGAATGAGTATTTAAACTATTTTAATCGCTTCTACTAAAATATATCACGGCATTTATGTTGATGATTGGGAGAGGGAGCGATTGGTCGGTTGTTTCAGTTCTCTCAGCCAATGAGCATTCGCAGGAGAGACGACGTCGCACATTGGCTTAAGATGAGGACGTCAACGATATATATATATAAAACCTCAAAAATGCGGCATGGAAACTCACCTAAATAAATATCAGTAGTAGACAAATCAATTAAGGGCGATCTGGACACCTCGAGAGTGAGGTATAATTAATAAACATGTATAGCGTTATTGACGGTCCATGTCCATAATTGAATTTCGACGCAAACATTTCTGGACGTTCAAGTACGTGATTTATGTCACATGCTCCTAACACCCGCTATATTTGGACGTTCAACATTACTGGGTATTATCAAATCAACTATTTGAACAGTTGAACACCCCCATACCCTTCAGGGGTCATGTCTCACATGAGCAAATATAATACGATAGAGAGAGATACCCTTGCTATCTCTGTCCTGTATAATATGGTCATACTGACATAATACAATTATGGCACTGATCCAAGAAATCACCACATTTCGCAACAAGGCCGTTTGGTCGGCATGCGGTTATACTGGCGTACTGGGGGGGGGGGGGGGCGGGGTGTCATCTAAGTACAGTGGAATACTTAGCATTACGAGATGGGAAAATAAACACACACAGGATCGATGAGAATGAGAAATCACGAGATTCAGAACGAGATTGACGTATCGGGTTATCCATGGCTACAATGTCGCCAACATTTTTCTATGGATTCGTCTGTAACATGTTCCACGTGTTTCGGTTCGTTCTTTGGTCTTCGATATGGGCGATGACATTCCATACTTGTGCGCAATAGTTGTAAATAAATTCGCCTATATATTCTATAATAAAATAGTAATTAAGGTTGTATCACTGTGATATATTAATTAATAAATCCTTTCAAGGCCCCAGGATGATTGACCCATTGTTATTTCCAGACATGGTGCAGGCGATTTCCTACATTTTTTGACAAGATTGAACAAACAAGGATGTTGCAGCTCTGTAAAATCGAGCGAAGGAATTTCGTGGGTATTTTATCTGCACGTGATGAAAGGGAGGAGCGGTCCATTGACATCAAGTGGCTGTTGACCTTTGCATACCGTATAATTATCTGGAAGTGAAAGTACTACCAACCCGGTTAAAATTTGAAATCGAGGATTTCCTTAAAAACCAGTTAAAAATCAGCGGCTGTGTGAATCTTAAACACGGTTAGCGGAATATATTAGCAGATTAATTGTTGTATATAGCATTTATCGAGTTGCTTCAATGATAATTAAAACACTATTAGTACTTGCAAATAGCAATTATACTCTCGTATAACTATACAATACACCGTTTAAATGGCAAGCATAGGGAATACATTACACACCTTGGACGTTTTTACAAGCAACTTGAACTTCAAATGCGATTGCATAATTTTCAACGGGTTTCAATAGGTTGTCTACGTGTGAGTAGTTAGCCTTGAAAGGATGGGTGGCGTGTACCATCCAAGGGCGTCCTCGTCGAACCCGCATGGAGATCGTTTGGCACAAAGCCAATATTTATTTGAAATTGTTTGTGGTTTCGGTCTGTTGAGTGAGCGGCATCTCATTCATGTCACGATGATCAGGCGAATGAATGAGATTGCTTTAATTTGCGAGATACTTAAATACTTATCAAGTACCTACGTGTATCTCATGCAATGAACCTTGGTTGACTTTCAGTATAAATATATGGTCGGGTGTCTATCTAGTATCTAGGTCGCAATGCACTTGGATATTCCGATGTTACATAATGCGTTCTGCTTGTACACCAGCAGTAGCATAGATCTTCTTGTTATTTTTAAAATACTGATTTAATGACATTTGTCAAATGTCATTAAATCGGTATAATTTTAATAAAATCAAATTATTTGATTAAAATCCATCAGTAAAAAACCCACCCAGAAATGAAGAGTGGAGAGAACATATTTTAAATAATTCCCCCAATAAACAAATTTGAAATAAAAATTTAGGATGAAAAGGGAAAAATATTTACATATGCTGAAAATAACACTTCACAAAACATCTGCTTTCAGTTTCATGGGACCGAATTGGACAAAAAGGGCGGGAAATACTTGGCTGATAGCCAAATGGATTTGATGAATGAATGCGTGATATAAATAGGTTACGCTACACGAGCCTACGAATACAATGGAAGGCATTGGGGCGTACAAGCAACTCCATATTTTATGAATCAAAATAAATGCGGAGTCAGTCAGCTGTTTACCGCATGCAGACAGTTCTCAACTCACAGCGGATGCACTCTGTGTTATTACCGCGTTTGAATATCTAATAACAAAATATATAATTACTCACTATATAGTTATGTAAGAACAATCCAAGATATCACTTGATTAATGCGACTATAATTAAATAGAACAAAGCAATTTGGAGCTATAGTTTATGCTCCGTGGCTATTAATTTATCAATTTAATAAAATGTTAAATCTCACAACTCACCATTACTTACCAACTTCATGATTGTAATATATTAATTAGCAAGACTCAACCATTTTCGAGATTATTTCTGGTTAATTATATGCTTTAATTTCACTGAACTGTGAATCAATATTTTTTCCCCTCTCAAATAAGCACAAGAAACTGCTGTAATTATTGTTCAGGATTTCAAATTTTTTTGCTTTTATTATGAAAAAAAAAGACAAATAAACCTCCAATGGAGTTTTTCCCAACAGCACATAAATTGAAAAAAAATAAAATAAAAAAACTTCAAGTTCATAAGAAAATATTCTCAAAATTAGGTTTTAAACAAAGAAAAATGAAAATAATTATAAGCACATAGAGTGTATAAAACAGAAAGGAAAAGAAGAAAATGAAATGCTTTTGAATCGCCCATTAATGAACAAGAAAAATCATTAATTCAAGTGTTAATTTAGACTGAACGAAGAATTTTCACATTCAAAACCGATGAAAACAGATGCTGCAGATTCATAAATAGAAAAAAAAAGTTCTTAATTATACAGATAAATTATTAAGGACTTGTCTTGAATAATAAAGATACACATCCGAAAATAAATTAAATAAAAAGATGTTCTTATTATGAAACATTGATGTTATAGTGTTAGAAGTAAACAAAAAATATAATATAAATTGCTCAATTTCATTTTTTTTTTTGCAAGATGTTTCAAACAATAGGGAATGGATTCTTTCAACAAAATTACTCTTCAAAAGACAAAAAAAAAAAGAAAAAAAAAAAAAAAGATGAAAATTTTCAAGACTCCGAACTCTCTTAGAGTTAAGAAATACCGAATACCAGAAGTTAATTAGCTGAGAAGGGAAAAAAATAAAAAAATAAAAAAATAACAAGAATCAACACAGAATTTCCCTTAAAACAAAAGGAAAAAGAAAATAAAAAAAAAATAAAAAAAATTTCACATTTAAATTTGTTTCACAAAATGAGAGATGAATGCTTATGCGCTTAGAATAAAGCGCAAATTAAGCACAGTTCATGATGATTGATGCACACTTGAGGAGGAGGGAGCAAGCGCAGGAGGGTCACTACGCTTCCTGAGGGTGGATGAGGGCGTGAGGTAGCAGCAGGTGGTGCATGGGGGGTGGCGGCAGAGATGATGACGTCATCATGTCTGGTTTCATCTCGGAGTCAGAGAGCCTTGACAGTGGAGACTCGCAACCCGAACTCATGTCCTCATCACTCATTGGCTCAGATTTTGCGAGGTTTTTCTCATCACTCGCAAAGAGTCCACGATCACCCTCAATCACACGGAACGCCTCCAGAAGGATCTCCATGTTCCTGGATGACCTTTGGGGTGGCTCGCTCCACGTCCGCTTCTCCTCCTGGTGGAGCGTCCACTGCTCGTCCTGGTACCTCTCCGCCTGGATCTCGGAAGCAGCCTGGCGGATCTTGGCTGGGTACACCTGTTCCTCCAACTGGCACTTTTGCTTCTCCAGAGCCATGCGCTGGGATCGCTCCCGGTCCAGGGCTTTGCGCAGGGAGACCATTTCGCGACGCACGTCCACGATGTTCTGCTCGTCCAGCGCGAGGTCAGAGGTCATCCCGATGCCCTCGTCCGAACTCTCGGTGTCGCGCTTCTTGCGTTTGGGAGGCGGAGACTGGTCTTTGGGGGCGTTTTTCTCCTGTAGCATTTGATGCAGTTGCTGGTTGACGGTGAGCAGTCGCGTCTTCTCGCTTTCCAAAGCAGCGATGTAACCCACGGTCTGCTGCAAAATAGCCGCCTGGAACAAAACAAAAAATAATAAAACATGAGAATACATATACCAAACCCAACACCCCTACTGTTATAATGAACTGACCCGACCACCCCCTAGACTGTTGTCAACTGTGGACTCGTCTGCCACCCACATTCTTTGGCAGCGCGCCAAGGAGAAACAGCTGATTGAAGCATGAGCCCAGAGTCACCCTTTTGAATAGCGCTGCCGCATACCGCGACAGCTAGCGGCACTCGACACATTCCAATGCGTCGCTTCTCTCACGAGAAAGAAAATTATCAAAGGAAAAAATTAAATCTCAATCAAATATTGAGCAGCAGATCAGATTACTTTCAGAGGCATGAATGAACGCATTTTGCTATTCAGAACCTGCCCAGCGGATTACGAGACACGAGACACTGAATTACGTCACAGCCTAAAAACATATCAATTACCTTGCTGAGTTTCTCGCCGTCGCCATGGGGAATGAGGTTCCTTAGCGACTGGAAGCCAGCGTTAATGCTCTGCATGCGACGCCTTTCGTTGCTATTGGCAACCTCTCTCCGTAACCGCTTTTCCTGATCATGCATCCTTGGCTGGCCGTCCAGCAGAGGAGAATCCGGCCTGGGGAGGAAACAAACACTATTACATAACCATCGCAATTATGACGCGCCTGTTGCATCAGGCCATTAGGGCACGCGTGGCAGCAAGCAAACAGCGCTGCCTAGCAACCAAGTGATGAAGGGGCGGGGAGGGTTGGAGAGATGCCTGGGCGCGGCCTCAGAGCGCCCTCCTGAACCGAGATTAACCCCTCGGGGGTGAAGAAGCGGTCAAGAGGTCAGCGAATAGCGGTCATTCCGAGGACAGGGCTAAATGACCACGGACCACGAGGCGCGACTATAATTGAACAGGAAATCAGTGCACAGTGCGCAGCTGACGACGGGAAAGGAAATGAATTACGGGCACCGGAAGTAATTGTGGACGATAATCGGATACGGGGAATTATTTTTCCCGTTTTAATAATTGAATTGCAAAAAGAGCGGGAAGGGCGGGTCTAAGAGCGAGTTAAAACTGAATAATACTCACAGCATTGATGAACACAAATATATTAAAGTTCAATAATTTGCCGAGTTGAATAATATTCCCGTGGTTTAGTTAAACTGAACAGCTGACTGGTTTCAAGACTTTTGAGTGTGAGAACGGCGGAGGTGATCAGCTGAGACCGCGTGTGGTCTATATTTAGTGAGTGAACAGACGGCGTGGCAGCGTGCCAACAACCCGAACGCTGGCTCTCTGCCAGCTTACTCATTTGCATAATAGGCCACGCCTCCTTTGGCCCAGACAAGTCATGCGCTGTCTGGCAGTCGTTGCAGCAAGATCAATGTTCGCGTTGCCATGATTTACCTACGAAATGCACTTTACTACTTAGTTCCGATTTAAAAATAAACTTTCGAAAGTATTTTAAGATAATGGCTTTGTTTTGAAGATTGTTCGAGGCCAATTAGGGGCGGAGCTTACACCAAGCGTCGCATTTCTCTTTTTAATATCAGCTGATCATCTCAGAATAGAAGAAGTGAAATCGAAATTGAGGTCGATTGAGTCTAGTGAAATGCTCACTGCTATTCACACGCTGTGAAGAGAATTATTCTAATCTGGGAACAACAAAAATAAAATCAGGGGACAAATATAGTCCACAGCCTAAAATGCCTAAAATGTGTCAATTTGTATAATTTGTCAGATGTGGAGCACCGAATTTGTAAAATATGTGCATCGAATTTAATCACTTTTCCCCCCACCTCTTAAATAATCCATTATGATTATCCAAGAAGAGAAAGTGGGTTTAATTTAAACTGGTACAAGTTTAGTATACAGAACAAGTACTTTTAGTCACAGAGATTACACATTGATATCAATGATGGATTGAATCGAAATAAATATCATGGGTGATGTCACTTGAGAGCTCTTAAGTTTTGAATAAATTCAAGTTAAGTAGCACGGGTTCCCCTTCAGTGCTACCAACTAGAGCAGAACAAGCCCGACAGGACAAGAAACTTCGGCTATAGATCAGTGAACATAAGACTTAATGATTGATTCATTGAGTAATATAGAGTATGACCGCGTGGGGCGCATAGAGAACGCGGTCGACGAAACAGCTGTTCGGTGTTTGGCGTGGCTCGTGAAGCGCGTGGCTCATTGCCAGAGAATCGCCTCAACCCGAAGTGCTCGACCAACTTCAATCAAGATTTCTAGGAAAATGCAAAGTTAAACCATGCAAATTTTTACATAAATGCAAAGAGTAAGAATCACTCGACAATTTTTCATTCATTACTTGTGGTGACGCATGATTGAAATTATGAAAACAATAAAAATGTCATGATGACTCATCGCGAATCGAGGCGATCAGCTGCTTTTGCTCACCTGCTGGAGAGCATGTCTTCCTCATCCTGCAGCTCCAGGTCTCCGAACTCCTTTCTTTTGTCACAAGAACGGGATGAAACGGACATTCTCATCTGGAAGGGTGTTGTTGAGGGATTCCCGGAAGAATTCTGTCAAAAATTGTAATCCGTTTGGAATGAGAGTCAATTGACTGTCACCAGTATACACAAACACGCGTGTTTTGGAAGCGGGCCGAGCAGCGTAACTGACTGACGCTCAAGCGAGGCTGCTTGGCGGGAAAGCTCAGTCACGCACTCTGCGGGGTATCACTACGCGCCAACAAATCAGCTGATCGACAATCAAAATCGATTGTTGCATGTGGGGATTATATTTTCAACAATAAGGTTTATATTTTATTGTATTTATCGAATAAATACTCAAAACCACGTTACTTTTTATTCATGAAATATGAAATTACCGTTGAACTATTTTTTTGCCGTTTCACCGGTCGCAACTTGCTGGGCCTGGCGTAGTAATTTTTGGCGGGACAAGCTATTGAGCGAGGTTTTTACGGGGAGAACATGTAATTGGGATAAAATAGATGGAGCAATCAGCTGAGCACATCGAATTCGATTTTTGTTGGAATTGTAGGGTGTGCGAACGTGGTAATTTTGTCTTCACATTCGGTTGAAATACACATACACCTCTCCTCCACCATCTTAGGATTCATCACATGAAATATATTTATAATTTTTGTTTGCATATATTACATTATTTCTGGTTAAGAATCCCGCCACACATCCAAAATGCCCCCCTTTGATTCTGAAACATAGAGCGCCCCTGTAAATTATATGCGGCTTCGTGAGCGCATTCTCTTACTGTAATGAGCTGCTGGGCGCCGTCACTCCACTAGAGAGAATTTAAATTCTGATCCCGTACACATATCGACCATATATTAAAACAAACACCTTTTACGCAATATTATGAATGCAAATATATAGATATATATCTATATATGTCAAAGCAATCAGAATTCATACCTAACAATACATTCATATGGTTGTAAGTGTCAATCATACACCCAACCGAAAGCAAAATTCTCTACAGACTCTATCCGTCTGGAATGTAGACGAGGTCGAGACATGGCCAAATACGTCAATCAAACTGCTGGCTGAACCACCAGGCGCGCGCCGATTGGTCACGAAGGGCAAGAGGCGGGGCTCATCAGCCAATTCAGCAGAATCCGAGATCTAGTTTCGGCGGTTTTGCCTAAGCGCCCACACGTGCGCCTTCTGCAAACGTATGGCCAATCCAACCAAGCTTTGACACAACGCGACCATGAAGTCGCATTCAGCCGGAATCAGAACACTGCGTTCGTGATACTTCTCACCACAGCGGCCATTCATATCCGGCTTCTAGCGCGTGTGAATTGAAAGTGTCCTGAAGCCATGGAACGAAAGAATAAATGGCGGGATCTTTTCACTGGGTCTTCTTTTACATGCACTCGTCGAATGGCGCTAAAAAGTGCGAATGATATCTCTTGAATATAAATCGAGTTTATGCGTATTTTTCAATAAACACACGCGGCTTGAGATCAGCGGAAATGAGGTCACGGTATAATTATGCCGTGTCACGGTTTGTTCCCTTCGCCTTTGTAGTGTTGGTGTTGTTGACATTTTTTCCCTCGCAACCACGAAATTATTCTCAGGTACAATTTCACCTCAATATTCAATAAAATTGGCTAGTTGCCAAAGTATTTGAAATGAGGGTTTTGTTTCGATCAAGAATGATGATTAATCTAAGAGTGACACTTGTATCAATTTAGCCAAGACAGATGGAAAAATGGGAGCCTTTGTTTATTTACCTTATTGCACCTACAGACAAGTAAAGAGATAGTGATAAGAGTTGGACAATGGCACACAGTCTACACAGGACAATAAACGAGGGAGGATGAGGAAAATACAACATTAATCATAAAAATGATAACGCCATTGTCACCCTGGTGAAATTATTTGCATATTATGTTGTAAATCTCCGTGTTGAGAATAATTTATGCCAGGGGAGTTTCTTCTCCCCGGGATGTTTGCATGGATACTCATCATGCACTATTGATAACAATAACATGACCTGCACTCAAAGCCCCAGGTATCTAAATACGGAGCAAATGGTATAAAATATAGATATGTCAAAGATGACTGAACGCCAGCCAGTGTGGCTGCTGAATACATTGTAGTCACGCTATGAGTGATTAATTATTGGTGCACATGTTTGGACCTAAATGCACTTGAATTAGGACTTAGGGGTAATGCAGAGGCTTAATCGAGTGTAAAACATTAGATATATCAGCGATAATCCGCACATCTTGACCAATTATGAGAGCAACGATAAAAGGAATATTTTCTCTTGAACAATGTTTTCTTGTGATTAGTAGAATTTGTTAACTATGGACAAGACAAGTATAAGGAAATGGAAGTTGGACTGGTGGTGTGCGTCGGTTGCTGGTTAAGCCTTGAGTGCCGGGGCTATGCATGTAATTAATAATAATTATCTACTTGTACTTATGCTTGGGTGCAATGCGTTATGATTTACATGCTACTAGTACTAATTACTAGTAGTTTTTGCGACACCTAGATTCTGCAGGATCATAACGCAATCTGTCAAGTCTGGAAAGTGCGTTATGATTTAAAGCATGTGCAGCGCGTTGAACAGAAATCATAACGTTAACCTTGCTGTTTGATTATCTTGTGTTCCAGCGATCAGATAGTGAAGTTCAGCTCAAGAAAATGATAAAGAAAAATCACAAGAAGGCGACACTGATATCTCGAGTTATTCATCCCATGAAATAACACAATTCTCAATCGACGAATGATAAATCTATTAAATCATTAATAAAGAAATGCAAAATTTCGTTTACTGAACAGCGATGCCGCATATCGTTCTTTTGTTTGCTCGCGGGGGGTCCGCGCATGCGTACTCTTCCATTCAGCACGCGAGAATCCAGGAGTGTGGAATTGATAACATTTCAAATATAGAATATGGTAAGTGCTGGGTTGACAATCATATGATAGGGTCACTCAGTACACTTCTTAAAATGCAGTTGACCACAATGTATTGCATGTCCCTGCGTTATTTCGATAATTACCCTGATCTCAATCACTCATGACTGTTACATTATCAATATCATGAGTACATAACTGTATGATAACTTCATAAGCCTAAGTTACTCCTAACGACCTAAGGCTTTATGATAAGGCTAAATCATTAGCTTGCAGTAGTCAGGTACTGTATTATCTAATAGCACTCACGTGACCTCAGATCGGATCTGACCGTCAGCCGCGGCTGTCAAGTGGGAGACCACCGTCCTCTGTCATGGTAAACGTAATCTTAGCCAGAGTGAACTACGAGTACTTGCATCCATGGATGTCCTAATGATTGCAGGTCATGTCCCTTGACTAATCTTGTTCCAAGCCTCTATGTTGATAATTAGATCAGATTAGATTAGATATTGATCGACTCCACCCCCACACGATCATACGATGGCAACAGAATGGATCTAGTTCCTTGACCTATTAATTTCTAGTTCCTTGACCTATCAACAGCTTTGAAGTTTGAGAATGATTGTCACTAATTATAATCGGGGCTCAAAATAAGAGAAAAAATGTACTCTCAACGTGGCCAGTAAACAGGGAATATTTACTCGCCAAAATATATTTTTACTTGCCAGAAATTCTGACGAAAATTATAGCATAATATGTCTTGATTCTAAGTCACTTTCTCAACCAATTGTTATTTAATTAAGTCGATCGTCTGTGGCCATGCACTGCCATATAGCACACCTTTATCTAATTAGCAATACATCATAAGCATTCATTACTATCACTCTGCCACTTGCAAAGTGTGTTTTCCTCCACTGGGTTATGCTGGTATGTTGTGTTGTAATGGCCACGTGTCCAGTCTGAATTAGGTGAGCCAAGACAGCCAACAAATGAAAATTACAAAGGAAAACGCACAGACTTGTCGACGCCGCCAATCCTTTGATCGACCCTTAGCGGGAATCTTCAAAAGAAATATATAAAAAATGGTTAACTCGAGCGTTAACTAAACCGTTGCTACTACAAGTACTATAGTAGTCAGACTAACTACCAGTATAACATACTATACCTAAGACGCGACTTAATTTGAAAAGATGTGAATGCAGTGAAAACAACGGCGGCACCACAATTAACTCGTCTGATCTGGCGTCAAACTTGTCGCATGATATCAGGCGCCCCTATGGGCTCACAGGTTTAAGTTTTTTATCTGAGGATTGAGCAAAAATCTGTTGCTTGGGAAGTTGGAGTTGACCAAAGAATCTGCCCTTTGCATTATATTTAGAGACCTAAATTTTTACTTGCCATCTGGCGACCATTGGCGAGTAGTTGAGTCTTATTTCGAGCCCTGATTATAGTGTGTATCATAAATTCTGTTCTCAAACATCTTGTCTGCCACGATGAAGATTTGACCTACAGCTTAATTCCAAGTACTGCTTCACATGGCATGGTGGTCGTCAACGCTGGCTATTTTCTGAAGCTTCGGGTTTGAATGAAAGGATTGCAAGGAATAAAAATATCAAAACATTTTTTTCTCCTGAATTAATTAAACTCTGTAAGTTATTTTGTTTACTCACCCGCACGCGAGAGCCTGCATTACTTGCAGTAATTAAATGCTTGAATGCATAACAATGGATGAGAATCAACAAAGCATACTTCATATCAACTCCAAACTTATATAGAGAAGATCAAACTTTCACCAGTAAAGTCGTGAAGTAAATGTAAACAATGGGATTAGCAATCATTGGAAATGATAAGCTTTAGAAATCAAATTAGAATTAATGATCAAGCACATAATAACATATAATTGCACAACTTTCTTATTCGTGATTTTGTTTGCTGAGGGGTTTAGGGCTTTATCAGTGGAGTATCGCGCAGCTCACTTTTGTAAATTTGGTTAAACGTATTGGCTTAAAAGAAGGCAGGACATCAAAGCACCTGACAAAACCTGACCAATCACATGTCAATCTGCTCTTGATTGGTCAACTGCCTGAAGGGGCGTTAATTGGTTGATCCTAATAGCCTATATAACCATCAAAGATATAACTGCAATGGAGTGGGCATATATTCGGCTCCGTATTTGACTCCGACAAATATATACTGCTCGAAGCTTCGACTTCGGATATTCGGACAAATTCAATATTCACCCATCGCTAGTTTTAATTGGCTGACTCTTAAAATCAATGTACCGTGGATCTCAACTTCGGCATTGTTGGTGTGCTTGTCATTGATTACCTTTGATGAATAACCGACAAAAAATAGCGCGCATTTGCAAATTTTGATTTCGCATTCGCGCCTCGAATTTCGACACATCAAGGTTTTACTGATAATGATAATGTTACATGTATCAAATCATTGACCCTAACACAGGTTTTTCATTTCCAAGTTAAATTGCAATCTGCAATTCTGAATAATCGAACACCAAGAAATAATTTTCCTTTTCGTGACCTGACATTGTCATAAGGTGACAATCACTGTGTCACTATGTGTCACTAATAACTCACTTTCATCACTGACATTCTCAGACAATTCATGATCTGCTGGATTTTCCGGTTTGATTACCTCCTATCTGTGCTCCACAGCTTTATTATTGTGTAGATAAATCGCCCATATTTTGAGCTGCAGTTCTGCTGACCCCTTGCAATGATTTAATTGGTTGATCACTTTGATTAAGTTTCCAAATCAGTTATGTGTAATTGGCTTATACAATTACAATTACAATTGTACATGCTCATGGTGAGAGATGGACTGCTATCCACAACCAATCACCATCACATGTCAAAGCACATTATGTTGATCTGTTGTCAACTTGTCATTCATTCAACAACTGGTTGTGCTGTTAAATGAATGGCAAAAATACTTATAAATATGGAGCAATATTAACAATAAAGAAAATAAACTTTAATCACCAAAAAAAGAATGAGGATAATAAAATGTTACAAAAATATGGCAAATGGTTGATTTGATGGTAGGCACAGAAATTAATGACGCCATCTTGGTAAAATTACATTCAAAAAGTGGCAAAACAATTTGTGATAATGATCACTAATCACTAGTAATCAATGTTATCAATCATAATCACTCAATTCAATTTTATATTGCTCTACTTATTAGTAATTAATAATTATGAAGGGGCCACCTCAGAGCTTGTCTTCCTCTCTGCTCTTTATCCTCTTCTCGATCCAATCATTGTCTATTGATGCGATGCCCTCCCCTTCCTTGGTTCATCTTCTTCCGATGTAGAAAGGATACTTTCTGCAAGATGGCTTCAACCTGCTATTCTCAATGTTAGCTTTTCTGGGGCGATAGCTCATCTTTGCGATGTGATTTTCTTTGGGGGGAAGAGGGGCAGAAAAACCTGCCTGCTTCAGCTCAATACATATATTCTATTAGATGCATGTTATTGCATTGATGTCTTCCCTTTATTAAGCTCTCTGGACTCAATTGTGGAGCCTGGTAGAGGCTGTGAGTGTGAACCTTCTTTGGTAAAATTTAATGGCCTAAAATTGCATTGTGTTTACTTCACTGCCTATCTCTCAATGGAATAATGTCAATAATTAGAATAATTAATGATTCCTGTACAATCCATGAGCACAAGTAGAACGCCCAAGCCTCTGTGACCTTTAGGTGTTAGGTCAAAGTACAAGTCACTATAATGGTGGTTCATGTGGTATAACATCACATGTCTAAATCACTCAGTCACTCTCTGAGGTTCAATAATTATTGATAGTACCAGTATATATATTTGATTACGTGTATTTTAATTCATTAGTCATTAGTGATGACCAACTAATTAACAACTAAGAAGTTCACATAGTGCACGCTTTTCCATTCTTTGACTAATGCTTCCTGTGTTATGTAATTCTTATTTCTTCCTGCAGACGCATAATGCAATTATTTATTAATGCATTAATCATAAATGTATTAACGAGGTGAATTCTCAGCCTCCATGAGTTCTCACAATTTTCGGAGTTCTCGATTTTTGGAATTTTCGGAATTTGTTTTGTGTTTTTCGTGGATAAGCCAGGAATTGTCCTGACTCCTTTTTGGCGATAATTATGCTTAATTTTGCAATTTTTCCTGTTGCATTTTATGCAGAGCATAAATGCAAGTATTCAACTCTGTTCTCCTGGTTGCGGCTTTTCTGTCACGAAATTTCAGTGCTCTATTTATCAGTCATTATCCACGCACATATAATAATTGCTCAGTAATCAGAAATCTTTATCTCGAGATATGTGTCTTCAGTGTTGTATCTAATAATACATGTATTCTAATTATCAATAGTATTTTGCCTGCTTCGGTTCAAAATCTCGACGTGTGGCTCTCATTGCGCTTTATATGGCGTCTGATCTTGGCTTGGAGCTTCTTTTCTTCCTGATGCAAAACATGTGTTTTTAAAAGAAAATATATTTATGGTCATTTTTCTAAAAATTCTACTCTTAAATGCTGACTAAAAATTCAATCAAATGGGTGAAATCATTTAACTAGTGCGTGGTGTTGTGTAAATGATAATTATTAATTTTATTATGCGTTCCAACTGAAAATGCCATGATGACCTCATTCGCTGTTTGCAATGTTTCATAGCTTACTCCCTGTGACCTCCGGTTGTGACCTCCAATGACCTCTATGAAGGATGATTGTAATTATTAATTCTGAAGGTTTATTTTTAGTTGTTTCTGTTATCTTCTTGATTTCGTTAAGAATTGCCTCCAATGGAATTGTCCAAATCAGAAATTAATTAAAATGCAGCGGAAGTTGACCTATATACCTCACTCACATAAACAAAGTCAACACAAAAATATCACAATTCACAGGCTTCCTCAATAGACTTGTTCGAGCGCTCCCTGCGCTCTATCTCGCGGGAGAGGAACTTCATGAGGAACTCCAAGTCACTCTCATGTCCATCTCCTTCTCTCGCACACTCGAGGCGAATATCGGCAGGAAGCCGGGTCAGGAGGACTGGGGTTAACACCACTCCATAATGGCGTCCGGTGACCTCGACGGCCTCCAAGCACCTTACATGCTTTTGCAGGTCATCATGCAGACGCCACAAGGAAGCAGGGGTTTGTTTTCCGGTTGGAGCCGGATTGTTCAGCAGAGCTTGGATGTGGGAGAAGACAATTCTCTCACGACGACCAAACCTCTTCTTCAGCATCTCACATGCTGTAATATAATGTTCTGCAGTCACAGGTAAGCCCTCGACGCATGCCTTGGCTTCTCCCTGCAGCACGGACTGCAGATATGTCATTTTGCTGACAGCAGGCAAATCGCTCTTGTCAACGGTGACCTCAAACTTCTGCCAAAACTCCTGCTACTGCATAACATTGCCACTGAACTTCGGCAGCTCCAATTTGGGCAAAGCAACTGCAGTGCTACAGGAAGATGGTCTTCTTTCTTCTGTGAGGGAGGGGGAACGCTTCAGCTCCTCCAGATGACGTAATGCACGTCAACGCAGGGATGATAACTCCTTGGGGAACTCATACGCCTCATCAGCATCGCCTTCGTAGTCCACGTCGTCCAACGTCATGCTGTAATCGCGCTGGACAGCCCTCAGCTCAGCCAGTGCCATCTCCAGCTCACTTAAATGGAAGCGAACGTCGAGCACATTGCCGTCGGCGTCGTCCAGTGCCACCCTAAGCGAAGAGGCCAGCATACGGGCCTGCCGACGGGCATCCCGACGCCTCCTCTCCAAAGCGGCGATCTCTTTCTTACCCATATCGATGATCAAGTATCACAATGGGAAGAATCACACAATTAACGAAAAGTCTGCGCCTAATTCCCGGGTCTGGGCACCAAAAAAATGTGGCGGAAACAAACAGGGGAGTTCAACCACACTCATATAAAAGTTCCGGGAAAAACAAAGGCGTCAGAGGTTCTCGGATTCTATAACACGAATGAATTTATTTCGGTACAAGTACAAGCGCGGTCGCGCGGTGAGCACGCCTCTAACCACATGCACATAATAATGAGGGGGCGGGGCCAACAGCTCCCCTGACCTTTGCACATTCCACAACAAGACTCAAGCACCAATTTCCACAACACATCCTCCTAACAATTTATCAATCTCTCATCATCCCACACATCACATACGGCGCTCTCACCTGGTCAAAAAGTCACCACATACACACATTAATAAAACAACAGAAGAAAGCAATCAGAACAATCACAAAATCCAAATATAACGCACACACGCAGAACCTCTATTCAAACAAACAAATCTTCTTAAAATTGAGGATCTGCGAAAGCTCCTTGAATTAAAATTTTATTATAAGTGGAAGAGTGGAGTACTTCCGAATTATTTCATAACTTTTATCAGTGCTGGACGAGGAGATGATCGGTTGCGGGTCCCGTTGCATCGACACCAATTCTTCCAACTGGGTCTCCGCTATTCAATTACCAACACCGTCAACCCATTCCCACGCCATCTTCTCTCATATTCATCAACTCATTCAATAGCCTCATTTTCAAAAAGAATCAAATCTCATTCCATCAATCAATATTCATATCAATGTTTAATAGAAAACTGCTATGTCTGCAATAATCAAAATTAATATCCTATCAATAGTTCTCTCTCCCTCTCATGCTCGTCTCATATCATTATCATCATGAATATCATTATCATTTTATCATCCCCCGGGGTGGCCAGCGCGAAAACGGACACTTGTTGTGCCTTAGCCTGGTCTCCCTGCATCATCATACTATCATCATCATCATTACTACCATTAGTCTGCACCCGAAAAAAAAATATATATATATATATATATATATATATATATATATATATATATATATATATTAATTTGCATTAAAAATGTGGAGGGAGGATCTTGCATCCTGGGAGGCGTGTGTGTGTGTGATTGGGGTTTTACGGCTCCACCCAACCCGTTCGGGTGATACGGGCGCCAGAACAGAAGGCCCGGGACCGGGGTTTCCCCCTACTCTTAACGATAAATCCCAAGGGTTCTTTATCCTGCATACCACCATAGACAGTAGTACACAGCGCCCCGCCTTGTTATGCAGTTGGGCAGCACTGCAGAGTCACCGAAGAATTACAATTGTAATTCACAATCATAACGCCCGTGGCCTGATCGGGTCTCGAACCCGGGACCTCGACCCCCACGGTCGGCATTGGATTGTAGTCAGCGGTTTAACATCCTGGGAGGCACGTCATGTCTCTCCTGGGGTCTCTTTCACTTCAAAGGAGTTCGATGACTGCATGTTTTATTTTAGATCTTTTGATTACTTTCTTCTCAAGAAAACTAATTTTAGATATGTTTTTTTTTTTTTTTTTTTTTTTTCAGCCGCAAATTGGCAATTATTGATGATGACACCGGGTCATAGGCCTACTGATATAACACTTGTTGATAAGGAGTTGTTACCAGTTCATGAAGTTGAAGATTTGTGTTTTATTTCTTCGGCAATAGCTCAATAATTCCGGACAGATTAGACTTTTTTTTTAGTTCGTGTACAGATCTACGTGAATCAAGAATTCATTCAAGATTGAGAGATTGAGAATTAAAGATGAAGGAGACCCATGAGATCTGAGTTCATTTCATACATTATTCCGATTACAATTTTTAAACATTATAAATATTAAATACCTGTCATTGTCAAACCGTCTAACAAATTACAGTAATATATAATTGAGGCCTAGGCCTCATTGAGCGTCCCAGAAGAGATAGACAGCAACAAGATCTCCTGCGGAACATCAATCTTCTGGGACAGTTCAATCAGGAAGACAACTGCACACGAGACCCCCGGCCGAGGCTAGCATGGGTGGTCGTCGTTCAGCGAATCCAGCGACCCTCGTTGACGAGAGCGTCGAGGGCCTCTTCACTCGCTTCATCTCTCATTTAAGTCAGGAAGTGTACTTAGCTGTTGGATCACTTGCCTCTTGTGTCGCATCAATGAAGGCACGTGAGTTGTCTTTGCCAAAGTCGTTGGTAGAAGTCGCCAACTCGGATTACCGGTAATCGCTGCTTGCAATCACGTTGTTGCTTTTTTAAATATTGAAAGTGTGTATTGCGGTGGGCACCTTTATTTTGTATTTCATTGGACTTATTAATTGTGTGCAGCAACGTCATCCGTGCCACAGCATTTCATTCACCTAATTTTTGTCGTTTCTTTCAGGATGCATACTGCGCACCATCAGGCGCGCGTTCACCAGTGGCATGAGTCTGATGGCCGCGTCTTCTCGCAGCTTGGATGTCGCCCAAATTCCCACGCCATGGCCTCTCCTCCCACAGACTTCGCCCCTCAGTCGTACACCATGATGCCTTGCTACATGCCCGATACTTTTGCACCCATTCAACCCGCCCTTCCCCCTCCGCTCATGAAAGCAGACGTCAGTTATGAGATTCATCTGTCTTTTTCTAATCAGCGTTTCTTTCAGTCTCCTGTTGCTCAAAATTGTGCGAGAATTGCATCGAAGGGACATCTTATGAGCCAGGTGACTACTTGTGGGATGTATTCAAAAGCTTATTTAAAAGTAACGCCGATTTGTTTGGATGTGGCGTGAATTTTTACAAAAATGCTGTTTTCTCTGAAATTGTGTGGTATATCACAAAGTAATTACCACTTAGAGTTGAAGTAAACACGCATAAAAATTCTGTTTGAAATTTTTGAAGGTTTCACCGAGATTAAAAGTGGAGGAGGGCAGCAGCTCTGCATACCTTGAGTGCAAGTGGACGGATTGCCACGATAAGTTTCCCGCGCTGGATGAGTTAGTTAATCACATCAATGATGCTCACGTACGAGCAGAACGCGATGCAGAGTACAAATGCCTGTGGAGGAACTGCCCACGCAAGGGGCGCGGCTTCAACGCCAGGTACAAGATGCTGGTTCATGTGCGCACGCACACCAACGAAAGACCTCACGTGTGCTGCGTGTGCGGGAAAAGCTTCTCACGGCAAGAAAATTTGAAAATTCACAATCGATCTCATACTGGTAAGATAATTTGTAATAGAAAAATTGTATCATTATTATTATTTTATATTTTTAAGGGGAGAAGCCCTACCTTTGTCCCGTCAAAGGCTGCAAGAAAGCCTATTCTAACTCAAGTGATCGCTTCAAGCACGTTCGAACTCATGAGACGACCAAGCCATATTTCTGCCGCTTCAAGGGATGCATTAAGCGCTACACTGACCCCAGCTCATTACGCAAACATATCAAGTCCAACAGGCATCAAGTTATAGACGATAATTATTCAGAAAACGTCTGTGCTGTTAATCAGTGTGAGTTCAACTCAGTGCTCATCCCTCCGAACTTTCTCTCGGTCCCCGTGGATACGGTTGCCAAGGTAACTGGTCAGGAATCACCCCTGGACCTCACTGTTGCTCCTGCGCCATCACATAATGGTGGCATGTTGATGCAATGATCCACTGCGTCTGTTGTTTATGGTGCTACTCTTGTTTTTTTTTTGTATTCATGAGAAATAAATTTTTTTGTATTTTTGTTCTATTACGAGTGTTTTCAAGGGGGTTTAATTTCCTAACTTCTATGCAGACACATTACATTTTCATTACATTTACATTACATTTTCATTACATTTACATTACATTACATTTTACCACAAAGTTGGTGGTAACCATTTCTGAGGAGATTTTTATGGATTTCGGTACTTACATGCTTCAAGACCAATTACCATGATTAAATATCCTTTTTGAGAACTGATTGTTTTAAACTAGTAACAGATCAGAAGATGCTTGCTGTGGGCTTATTCCTAGATACATCGAATTTCAGAGGTTTGAAATATTGCTTTCTTCTCGCGTTCCATTTCAGACTGTGGTGCCATGACAAAAGTATTTCTCCTATTGTTAACAATGGGAGCCGTCGAGTGAGCAAATCTTTCAGCAGTTCGCATAAAAGAAATCTCGTTTCAAGCTATTCTAGTTTAGCGTTTAGAGAACAGAAATGTTCTATTTTAATGTCTTGAATATCATTCACAGTTGACAATATTTTCTTTCGTCACTCTCAAAAGCCCAAAGAATTGATATAAAAATGTTCCGAAATGAACAGAGGTCCTCTTTAAAAATGGCTTATGAAAACGATACTAGTACCGCAGAACAAGATTTCCACAGACTACAAATTTTGCGATTTTATGGCTCAGGCTTCTTATCGCGGTCAAGGGAAGAGTCATGTGATAAGATCTCCCACAAAGATTTTGTGGTCGATTGTGACCCCGAATATAGTGAAAATTTCATTCCTGTTCTACAGTAATCAGAAACCTCCATAAATAGAGATATCTGAGACAAAAGGTTGAAACCATTAAAATGACAGAAATTGTTCCAGATCCTCTACACATGATTAGAAGAATGTTGAAATGTAAGATATTGCATTTGGATCATTGATAATGGGCCAAGTTGTTGCATGTTATTAAGCTCACATGAACTATAAGTGACCCCTCATGCCAAAACCTGCACTAAGTCGCGTTGTCACATATTTAGGTTTTAATGCCTTCTAATAGCTGATACAAATCCATTCAGTTTGATGCAAGAATTATCTAAATCGGAGCAGTAGTTCAAAAAGTTACAACCTGTTTGCGAGTCAACCCCACACGTAATCAAAGATGAGAAATTCACGTTAAAAGGTTGGCAGAGATTCAAAATGATTCAGCTGTCAATACAGTAGGCTCACAAAATAACAGAACTTACTGGTCACAGACCGACATGATTGTTGAATGTGAGGAAAGAGATCGTTTGCTTTATTTCGCCACCTGAAAATCAACATTGTGAACCCATCTGACCTTTCAAGGCTTATTGGGAATATGCTCAGCAACTTAGTGCGGGTTTACAGTACATGTACTTAGAAGCGAAGTGAAGTACTGATTATCATATATTATTATCAATAGTGAAACATAGAGATAAAATGATTAACTTTTTAGTTTATTGTGAAAGAAATTTCAAATTTCCAAAGACTTTCATGTTCAGAAGAATGAATTCTGTAATCCAAGGAGTTCATAGTAAAACCAAATTTCAACAACAGCAGCTCAGTCACGCTAACTCACACAACACACACACAAGAACCAAGCGTCATCAGGATTTCTCTTCTGTTTTCGGTTCTTCTTCTTTTTTATTGACTAAATCCAATTCTTGATCGAGTCTTTCTTTCGCTCGCACGACCTGGAAATCAGAAGAAAAATGAAAAAAGAAATCACACGAAAAATTAAAAATAGGGATGGGCTAATGCAACATCGCTCTGCTTGTGAAACCATGGCCTTTACAAGAATATGGGAGCGGTGAAATGTACAAATTGGGTCAACAGTCGACAAGTTCATCGCTCCGAGAATTAGTTGCACGCTTGTAGTGCAAATTTCGATGTACTTTAAACAATTTAATGAATTTAAGATTTATGTACATTCTGAAGCTGAGAAATAGATTGATATCAGATGCACTGTTTGCTCGCGAGTTTAAAGAATAAAAATTTATAAAGCTCGCCAGTAAAAAGTATCGAGCAAAATCGATATCGGTCATATCGAGCCAATCTCTAATTACAACCATTGATTGACATGGAGGTTGGCTTGTCACATGATTGAAATGTCAATTAGCACCTTAGACTGTATGTAGAGGGAGCCTCCTTTTTTCCGGTCGTTGACTTGGAATAAATGATCGTATTTCTTCTGCATGGCTTCAACATCACTGATGTCTTCAATGTTCAAGATTTGTTTGGCTTCCTAATAAATGTAAAAAGTTTATCGTTCTGACAATTACGACAACATCTCGCTTACTTGTACGCTCATCCCAGTGAAGGCATCCGCTGCTTGACTCTGAGCAGACCCTCCCCCCGAGGAGGCTCTTGCCTTAGCCGCCTGCTGGCTAAACCGAATCTCTTGCTGAACGGCTTTAGCGAAAGCGCGACCAACCACCTGGGCTCCAGTCATGATGATTTGTGCAATGTACTTTGCCTGCAATGAACAGTAATCAGTGTTTAATCAATCAAGTTTATTTGGAGGAATCCAGAATGTATACAGTAACCATATTTCATCAATTGACATACTTATGATACTATATATATATATCACACATGGAATATTGACCCAAGTTTGTTTAATGAGATTTTGTTCTATGAATGGAGACGAAAGTTCATGGTTTTGACAAAGTTGTGATAGGTACGATAGATTCCTATTTGTTTATTGCACAGAAGTACGATAAAACATGAGTGTTAAAACAAGGGAGGTTTACAAGGCATGTTTGTGGAATCAGTCTTCGTTTTCAGGCGAGCAATTGCTCTCCGCTCGCCATTGCTCGCCCAAAATTGATTCACGCGAGCAAAAATTGCTCGGCTAATATATTCTCTTGTTCGTGTTCGCGAGAGGTCGCATGTTGAGTCTAGGGCTGGGCGGATATCCGTGTCCGATATCCGTGACAGCACGGATATTGGGGGTTTTCAGTATTATCCGTGATCCGTGTTTCAACACGGATAGTTAAACACGGATAGTGCAAATTTTAAGTGTTCGTTTCGAGCGCACAGTGA
Source organism: Capitella teleta (assembly GCA_000328365.1). Taxonomy (NCBI): domain Eukaryota; kingdom Metazoa; phylum Annelida; class Polychaeta; family Capitellidae; genus Capitella; species Capitella teleta. Next base: position 3,325 of record KB298124.1, on the reverse strand, counting down.
GCGTAGCGCACAGCCATTCCGCACACAAACGCTGCTCACTGAAGCTGAGCAATGTCAATTACAAGATAACACGATGTCAACAATGCGCTAATTCTGATTTGTTTTAAATAAACACAATTCTATGCCCTTGAATCTCTTCAGTCATCACGCAAAAGTGACGTAACACGCGTTGTTGACTATCTCCTTTAGTGCTTATTTTTCAACACCGTTACACGTGACAGCTTTGTCAATTGCAGTTTTCGTGTGAACCACAAACAGCACTGAATTTCATCACTTTCTCGACCTTGAACCATGTTTGAAATTGAACAGTTAATACAGACTAGTACATATGCCTAGGCCCGCTACTTGGCGATCTAGCGACTTGAATTATTTCAAACTTTCTATAGAACAATAATTGCCATGAAG
>KB298085.1:0-10321 GCA_000328365.1 Capitella teleta | reverse complement strand
AATCTGCATGTACATGGTGTACTTGTACATAGTTATATCAATAGCCTAATCAATATTTTGGTGTAGGAATTATGCCAATTGTGGAACAGAACAGGTCTTTTATCCTTTTTTCGCATTTACACAGCAAAGGAATTCTTCTGAAGAAAATATTCCGAACATGGTCCAATCGAGTTTAAATTGACAGCTGTCAAACGCACAACACGTGCTAAAGTTTACACTTTGCGTATGGATATTGCCTAATTTTGAAGGAAAACCGATTTTCTCAGCTTTTTGCCTGCGAGGCTGTGGTATTCACCAAAGTATGTGTTGTTCAGAGCTGTGTTTCACTACATCTAGTTGTATGACAGACAGAGAGACACACACACAGAGAGAGAGAGACAGAGACAGAGACAGAGAGAGAGACAGAGAGAAATCATTTATTTAACAACATACATCAATGTGAATTAAACGGGGAGAAAAAAAAATTAAAAAATAAATTGATTTATTTTTTCCTTTTTTTTTTTTTTTTTCTTCCGGGTGCAGACTAATGGTAGTAATGATGATGATGATAGTATGATGATGCAGGGAGACCAAGCTAAGGCGCAACAAGTGGCCGTTTTCGCGCTGGCCACCCCGGGGGATGATGAAATGATAACGATATTCATGATGATAATGATATGAGACGAGCATGAAAGGTAGAGAGAGGTATGTATGATGTTGAATCTTATATCGTTGGATTTATAAGAAAACGATTTATCCTAATATGTGAAATATTTAGCTATGCGTGCGTTCATATAGAAATTACAGACCGACGATCTTCTACACAGAATCCAGTTTTTTTCTCTTTTTTTTTTCATTTTTTTTTTCATATTTAATCATTAAAGTAAAACAGAACAGAACAGAAACAAACAAATGTTGACTTTCTGAGAGCTGAGCCGAGAATCATAATCAACTCATTATAGATTTCGATATTGGTTTCACTTTGGGAAGTTGTGTGCGCATTTGAAGATCACAAAAATGAAATATTCCATCAGTTCAGCCAAACTCAAAAAGCTAGCCCCGAGACAGAGGCCCAGGTTGCCACCAACATCAGCTGAAGATAAGATCAAATGAGATCAACCTCCATTGGACTGTGATTAGATAAATTTTAAATAAAGCATGTTGATCATTAATGACAACATCGCACAGTCAAAAAAAGTTTTGTTATTCATGCTGAATATTAAAAATTAAATTCTATTTAAAAATAAGTCAATTATTTGAGTAGAAGTAGGTGCAAAGTACTCACATTGAAAATCTCCGATGCTATATGCTGAGCTTTCTTTGTATAAATTGTAATTCATTTCAGATATATACAGTGTAAGAGCCAATCTGTCTTTTCTGGGGGAGACAAATTTGGAAAATAACACAATATATTCAGAGCATAACCTTCACTCATATTATGAGTATAAGAACAGCGGATATTTGCATGACTAGAGTTAATTTAGGGTAAATTGATCATGCTAATCTCTGCTTTTATCACAATGGTTTGATTCTTAATGAAGCATTTTCATGAAACAAACATTTTAAAGCATTTTATTTTCATCACTTGTCATAAATGTGGAATGGTTTACCTGCTCAAATACGGAAATTGCGTAACTCACCTCATTTTAAATCAAAACTGAGTGAATGTTCTCAGTGCTAGCTGTCCAATTATGACGTGAGCAACCATTGCCTTTTGATATCTATATGCCTTTGTCGTGGATTTTATCCTACCTAACTTTTACACTAACTTTGTATATGTGTTAAATGTATGCATAAGCATTGCTTGCTTCAGATTCATGTGTTTTAATCACGAATTTAAGGAAAACAGATATGGTGTAATGTTGCGAACCTCATAGTGGTCGATAAGTTCGATAAGTTCACAATTCCGTATTGCGTCGATATGTCTTTAATTCGTTTCTCCGAGGGATAAGATGCTTCTGATTTTGTAACTTGATAGGAAGTTTTGATGCATGGGTCATGACACTTGCACTTATTCAGATATTCGCGGTTAGTTTTAAATACGTCTGTAATAGAATAAACAAAAGAGAAAGGGGTTAAATGCTAAAGGTTAAAGGTTAACCGTAAAAGCAACATCTGACTTCTACAACAACAAGATTTCATTTAAGCAGCCAAAAGAGGATGGCAAAGAATGGAAAAATGTAATCTATTAAAATGAAATCGAAAGTAGCTGATGACATGCATTGTTGGATAAAACCAGATTCAATATATCTACTCACATTCATGGTATCGAATGCAATTCATATATTCTGAAAAACTGCAGTTTGGCACAGATGAATCTTAATTTGGAATTGAAGAAACGAATTACAAAGCAAACAATAATAAACGAGTTAACAGTACTCTTGATATTAGTCATATGAGGTACGCATTGACAAGACGAGATCAAGAAGTCGATGTTGCATTCTTCGATGCAGCCAGATTTGGTGTACTCGTCAAAGTACTTCAAGTGACTTCGAATGTTTGAGTTGTCAATGTCAATACACGTATTATCACCATACGGTGGAGGCATTCTCATCACCTGAAATTCAAAACCACATAGAACAAGTTTTCAATCGCACATTCAACAAACCCTTGTCTCAATGACGGAGAGGAAAGTCTCTGTTCCTGGGGAGATGGCTATGCCAAGACTCTCAATCATCGGCCACTCTTGAGGATCATGCACTAAAACCTAAACAATTCCTACAAATCAGGTTTTTCGAGATCAGGACAACCTCACCCGAATTCCAGCTGAGTAGCTATACTTCTGATAGAAGTATTCATCTTGTGATATATTCACAGTAATAGAAAGTCCTTGCTCCACTCCAGATTGCGAGGCAACCAAGCGACCTTTCTTCTGGATGAATTCCATCGATTGAAATGTGAAACAATTGCCCATTGGTGTCGAGATGGTCGTGAAATAATCACTACACGTGACCAAACTTGAATTAAGCATGCAAAAATCGATCATGTCTTGCAACTGGTATCCACCATCAATGAATATACTGTGATAATCGTACTCAGCATCCACTTTCTCTGCCACCTTAGGATCCGATATATTTAGATTGGACTGACTCTGAGTCGCAATATCAAAGCCAAGAAACACATTCTTAATAAGTTCATCCTTCTCCGCGTAAGATTTCCTAATCATGTTGATGTTGCAAATAGTCATAGCAGGCAGTGCTATGATATCTGTTTCAATCATCTGCATCTTGCTGGCGACAGGGTAAGTGATGTACCTCTGGACTCGAAAGATGATTGTAAGGATTAAATACCCAGCAAAGCCAACCAGGAGAAGAACCCATAGTATTCTAATTAGGTATAGTTAAAATCATGCATTACTCTCATTGTGTTATTCCTACCTTCTGACTCTGCCAATTGCAGGATCGACAGTGTTTCGCAATCCATGAATTGTGGCGTTGGCAGCATACTCTGCAAAATGAGCTTTCTTATCTAAAATTTCGGATCCATCTGAATCCTACAACAATACTCGTCACGCGATATCAGCACAAACCCTGTAAATACCTGTGTGTTTTCTTGCCCAGCCGAAGCATTAGATTTCCTGACCTCACCGTTCCAGCTGAGTTCGGCCATTGCTTCCTCCGTCCGATTCGCATAGTCTGATTCGCTGATAGCACTCTCGACCTTTTTATGCACACCCATTAGCGATATTTGCGAATGTTTGATCCCGTCTAACCTTCATTTCACTAATGTTACTCAAACAGTGTGCCACTCATTATTTATAGTTGACTGATATGAACTAGTTGGATTCGTTTTATTGGATGGATTCACGTGAGCTGAATTTGCTAATGGCTGATCGTGACGATGATCGTACAGTCATAATTCATAATTCATAATATAATTCATAATTCATAATTCATAATTCATAATTCATAATTCATAATTCATAATTCATAATTCATAGCTTCCGTGGGCAAACACGTTACTGTCCAATTAATTCGGCAATGGGTTCATTAAATGGCTTGTTTGTTGTAGTGTGTGTGTTTGTATCCTATTGATTAAGAGATACGTCACGGAACTAGGTGGCTATTATCAGATAAACAAATTCAAGTGAATCTGGAGCCAAGTAACCGACGAGATGAAGTCGAGTTCGGTTACTTGGCTCCAGATTCACTTGATATTGTTTATCTGAAGATAACCATTGACTTACGAGTGACTAAACCGGATATGCTACGAAAAATTCTAACTTAATCGAGAAAACGATCAAAATGACATTCGAGTGCGCCATCTGAAACAGCTATTTCTATTATATGGGTAAACCCGGATTACTGACTCTGATGTCGTACTACAAATCCTTCTCAGAACCCCATAAAACGAAAATTCCATTTTCTAGTATCAATGAATAGTAACATAATAAGTGTGTCCTTCTAAAACAATGTGAATTTAAAATATATTTAAATTTACAAATATAGCAGTGAAACCTCTGGTTGATTTTGGATCACATGTCTGATCGCCAAACAACAAAGAACAGCGCGCATAGTCAACATGCAATCCCTGACATATATATGAAATCCCGAATCAGGGTTTTACCCACCGCGAATCCGGATCGATTGTTTAATCATAACGATCGCCAATGAGCGGTTGCGTTATGAAATTGCATTTTGAAGCTTTAACATTAGGTGAATGGCAAAGGTTATCTATGCTATTTGTTTATTTATAAGCGTTCACTATGCTTGGATTATGCAATCAAATACACAAGGCCAACACATATACAGTAAAACCCCGCTAACTCGAAAACGGATAACTCGAAGACCCCTCTTCGTCGAAGTGTTTTCAAAGTCCCGACGACTCCCCTATACTTTAGCATTACAGATTGCTCGGATTCCTCGAACCCAGCTTCGTCGAAAAACCCTGTTCCTCGAACATATTTTTCGGTCCCTTGAGCAAAATCGAATCGTATTCGTCGAAGTTTTTTTTTTTTAGATCAAAGAACCCTTTCGCTAATTGCAATTAACGCCACTCTGTTTACTGTTTTGGACAATCGTTTACAGAGTTCGACTCGCGTGTCACCTCTCGCATTCACGATGCTTGGTTAACAACAGAAGAGAGAGCATGTAGTGGATTTTCGATCGGAGTAAAACACATAAAGGCGTCTTTGATGAAGACGATTACAGAAAGCGGTATAGCCTCTGATGTTGAATAGGCGGGAAACATCAATAATAAACAAACTCTGCCCATCAGTATAAAACCCGATCATTCGTCACAACAAATTAATCAGTCTGTGACTGTCCGTCGACGAATCTCTGCGAGACATATCTGCAATAATGGCGACTAAACGAAGGATCACATGTGTAACCCTGGAGACCAAGTGCCTGCAGGATGCTGTGGTTGAAGGCGGCAAGAACAAAGAATATCCCCCTCTCTGGGCCGATTTTGTATATCTTGTAGTAAACAACGCAAACAAATCGTTTTAATTTTTTTTTTCATGTATTGGTAGCTTTAAAGTGTTCAAGGGTAGGTCATTACGCTATCATAACGTAATTTGAGATCAATATGCTATCATAACGTCATTTCATAGATCAGAACGTTACCAAAATTCGAAAACCCCGATTCGTCGAAAACCCTCTTCGTCGAAGTGTTTTCGCTGGTCCCTTCAAATTCGAGTTAGCGGGGTTTTACTGTATTTATCACACCGTTATACTTTATTGCCAAGTCCATTAAATGCATACAGCATGCAATACCAATTACAAAACTTGAACACTATGGAATTTCAAGCAACTTTGTTGCTCTTATCTAAAATTACTTAACGAACAGGAAACAGTTCTCTGAATGCGAAAATGAACTTGAGAATTTTACTTCTGGGGTCCCACAAGGATGAAATCTTGGCCTTTTCCTTTTTTGGTTGACATATATTTCCTAGAGATGTGTTCTGATCATTTTCATGTTCTCAATTACGCTGATGAGTCCACATTTATGTCCACATTGAACGTAGTTGATTCCAATGAAGAGCTCCTAAATCGAGAACTTACAAATGCCAACTAATGGCTTTTATCTAACGAATCATCTATGAACATTTCTAAAACTAAATCTATGATTTTGATCAACCAAAGAAGAACGTTAATCCTCCATATATTGTAATTGATGGCACCGTAATTGAAAATGTTGATGATTTCGTTCATCTTGGCATAACCATCAACACTTATCCTGCCATAACATTTATCCTGAAAATCACACACAAGGAATTTTGCATGTAAAATTTCTAAAAATAATTGTGTTTTGGCCAAACCTAAAATTGTTTACCTCTTTCTATTCTGAGAATTATATATATCATTAATTGCATGTCATCTCAATTATGGCGCTCTTCTGTGGGGCAAATCCGCTGATCACGAATTTAAACTACAAAATAAATCGATTTGATTGATATCGAAATCTAAATACATGTGCACAATGCTCACGTGTACTTCGGCTTGTGTAGCGTCATATATATTACACACAGATCTGCTCCTAAGACTGATAAACATCACTTGTATCAATACACATGTGTATAGTAGAACTAGCTCCTGGTTGATCGTCGCTTTCGACAAGTTAAAAGGACTGAAATATCCCAGCTTCATTTTTCACCTTTCCAGTTAATCGATCATTCAATGCATTATATTAATCACCAGCCAGGATACAATACTCATTGTGTCTCGACGGTTGTATTCACACCAGATATTCATCCTGCGCCTAAGATTACCATAAAATCCAATGCTAGTCAATCTTATAATGGGTGTCCATTAAATGAGCTCCTGATGAACTTCTGATAATAAACAAACACCATATTTTTAGATTGCACGGAAAGTATATACCAACATCTACCTTAATTTGTTTGTCATTGTTGTCGATGGGGCACTTGAACAAACATTTGCCTGTTGGCGTGTGCCCGGCATTGTGCTTAATCAATTAATTAAATAAATAAACCGAACACTGATTTTCTTGCCCACGCTTGCAATTGTACTTTTAAGTCCTCTAGATTTTCGATTTCGACCCAATTTTTTTTTTCAGCGTAGTGTTGGAAATACCTGGCAAAATTGACTCCAATGATTCACATGATATGCAATGTTGCATAGATTCTGGGTCTGATTAAAGTATAAAATTATTCAACACCCTATACCTTTGTTATCATCCCAGTATCTCAGAAAACGACTCAATCCAAGCAGACGTTAATTGACTCTCGCAGACCATTTTTTCTTTTTCTTCTTATGGTGCAATGTCAGCCGCTGAAAATAAACAAGACTCACCCTGTTCCTGCTAATATAGCCCGTGACGCACAGTCCTTGCAGCCCCATTGTGTGACGTCACGAATTGCGTCCAGTCTAGAGTCCCAAAATAAAATGGCGGACAATCGTGGCTCAATCCTATACCCAAGGGCACAAAATGCATTAAAGCTCCACCGAGTGTGCCCATTCATGATTAAAAGTCCCGAAAATAACATTAATATATATTTATATGCGACTTGTCTTGTTACTCACTTAGTGAAACTGAAAAGTACTCAGTCGGTAAATGACTGTCACTGTGCCATATACTTGCTGTATTGTGAACTTAGAATGCACCGGCACTGCATGTGACTGTTCGATTGAGCTACTGAGTGTGACAGAATCTGATCGCGGCATGTACTCAGATAGTCATCATCAAATGTGCCAAGCAGTCAGTCGATCACTTGTTCAAGAGACTGAAGAGCTGAATGAACAGGTGTCATTATTATTTTATGGTGTCTTGTGTGATGTAACACATGGATTCAGAGGAGAAGAATATAAGGTTCCAGGCTCACAATCATCAATGCAACTTGTAATGACTTGTGAGCAACACAAATTAAGCAGGTAACATTTTCTACTGATTGTTATTCAATATTAAATCGAGATTCATTGCAGGAGAGAAGAACACAACTGATCAAGTTCCATGGGGTCGGGTTGCATGCTCATTCGCATGAGATAAATTGAGATGTTCATGATCGGTTCGTATACTCAAGAAATCATCCTCGCATCTTTAATCAACAGGAGGCTGCACGATGGCTCGGCATCAATGGAAGGGTGCATGATCAATGGGCAGAATAATTAACAGCTGCAAATACCAGTGGCGCAACTATGTGTTGGATTGTATTTTTGTCTCAGGTTGATTAGTAAAAACATACGCGTATATCTCTGTATGTCTTTGATCACTCGTGTCATGACATTTACACGACCAGAAAGAGCTGGTCTGATTGACATAAAATGCTTCACAGAAGTGGATTCATTAATTAATGTGCAGCAACAAAATTTCGCTCCATTCTGCAACGAACACAAACCTTTATGGCTTCAAAGTTTGCCATTTCACAGTAATTATAAGCAGCCGTTCTGATCATTCTTCTAATTACACATTACATGTACTCATATTATAGTATAGTATAGTATATAGTTTATAGTATTATAGTATAGTATAGTAATATACTATTATAGTTTTGAGATTTTAAGAGTTGAGTTTTTAAAAATCAGCTTCTTCATCCTCGAAAATGATTCAGCAATCAGAGGATGCAAGTTTTTCAAGAGAAAAGTAAAAATTACAAACGAGATTTTACGTAAAGTTTCACCTTCATGACTATTATTTGTTTTTTGAATTGCTTCTTACACTGCATATTTCGTTGTTGCATTAAATAAAATAATATGCATTCACAGAATTATTTGCCTCTTCTTTTACAATTAAATATGTAACACAAAAATAGTATTGTTAAGTATTACTGTACCAGTGAAGTACATGACTTATGCGATATGTAAACAAATTAATTTATTGACATTCAATTTATTATTGTTTATTAACATTGGTGTAGCGACTCCACTTCTACATTTATTCTCGGACACAGCTGAAGATACCCAAAGGTGATCCGAACAACAGGGGCGACGTCTGTTTGCAACGTGTAGACTTTAATGGTACTGAACAGTCAATTATAACGATGGCGGATTGCAGGAGGATCTCGGGGTCTGTTGGTGTAGTCTTGGAGACTGGTGGCTGTGGTTGAATGGACTGTGTCTGCTCTGTGTCTCTGTCTCTGCCTCTCTCTGTCTCTCTGCTAGTTGGATTGGAAATGTGTGTATTTATATGCTGGGTTTGTGGATGAGTGGAAGCCTTCAGTTTAGCATGTAAAGTATGGATCTACATGTATATTTGGAAGGACTTCTGCTGATGGTATCAGCTTATCGGTGTGAACTTTGTATCTTTAGTGCGAATGGACTGTTTGTAATAGTAGGGGTCATTTGGTACTTGTCAGCCATCAGCGATGGATGTATGTTCGTGTATTCTCTGTCCCAAAAGTATAATACATTGCCATAGTTTATAGAGCCATACTAGACTTAAACATCATGTAAGTGTTAATTAAAGCCATGTGACCTTAACATATACCTCCCATATTTAAGTTAAAATATTCAGTTCTCAAACTAAAGATTTTACTTCGCATTAAATTTACAGGATAGAAGCTTGTAACTGTATGTAGGATTAAAGATGAATGTTATGTTCGTTTTACTAACATGCCAATTAAAGTTTGTGTTTCGAGTGTTTCAAGAATCAGTGAGGTACACACGTGTATTGATGTGTGAGTGTGTGAGTGTATGGGTGTGTTAACCGAGATCTCCCCTGTGAATTAATTAAATATTAAATACATTCAAACAAACAGGAATTTGAAAAATTAGCAATAATTTCTGGTTTCTTGTCAAGACTGTCATCTCTGTAGTCATCATGGCAAGATTGTCATCATGATTATCACAGTCATTCAGGTTGTCATGGTAAACACTCATAGGAGTCTTGATCATCCTGGTCATCAGTGTAAACACTCATAGGGGTCTTCGGTATTCTGGTCATCAGGGTAAACACTCATAGGGGTCTTCGGTTTTCTGATCATCAGGAGTATACATTCAGAGGGGTTCTGGTCATCCTTTCAGACATCGAGATTTGATTCATCTGTTTGACTTCGAGTTTGGGTTTGGCTGAGTGAATTTCAAGGTTGTTCTTGCCATCTTCGGTCATCTTCTTCGCCAACTTGTCAGGAAATTCTCTTTGATCCTGGTGTATATGTAGCTTTGTACATCAGTTCGTTTTCATCTGGATTGGTTGTGATGTCCTGACTTGGACTACGTTGCTGGTAGATCGAACACTATCTTGATTGAATAGTGTTCTTGGTCATTCATCAGTGAGGATCGTCTCCAAAGCTGCAAGTACAGTCATTTTCCGCTTCTCACACATGCCAACAGCAACCACAAATCAGTCATGTCTTGTAACTGATCTAGTAGTTAATCATTTAGGCTTGGGTTGTTTATATAATGGCGGTATTAAAGTCAAAGCATGATAAGGAAATAGTTGG
>KB298084.1:248464-291497 GCA_000328365.1 Capitella teleta | reverse complement strand
AAAATCCTATCACAAGTGTCGGGGAATGATTTGTGGATACCTTTGAATCAAGCATGGTGCTATTATACTCACCATATTAACTGAAAGCTGCGGAATAACATTTCACAACAACTTGAACAAGTCGCGTAGGCCATTTTCAATTGAAACGGACTGTCGAAAAAGGTGCTTCGTGATTGGTCGAAAATGGACGGGATTCGCTGATAATGGCGTTGACGTCATGAAGACGTTATGATAATCTCTAAAAATGAACGCGCCATGAACTTATTGAAATCCACCTCGTTGATGACTCCAATACACGAAATATTTAATCATAATAGCTAATATTATATATTTTAAAGGTTTGGTAGCTTCATCATAAAATGCAGGATCATTCAGCTAACAGACTCCACTATTTTGATAATCGGTCGATTGAACTTGATTCACATTTATTCTTTGACTCGTGACATATAATGATGTATTTCCACTGAATACATACACGTCATGTGCGGCTCTATGTATCATAGTATTGGGCGGATAACAGCTTGGTAGCAGCTAGGATATTTTACTGCTAGTAGCTTGGGGACGATTTCGAATCATTTCGCTCTTTCGTCGAATCGAAGCCAAAAGGAATGCGCGCTCAAAACGCGTTTGATGAATATTCATAGTAAAATCATGAATATTTACAATTAAATGAATATTCATTACCTGGTGAGCAATGAATATTCATTGAACCAATATCAACTTCCGTTACTTCGCTTCACATTCTGAACATATTTTCGATTCTTACCATTCACTTCAGAAGGCAGGTGCAAGTCTTTTCAATGGACCGACAATTCCCCTCATTCTTGATCTTGTGAAGGGGGCCCGTTAGTCGCCCACTGTTCATTTAACAGAAATTTCCCGGCGGAAAAGGACGTCTTTTTTTGATGGTCGATAATCAGTGGTGAATCACTTAATCTTAAATCTAGTTAATGTAGAAGTTCAACGTTGCAACCACGAACCACGCTTATACTCGCTGAACTCCTGTTTTTGTGACCGTCTATTACTAATATCTGTGAGTTGATTTCTTAATTATTGTACTACATACACTATGATACAGTGATATACTGAAAGTCTAATTCCGGTTGGTTTGTGAGCCATGCTTTGCTCAAATTGCTGCATATACATTCATTAGCTATGTAATATGTATATATGTACATCTGAGATCAATACTGCTTCCTCATGTAAGTTTTTTGTCTTCCAGACTCACCACCATGTCTTACCATTACCCTAAACCAAACGAATTCTTGAACACCGTGATGCAGCTTTGGCAGAATGCACAGGACGCGATCGCAAAGAAGGATTGGAGCCTGATGAAGACCCTCGTAGAGCGCATGGTGGTCCACTGCACCCACTTCTCTGTGTTCTCCTGGATGCATAACTCGGACGATATCCGTTCTGGCACCTCAGAAATCCTTGTGCTGGCTGGCAAGGAGTGCAATAAGTGCATGGCGGCTCATTTAGCCAAGGACTGCTTCTTCTATGCCCTTGAAATCCAGGCCAACGTTGGCCGTTGTGAGAGAAGCAGTAAGACAATGTCTGAAGCCCTCGAGTGCCTCATTCAGACGCATCTGCACAATGACGACCTGGAAAGCGCCAAGACTCTTTTGGATGAGTGGAACCGCAAACAGTTAACCCCCAATCACCCAGATGTGAAATTGGCGTTAGGAAGAGGTAATATGGAATTTGGTTTAGCTCTAGTGAAGAACTGTCGGTACAAAGTGGCTATAGATTATCTGACGCCCGCCGTCGAGGTTTTGGAAGAGTACGATCCACAGTTCCGTAACTCCGAATCGGAAGCCATCTTTGCCAGTGCTTTGGGGTATTGTATTTACATGGCGACCGGCACCATGAGTGCCCTTAGTACACTGAGGCAAGCACGAATTCTTTGGAAGTCGCTCAATTGGCCCATTGACCACATAAAAACCATCGTGTATTCCCTCAAAAACTACATGGAGTGCTTGCTGTGGGTCGATGAACCTTCTGAACAGAGTGCTGTGCATTCTGAATTACTTATGCTGCATTCTGTTCTTGTGGAGCTGCACAGTGACATGCTGATCGCGGACGTCTTCACTTGTCTCGGGATGGTCGCTTTCAACAACGAGCGGGAACAGAAAGCGGTCGTGTTCTTTGAGCAGGCGTGCGCTCTGCATAAGCAGACCAAAGGCTCCGAACAAAACAGCGAAGAGATAATGAAGCTGCTTCGGTTCATTGGAGTCGCCAACTACAATTGCCTAGACTTTACCAAGGCAGCCGCCGCCTACCTTGAGTGCTTGCATCTGCTCGAGACGCAGCATTCAATGGAGGTGAATAAGACGAGCCATGTGGCTGAATGTTGTGCCTCTCTCGGCTTCACCTTCTCCAGGCTACGCGATTTTGACAATATGCTCATGTATTACGAGCGGGCGTTCCAAATGGAGATGCTGCTCTCGTCTGAAGATCTGGAATTGATCATCACCAACATCGGAAGTTTGTATCACGTGAAAGCCGTGAAGCTGGGGAACGAGGGACAGGAAGATTTGTCGTTCAAGTATCACAGTCAAGCGCACTCCGCTTTTCACAAAGCTCTCCGTTACTCATGGAAATCATTCCCTTTCATCAACTACGGTTATTATCTGTTTTGTCAAGGTAACTACTTCGAAGCATCGTCCATTCTTCATCAAGGATATCACAATGGCATCATAGACAAAGACACGGTGGAGTTTGATCACACCGAAGACCCGATTCTCATTGACGACCTACGCCACGAACTGCAGGGCCTCGACTTCATCCGCATTCCATCTACGATCATCTCGCTCTACTTGAAATGTCTCGCGCAGGTGAAGATGGGAGATGTGAGCGGAGCTGAGTCAACGGTTGGTCACTTGGAGCATGAAGTGCTCACGTGTCAGTTTACTGACTATTACTGCGAGGGCTACGGTCAGGATCGCATGGAGGCTCTGTGTAAGTCACTGGTTGGATACGCCTTCCGTGCTGTTGGTAAGCACATTAAAGCCACTGTGGCTTTTGAGAGTGCGCTATGCTCACTCCCCCAATATGAAGCGTGCAGACTGAATCTCCAAGCACAGAAAATGGTGCATGGCACATTCACCGCCAAGGAAAATAATACTCATCTTTGCGCTATGTGAAAGGAATACTCTTGGCAGTGAATGATAAGCAAGGCGTTTCTTGATCTTACCAAAGCTGTTGATCAGCTTTTCTGTCTCTTCCATCAATGGCTCAAAATGTTCAAAAAGCTTTATATCTCCAAAGAATTGATTATCTCTGTACATCATTTATGTACTTTGCATTGTCATTGTCTTGTTATTTTTTGTGCTGTTTTTGCTGTTGTTGTGATGTCACTTATTCAGTTTTATTTTTCCTTGTGCACAACTTGTGGTAGAATCTTTTCTTACTGCTGTCTGTCGCATTTTTTTTACTTATTTGGAAAATAAAATGTATTATGATATGGTTATTTTAATCATAAAAATAAATGTCGTCTTGTTTGATTCAATAATCAAGGTATTTGCAAGACCTGTTTTAAGCAATTTGAAATTTTATTTCGCCAAAACATTATACATGTGGAATAAATCAGAATAAATTAGTAATTAGACGAAGTTGACGCCCTGGGTGGCAGACGATGTGCTCTTCAGTGGCCCTTGCCAGAGAGCGTTTCCTGTAACTTCTGATTGTATTCGTCAACGCAACTGGATACTTTTTTGGCCGTTATACGGTAGTCACACTCCATGTTCTTGGCAGCGATGACTGAGTGGAAAGTTAAGGCGATAAAAATGGTAAACTGGTTCATGTGCACGATCATTGAATGGCTGCAGTATCAATCTACATGGATTGTGAATGCTGAGCGGGGCAGGTAGAATTTTAATGGATCAAAGGCGGATACAGATCCCAGCTAAGACACACGGTATATTGATCTAAACGGGTTGAAGGGTTTTTTAATACAGAACACATCACCAGAATTTTCTAGATGCAAGCAATGTTGGCCAAGATCTAAGTTTTCATAACAAAATCCTTCATTAGGTATTCATATTGCATTTATATTTCGTGAATTTGGCGTTAATTCAGTTATCATTGTTGATCTTTGAGGCTCAACTAGAGGCTCGGATCTTGTGCCTGTAGCGAGGGATTGAGTGCTAGGGGAGGATACCTGCAGTGGGATAAGCATTGTATTTTCAGAATTTAAACTTTGAAAGGTTCTCATTGTGTCAGGGGAAGCTCTCTTCCTTCTGTTTGAATATATCAAGCACTGTCAGCCACTGACAGTGCCGGCCGGCTCACAGTTAAGATATAATAGTGCAAAGAGGGATCCGTTAGCAGGATCCAATTGACCAAGCATTTTTCACGGCTAACGGATCCTGAGATAATTGCTCAGATGCTTGGGTACAGGTTGGCCCAATTGCACAGTTAAGGATACACTCTTTCATGACGAAATTGTTCTGTTCGTGATGTTGCCATTTCCTCTCCAGGTTTCCCAGCTGAAAAAGTGAATGAAGATTCAAAATAACAAAGTTTTGGCAATTTGTGTTTCTACGGACTTGAGCGTATGTTTCGTTTTCATTCAATTGCGCTTTCAGTGCCTCATACTGCTGAGTCAATTTCTGGGTGGTCCTCTTGAAGGTTTCTCTTCTTTTATGAAGAACAACTTTATCCTCTCCCAATCTCTGAAATTTTAGAATAAATAGAAGCTTAATTATTTATAACTTTTTCAATCAGCTTCTCACCTTTTTCTTAGCTTCGCTGTCTGATCTCAGTTTATCCAAATCGGAGTATGTTTCGAGTTCTTCTGTCATTGTGTGAATCTTCGTTTTGAGGACGTCTAACTCAATTGTTATTTTAGATTCCAGTTGTTCGACCTTCTGAAGGTCAGCATGCAGTTTGGAGCTCTCTGAATACAGAACGTTTTAGTTATGAATGCAGGAATCCAAAATTACCTCCAGCGAGTCCTGATGCTGTGTTCTCTGATTTCTTCATCTCGGTTTCCTTGAAAGCAAGATCGTCCTTCATGATGGCCAGCTCAGAAGCATTTGGCAACGCGCCAAATCGGCCCAAATTCTGTGTACGATTATTCAGACAACATTGAAATTCAATTGTGAAGGGAATTTATACTAACCCGGCTCATATGTTCCAGAGTTTGCACAATGTTTGATTCCAGATGCCCAATGCGCTCCTGTAAGAAAGAGCAATGTATGTTGTAACTATTTGTCTGAAATCTTACTTTTTCCTGTGATCGGGTGTCTTCGAATGATTCCAGGAATTCAGTCATGGTCTCCTCTCTTTTCTTTAGTTCTCGGTACTTCTGATTTCTTTCACCTAATCAAGTCACATGACATGTTACACAACATGAACCATAATACAAAGTGAACAAACAAACCAAGATTTTCTTCGATGTCCATATCCAACTGACGAATCTCTTCGTGAATATTCCCAATGCGATCCCGAATTTCATTTGTCCTGGATGAACAGACCAAAAATAATCGGATTTGAAGACACCTTCACCGCTTACTGGCGTTCCATGCTGGCTATCTCCTGATTATCTTCTTTCACTTGCTTCAGCAGTTTTTCTCGTTCATCTTGCGGACTTCCCTTCGCTTTCATCTCCTCCAAAATCTTATCTCTCTTCTCCTCTAGATCATGGAACTGCTCATATAAACGCACTGTCAGGGAGAACACTTTGTACAATGGCAAATAACGCAAGTGGAGCAACTCACCAGCTTCCTGTTTGACGGGTGAAACCGAGAGCTCTTCCTCTAACTCCGCCTTCTTTGTGTTCAGTTTATCAATATCCTGCTGCCCTTCTTCAATCTGTCGCAGTAAATGCTCGTTCAGGTGCTTCAACTCAAGGTATTGCTTCCGCATCTCTGGTTTCTGTTTCGGAATAAAATCGTAATCAAGGAAGAATTAAACGCATCCAGGGAAGTACAACGTACCATATCTGCCACTAGATTGTCCGCCATGCTCCTCTCTTGGTTTAGTTCTGTCTCGAGTTGTTTGATTATTGCTTCCTTACTTTAGTTGCATGGAATAAATAGAGAGGTCAATCAGAACTCAATTTGATGTGAAACTCACGATTGCTTTTGCTCAAAGAAAACATCCAAAGCCTTTGCCTCTCTGTCGTTCTGATTTTTGAGCTAGAAAAAAAAAAATACAATTGTGATTGAAATCAAGAAAAAAAGTGTGGCTATATCACATCGTCCAAATCCATCTGAATGTCATTGATGCTGTCTCCTGTGTTGATTTTATCCACCAGCTAGAAAGAGAAATATTTAATGAATTATGTTTCAAACCAAACTTCTTCATTTACAGTGTTATAATCTCCCAGCTCTCCCTGGGAATGGTTGATTTCTTGGGCCAAAATTTCAGCTCTGGAAGAGGAAATTATTTATTAGGTAACCGAATTCCAGCATTTTCTTAAGCATTTTGATTACTGTTTATGGAAGATAAAAGAAAGTGAACAACGTCTGAATTACATTGGAGGCTTGTATATGAAGCGCACAAACCTTTTTTCATAGGAGACGTAATTGGATTGATCCTCACTGGACGCCTCAACTTCCATTCGTAATCTTCCTGTTTCTTGGGAAAGATCCTTCATCTTACTCCTGCGTAAAATTGAATTTTTTGGACAATTTCTTTTACATTTGTACATTCCCACTCCGGGAATAATCACCCAATTTGTCAAGAGCTTTTGATCATAATGGATGAATGATTCTTAATTATACTCTGTGGATGGCGGATTTGCCATATTTCACATAGAAAGGAATTTACACATGTTGGTGTTGACGTGTTTGATCCATTTGCGGTAAAACGAGGTAGGAGCCATGTGAAAAGATACGGTTGCTTGTTCACTCGTCTCGCTATGCGCTATGCTCCAGCAGGAGTTTATTCACTCCTTGAAAACTGATGCTTTTATTCATGCCGTTATTCATTTCATGTCACGCAGAGGTTGTCCTGAAAACATTTGATGCGACAATGGCACCAATTTTGTTGGTGCAGAGCAAGAAGGAAGCCTGAAGAAGTTGGATAGTAAGTGGGTCGATGCATTCATGCTGAACAAGGAATTCCAGTGGAATTTCAATCCCCCACAGCCAGTCACATGGAAGGTGTCAGAACGGTTCTGACACGTCTTTTAAAACAGCGGATTCTGGATGACAAGGGTCTTCTCACCCTGTTAGTCATCGTGAACGGGTGTCCGTTGACAAGACCCCAAGGTTGACCCAAATCGATTTAATATGCCCATCCGATCAAAGCAAGTGTTCGATGGACAAATTTGATTTCAATGCTACATGCAAACGTCTTTGGTGGATGGCCTTGTCGTAAAGGCCCGCGTAAAAACGGCCTCTTCTACCTTTCTGTGACCGATAACAAAGCTTTGTTTGTTGGCGGGAGCAAGCTCGTAATTGATTGATGCTCGAATAATGCTTAATGTGTTCAATGTTTTGTTTGTTTGTTTGTTTCAATGTGTTTATTGTTTTGTTATTTGTATTTAATGCATTATAAAGGTGTTTTAAAATTGTCTTTGCAAGGAGTTTTATTATGGGAGTCCAAAGGTTGGTCGTATTGTTTTTGGTTGTTCTCTTGTGCTGATATTATAATTGTCAACCAGGTTGAACCATGCCAGGACAAATGCGTGTCACCCCACCCCGATGACTCCTGTCAATTACACTCTGTTATCTACAAATACCTAGAGATGAGAAAGAGAAAGAAAGAGAGAAAATAACTCACCTGAGAAGCCCCAGGTAATAACTTTTGTCCAGGACTTGACGTTGATGCCCTGAAGAATCAAAGATTCATGAGAAAGGAAATATCGCTTAATGAAAGGGTGAAAAAATTAACTTTAATCTTGTACGTTTCTTAAGGATCCAGTAGAAAGGTTTTTGAACTACCATGAGATCATGTCAATACAGTAGTGTTAAAAGCACAAAAAAATTTATTTGGGGATAATGAAACTTGAAAGTAATTTAAGCAAACAATTCAAGTAAAAAATAAAGTTGCTTACCTAATCCTCCTGCAGTTTTCAATCCTCCAAGACCTTGCTGTGTCATCGGACGATCGGCGACTTTCACTTGTGACGAAAGGGCTGAAATTCCGCAAGCCAAATAGGTAACACTTTTGCAACACAAAAATCCTACTCACAGACTCCTCCACCAGTGGGAACACCTGCCCTGGACTGAAACCATGCAGTGATCAAGTCATGTTGAGAATTTATACAACAATCAGTTCTGGTCTAATTTCAACTAATAACAGATGTAATCATGAGAAATTTGCATATGATAATTTAATTTGCATATGGTAATTTAATTTGCATATGGTAATTTAATCAATTTTAATCCCGTGAATTGAGCTTACCATGCCAGTGGCAAGTCTAGTCGCAGTTCCAGGAGGAAGGACTCCTGAGAAATGAAACATTCAAATAAACAAATGCAATTGGGTTGAAGAGCTACCGGCTGGTCCTCGAGCAGCACTGCCGGGACGACCACCAGAGGTTGGAGGCGGCATTCCAGCCCTAAAAGCAAATGGATAAAAAGAGGAAAATGAATTTCATTACAATTCAATGCATAGCATTCCTAATATCTGCATCATAGGCTAATTCGCCTGAAGTGAATGCTGATCTGTTTGTGTCACATGATATATGCATCTATAAATTGTACTAGCCTGTGTGTACCTATATATGCCCTTATATAGCAACGGTATTAATTAGCAAACGTACTGTCAGTGAATTAGAGATTGAGGTCGGGAATACTTCATCCTTAGCTGTCATCAATAATTTTAGAATCATGCACAGCAAGTTTATTTGTTGATTATCTGCCTGTTTAATTAGCTTGTGTGACGTTCCCTTGATAGTGTGGAAAGTTCCACAAAATAAGCATGGCGCCAGAGTAAATTCAGTTGTGCGTTACGATTCACACATGCATTATGATTTTTTATTTATTGAAATTAAATGGAAATGAGTCCTGGTAATGAATATCCATGAGCCATAGCAATTACTGGAAATGGTTCAACTGGTTTCCTTAATTTTAAAGGAAAATCTCTCTTGTGCTGGTTCGTTGTGTTGGTTAAAATTCATAAGGACACATAACCGTACCAAACTCAAGGTTATAAAGCAATACAGTGTATATAACATTGCAAATGAAAAATGGCATAGAAATCAGGTTCTGGCACATTTATCACTGTTTATGTGGGATTTTATAGGACTATCACCCAGTTAGCTGGTACATGATGTATCACAACCAATCATCAGAAGCATTCAGTACTACCCCTCTGCCACTAGAAAGTGTGTTTCCCACTGCTGGGTTATGCTGGTATGTTGTAATGGCCACGTGTCCACTCTGAATTAGGTGAGCCACGACAGCCAAAGAAGGAAAATTACAAAAGAAAACGCTGCCAATCCTTTGATCGACCCTTAGTGGAAATTCTTAAAAGAATTAAAAGAAAAATGGTTAACTTGAGCGTTAACTAAACTGCGTCAACTTACCTCTTGGTGTATGACTTGCCAGAACTACCTGTATAACATACTATACCTAAGACACGACTTTGAAAAGATGTGAATGCAATAAAAACAACAGCGTCAGCTACTTCAAACTTGCTCGCATGTTGATGTTCTGGTTACTAGGTACCTGCATGGGCTCCAAAAGTGGCTTTAAAGTGGAGATTGAGCAAAAATTTATTGCTTGGGAAGTTGGGGTTGACAAAAGAATTTGCCCTTTACTGTTTACATTTTATTTCAATATAATATTTGGAGTAGTAAATTTTTACTTGCCATCTCGAGACGATTCTTTAAATTTTTACTCGCCAAGGAAATTTTTTACTCGCCGCCGTGGCGAGTAGTTTGAGTTTTGTTTCGACCTAGCTGCATTCTGCAGCCATAATATGTGGGGATAGCAATAAGAGTCTTGGAACGGGATTAATTTCGAGTCCACTACTGACTACAACTACAAGGCACTAGTTAACACCAGAACTCATTGAAGCCTCAAATGTCGACATAAAACAACCACAGAAAGGAATTGATTCAGCCATGATGAAAGCGTACGGTATATTACAATGTAACAATGAACCACTCACATCTCGATTAAGACAGATAACGTGGAAACTAATAGCAGTAAATCGAATACTGGCTGTTGCCAATGAAAACACCCAAGGAATTTGACCGATTTTTCCACCCGAAATATTCTGAAAACCGAACGTTTCGGTTTTTGATACTTCAGCATTATGATTCTGCTTGTGTCTCTGAAAAAGTGCGTCATGACTTTATAATAAACCTCTTGTTTAACCTGGAGACCTGAACATCTTGTCACTTTTTTACCTGCGTCTTAACTGAGATCATTATTCAGCGTTCACATAATTACTAAACATCTCTTGTGATTGTTGTCATAATGAAACAACACAAATACCCCACCCACACCTCTTCATTTTATTTAGTATTGTCATAATTAGCATTAAAAAAGAAGATGGAAATTTTTTTTCCCTCTCATTCATTATATTCTTTCTGTTCTTTTTGCACCCCGGTCCGTTCAGATTGACCCTAGAAATTTTTTATTTTTTTTATTCTCACTGAATTATTATTATTATTATTATTTTCACTAAAATCACATTGATGTTCAATGAAGAACGAATAAACATATATATATATATATAACAGATGCACAAAATTGATACTTGTGCATGTAGCATAACACCACTTACTTTTCATTATCCACATCTTCAGATCCTGATGCCAAATCATAACGCACAAAAGAACCGCACTCATAATCACAACGTACTCAATTTTCTCGACTGCGAGTTACACGATTTTCTGTGATGTATATTGCCACTTCACTGGTCTCCGGCGCTACTGAAAAGAAGCACCGCCACACACCGATGATAACTCACCCCTATTTCGGTATTCATTTCACTCGATTTCATATGTACGTCATTTGGAATTGCCAAGATGGCGCCCAAGGCGAGGCGTGTGAAAATGATTTCACAGTACTAGTATTTGCTGAATACGACCAGTTGACTAAATGTTATTATATATTATGACCAGGGAACCAGTGAATATTATCACGTGACACCCTTTTCTTTCACGATTGCCGCACGTGGGCCAACGATGACGAAGTCCAGAGGGGCCAATCGTACTGTCAATTTGGAGAAACCACGGATCCTGATAAGTTTTGATAATGGAGATTCGTGGAATATTTTTATCATGCGCCATGACTTCACAACTGCAGCAAGTTCTTCTGAGATTGTAGCAAATAGTATTATTTGGTATAGACTGGACTTAGCTGTATTTCCTGTCATTATTTCCATATTTTCAACTCAATGAGACAAGAGGAAGAAAAGAACAAGCCAAAAGAATGACATAATAATTAGGGGTAATTTATTTCCAAAGAACATAAGAGCGGCCAGCACCACTCACCATGAATACATAAAAAGAATATGAAAAACAGATATATCTCCTCATTTGCGTGGCATATGCAAACCCTCTCATACGAGCATCAAAAAACACACCGAAACTTCCCATTCGAAACCATAACAGAATCCCAGGAAACAATGCAAATATATATCCCACCAGGAGGAAAATACAATAAGCATCATTATATACAAGATAATTACAAACATCTCATATTATAAAACAATATATTGCATCGCTCCACTTTATAACCATCGTGAAGTATGCAGATGAACTTTCCAATAGAAGTGACCAAAAGTACTATTCATTGAAATCCTAAGGCTGGCATGCAGGGAATTAGTTTTTATGAGTGAAATGTGCCTTATATCCAAGGAATGATGAGAGAATGTTGAGCTCAAAGATATTTCAGGAATGGTGAAAAAAAAAAAATAAAAAAAAATAAAAAAATTTATAGAGAAGTGAATCACAAGAATTGAAGAAATGATAGAAAAAGTGCAAACAGAAAGAGAATAACAAATAACGGAAAACAAAATCCTCATCAATTAAATCTTAATGTACATCAAACCAATTTTTTTTTACAATATCTGGAAAAAAAATTATCAAGCTAATTGTTCACATGTTTAAGCTGAGAAAGCCCCCCAATGACAAAGATTCAGATCCTCAAATATAAACCACATAAAAGCCACGCAGTATACAGCCATGAACATGGAATTATACGCACGCCATTAAATTACAGTGCTGAGCCTGGACGGTGAAGAAAAAAAGAAAAAAAAAAAAAGTGAAATCCTCCGAAATTAGAATTAGAGGAAATGAAAGGCACAGCCTCTTGCATGACAGAACAGAACATAACGCCGCAATCTTTGAGCATATAATTACATAACATTCGAATCAAACGATCTCATTGTCTAATTTAGTTTTCGGCAGCACATCTGTGATATCCACGTCAATGTTGGGTGGACAAGGGCTCCCTTCCCTCTGGGCAGTCTCCTCCACTTGGACAACAATCTTATCGGCTTCCTCAACCTTCAGCTCCTCTTCAACCTCCTCCTTGACCTCTTTAACCTCCTCCTTGACCTCATTAACCTCCTCCTTGACCTCATTAACCTCCTCCTTGACCTCTTTAACCTCCTCTTCTTGTCTCTGTTCTTGAGGCGCGTCAGATGTATCTGATGTAGGAGACGTGACATCTTCGGTTGGAAGAGTGATGCATTGCTCATTCTCTGGACTGGTAGTGCTGTGGGAATATGATCGGCAATGAATATGATGCATACTAAAAGTATAAAAGTCATCAATAGTAAATAAGAGTCCCAAAACATGTCCATGCTTTCATGAGATATTATACAAACAAGCATCCTTGATTATTTAAACAAACACTATAAACTATATATAAATTCATCCATACTGTAATTTAAACAAAATTAAGCAGCTGGAATCTGGAAGAGAACTAAATAAAAATTTAATTGAAATAATAAACAAAAAAAAGAATGATGGCATGTCAAAAATTAATAAATCATACACTCTGATGAATATTCATGTCTAAGAATTACTGACATCATCATGATCAGTAGATGATAACATGCTCTCATGCAGCATGCACATGAGTTTGAACATGCGAGAGATACCTGCGTGATTGCGTGAGGAAGGAAGAGGAGCCGTTTGTGAGGACGTTAGTGTCCTCTACCAGGGAACAATGAACAGGGAATTAGTAGTGGTCATCGTGGGCTCAATCGCACAAGCGAGCGATATGCAGGCCAAATGCACGGGGGTTGATGAATAGGCGGTGGCCTCTTACCTGGGGGACATGTTATCCTGTTGAAGCAGAGGCTTTGTCTCATGGCTGTGTTCGGGGGAAACCCCCGGGGAGGAAGGTACGGGAGGGGGAGGGGGAGCGCTGATGGCCACAGCGCCCGCGATGGCTGGTTCCAAGGGGGGAAGGCCGTTCTGGGTGCTCATGTTGCTGAAGCTGCCTTCGCTTGCAAGGTCTTCATCGTAAATGCGATACCTGGAGGAGAGGCAACTAAAAACTCTAGAACCCCAGAAGCCCCGCTTCCCGCACTGCAGCCAGCCACAAACACGCCCCTCAAGAGCTATTCCCAAACACCAGACTCACCGGAATCCATTCTCATCCTCATATTCGTGATTCTCATCATCACTATCTTCATCTGGAGCCACGAACACAACCTCCATTGCAATATCCCCTTGCTGTAGAATAAATAATATATAATAAAACGACAACACAAAAGAGCAGTACCTGTTGGGAGAGAATTTGCACAGCTTCAGCGTGTTTGGCGTTCCTCAGATCAATGCTATTCACAGAGAGAATGGCGTCTCCAATGTAAAGGCCCTTGCAGCGGTCAGCAGGCTGGCCCTCATGAATTTCTGAGATGAGGATTGGCACGCCATGCTCCTTGCCGCCCTGCAATCATAACACAGAGGTGAGCGCACACGTCATCCTTAAGCTCACCGTGATGGACATTCCAAGGCCTTCGTCTGGGTTCTTCTGCAGCTGCACCTTGCGGATGTCACCAACCCCTTGTCGCCTCTTCAGCGAGAGGAAATCGTGGCCAGGGGGAATGGTGCGCGGCTTCTTGCGGCTGTGTCGACCCCTGCACGCACGGATGACCGTCTTGTGGCGATGCAAGTGGATCTCGGCTTCCAGTTGGTTCCACAACTTGTCGTGTTCCGCTCCCTTCATGTCTCTGCCCAGCAGCTGAATCTGCTGGATTCTAGAAAATAATAATGATAATGTTACGCAATACGTGGCGGAGATCCATCTACGTGTAACACACGAGATACAAATATGAATCTTCAGCATGGGAATACGATTGAGTAAAATTGAATTCGCTTTGAATGAGCCTTTGACAGCACTTAGTAACCTTTATGACGTAAGCCATGACCCTTATAACCTGAACACATCAAAGAAGAGCAGTCCCAGTGGAGAGAGATTATAATCAATTATAACTCCCTATGGCAATTCCCAAAGCAAACGAACAACTTGATAAAAATCAAGTTACCGGGATGCAAAAATAAATAGTGCACACAGAATAGCTGTCAAATATCTTCAAGTCAGATGTCTATTTTGACCAAAGTACATTATATTATGGCCATATTCACAGTGAGCAGTGATTTATTGAAGGTTTACCTCCCTACAGGAATACAGCTAGGTAACAAGACTAAGAGAGAACAGCCAAGTGCACATGCACTGCTAACGCCACCTGTCCTTAAAGGCAGCAAGCAGTACCAGAAGCGAATTGACCAGCCTCCATTGAAACATCCAGGCACCTTAAGCAAGTTAAGTGCGACATCCAGACCCCCAAGAAAGACCAGCCTCCTCCTCCCATTCTGTAACATTTCAGCATCATGATGCGAACTGCCAGCAACGACAAATGACGTCATCAAATTTCATTTCATCCATACTCTGAAGCACACAACTCGATGCAATTGTGTCCTGCACAAGCAGATATGCCGGGAAAAAAAGAAAGGAGCGTAAAGAAATTGCATCAAAATGCACGCAAGGAGAAAGAGGAGACGTAAAGGGGGAGGGGGAGGTGGAGGGGGCAGTGAGTGCTTCACTGAGCAGAGACAACCGGCTGACAAACGACTGCAATAGCACAAGACACAGCAGCAGCAGCAGCGCGAAATGACGGCGGCATCAGCCAATCCATACGCGCGAAATTGCCGCAGCTTACGATCGAGCAATGAAGACGATCGGTTGCGATGGGTCATGCAGCGACGGCCTTAGAGAGGGAACAGCGGGAATCAGCGAGAAGCCCCGGTGCGTCATCATCGCTCATCAATCACTCGAACGAATCTCCCGCACTCAATACTATGTAATCACGTATTACAAGTCGGTAAAACGAGGTGAGCAGCGCGGAAAGAGAGACCCACCTGCCAGCGAGCTCCTTGTCGAGGTACTTGGCAGCTAAGCGAGCCCCGTAGACTTCTCCCTGCAGGGCGAGGATGTACTGCCGCAGTTCGCTGTTGTCTTTGCGCAGTTCCTTCAGCTCCGCTTCCAAACGAGCCGTGCCCATCGCCTCCGTCTTGTGCTGGTCGATCTCGTCCTCCTGTTCATCAAACACATCATATATTAACATATATTATCATACATTAACATCACGCGCGAAGTGTTGGCTAATCTGATTGTAAAAATAGCTGAACTGCAGACGAAGAAGATAACGCTAGAATGAGTAATTATATCAAGTCATCTGAAATCTGGGAATCTACAAAATGACATTTAGGTTGAAATATCGAGTGCTGATCAGCAGCCAATAGCCACGCATTAGGGAGATAACACTCATGAATATTCATGAGCGCAGATGGAGCAGCGATCCTGTGATGTTTGATCCACCAACCCGCGGAAGACTAAACTTGTTCTCCGTCACAGAGAGAACCAAGAACGCAGCGCACAATTAAACATTATGATTAATTAAACATTAATTAATTACACCCTAACACCGGACAGTGTATGCACTCAATGTTTAGTCAATCACGCACTATTTATAACAATATACAACACTTTAACCACGGTGCAAAACCAATCATTCGAACCACTAGAAACCAAAACATTTAAACTATGAGTAAACAGAACGGGATTCATCCGCCAATAAATACAAAGCGACCGATCGGCCAAAAGGGTCAATGGCCTCCATCGGGAATTCGCGCTCCAAGACGCGCAATATTGTGCTGCATTCCATGAATTAGGCAAAGGCGACGCTCGTCACTAAACGGATGGGATGCAAGTGGGAAGAAGAAGAAGAAGGGGTCAGGGAGGGCAAAGGGCAAAGGGCATAGGGGCCTCGGGGCCGGAATCAATGCGGGGTGCGCGGGAGCCATGCGTTCGCAAATGGACGCTGAATGTATATTTGAAAGACACCTCAAAACACACGTACAGCTAACGCAACGCAATTAGACATAGTACGCTTGAAGAGGGAATGGCATCAGCGCTGAGCAATGTCTGCTGCGCGGCCGACAGTTATGCGCGCCCAGGGATCTCTGCGTGATCGCGCCTGAATGGCCGGCAGGGGACGCTGCACACGACGTAGACCGGCACAACAGCAGTTGATCTGGCGCCAAACGAAGCCGACGCTCGGCCATTGCGCATCACCCAGTTGGCCGCTCCGACCCGTGGTCGTCGCCTGCTCGTTGCACAATGACGCTTGGCCGTTGTTTGAGTGACGCCGTTTGGAAACTGCGAGCGACGTGTATAATAGTGAGCTCAATATCAAGACGATTCGGAAAGACGCTTCTTCTCGGGTCTCCAGTCTTTTAACGTGATTAGCGGAGAAAGGATTGCAGACGCACAGAAAGGCATTCAATGCCAAACAGATGCTGCTTTCTTTTGCCGGCCCGGATGCTGAACGGCAAAAGGAGAAGTATAGAAAGCGAGCGCAACAGCCTAAATTCACTCGAACAGCAATTTAGGCCACGATTCAGGCCCAGGCACGGAAAGAAAAATAGAAGTACACGCAACAGCATGCGTTGAGCAATGGGAAGAGTGATTAATATGCCTAAACACAGGAAACACAACGAGCGAGACCACGATCCGTTCCGAGTATTCAGTCGCAAATGAAGACCTTTTGCAATTCATCCGAGGACATTCAACCTTTATTTCTAATCAGCAATATGAAACGCTCATGCTGCATAAAACAGAGAGACAGCAAATACAAAAGGGAGCAGCAGCTGCCATAAAAAAAGGGAGAGCTTTTGATACGACAAAGAGGAGAGATAAGAGAGTCCTAAAACCAGAGAATGACCATTCATCATAGGACACGCAGCAGCAGCAGCAGAAACATCGGTCTCCGGCACAGGAAGCAGGAAAAGCACGAGCCCTCATCCTTGTTCGCAAACATTGATCCGAATGAGCAGCGGATCATTGAAAGCAGGATTGCGAGCGACGGCTGCTCATCCTGCTCCGGTCGCAATGGACTCATTAGGAGGAAATCACGCGGACAAGGAATCGCATGCGAGGAGGAGGAAGCGGTCAGATTGCCATGGCAACATCGCTCAATACTCTCGCAACCAGTCAAGACTCAATCCTACATGGTCACAATATACCCCGAAGCAAATATCAGCTCCAATTTCTCCGCTCACAAATAGAAAAGAAGAGAAAAAGAGAAAGATGCAAAGTGAAAAGCCGCCATTACCAATACGTGTAGGCGACGGACATGATGAGGAATCGAGAAGACGTGTTAGGGGTCAGCACAGGGGTCAACAGCACAAAGCAATCGAGTGAAAATGAGCTCAATAGAAAACAAGGGTTGAATGCCAAGAATGGCTGAGAAAGCGTCTCTCTTGTTAGGCTAATTCATACGCAGGAGAAGCTTCTAACACTGATGCTGCTGAGTGACGTCAGTGCAATCATTCACTGTTAGTAGATCAAGGAGGCCAAGGGATTCAATTATAATATACATTCGTATTAATTGTTTTTTTAATACATGCAAAAGGGATATTAATACATGGGGATTTTGGGGAAGGGGTGGAATTCGTTTACCTTATTCTGAGAATCAAATGTATACATGGTGCTCTTAAAAAAAAAAGGAGAGTTCAAATAACATGAGTACATTGGAGAGTATCATGATAACCACTAGTTAGCCTGGTATTCCACCATAATTATCATTTTTAAATCTACTACATTGATGATTAACAGATGATGGAGGAACTTGAAAAACGCCATTCTTTAATTATTATTATTAGTAAAATCATCACCAGAATACAAAGTTAGAAATAAAGAAAATGATAATCAATTACTAGTTTACTACTAAATTATATTATCGAGCCTTACAAGGTACCGTGGCTACAAAAGATGACTCAGGGCATAAAGGTCAACGGCCTTGCATTCATCAAGGTATCTCAAACATAGAAGGACTTTTCTCACCAGTTTCTTTTTGATGGCAAGAGAAGCCGCGTCTTCATCGGTGGATGATCCAGCTGACTTTGCATGCAGCTGCAGCTGCGCCGTGTGCAGCTGCAAAAGCATGTTGTGCAGCTCTTTCTCCAGAACGGATTTCGTGGCTCTGACCTCATAGAGGTCACTGCGGATGTCCAGCAGCTGAGCCTGAAAGCGAATTTCAATGTGAGAAATATTCACAATTATTGCATGATGGACTTAAATGCACAAATGAATGTTCATTTCCTACAAAATACAGATAATTTTTAATTAACACGAAACAAGCTGCTTGCAAATTCATAGGAGCTTCATAATTGAGGTGTCATATTCTCAGCATTATCACTGACCCAAAACAATACTGTAATATTTCTATCACATTAAATCAGATTGATTTCCAGGCATGCAACTATGGAGCGAACCATATTGATTTTTAATTTCAATTGTGAGCACAACCGAGACCAATAGGTCAATAGCTAATTTGCAAAGCTAATCAGTAATCACTAAAAAATTAAGAACGGTTTGCTTGTCAATTTGTAACACAATTGCATGCAAATCAGACCCATGTCATTTTGAGAGAACAAAGAAGGCATTGTAAATTTGTTATGGAAAGGCAAGGTTTCAAGGTTCCAACACATTCGGGTGATACGGCGCCAGAACAGAAGCCTGCGACTGGGGTTTTCCCCAACTCTTATCGATAAATCCCAAGGGTTCTTTATCACCCGGCCCGGGCTTGTGACTGCAGAGTCAATGAAGAATTATAATGAACTACAATTATATTTCAAAATCAAAACGCCCGCGGCCCGATTGGGTCTCAAACCTCCACAGTCGGCATAGAATGGCAGTCAGCCGGTCAAACCGACTGAACTATTCGGCGCCCCCATTGGTAAAGGGAAAGATTGACACAATTGCTCTAAATTGCTGCAATAAGAATGTAAGCAATTATTTCACATCTGATAATTTTTAAATAACACAATTTAATGCACAAATATCAAAATGAAATATCAATTCATTTAATTTATAGCTTATACATTATACATCTCGCCGTGATATTAACTATCAAGGCAAGGCCATGGCCCCTTTTTTTCCAGTTGAACAGTTGGGAGTGTCACATTCAATCAATTCAAATATCAGATTGAGCAAATATGCATCACATCTTGTCCTGTAGTTGCACAGGGAATTGAGTTTCATAAGGTAGAAGAAAATAATTGATTATCGGAATTTCCATTAGAACCATGTAGGTTAATAGATATGTATGTAGATGTATTATAATTTATTTATGTCGAGGGAGGGTGGTGCATCCCATACTAGTAGGTCTGATATTTGGAACCACCTGAGCCAGATATCTTTGAAGGTCCGTCCTCTCGAAATGTACAGTGAATATGTTGAGTGAGAACGCCACCAGAGTAAGAAGTGAACAAGGGGTCAGGAACAAACGTGATAAGAAATTGCCACAAAAAGCCTGAAGAGAAGAAGATTCTCAAAGTGAGTTCCGTCTCATGGCCGCACATCTCTGTTCCCAATTAGTGTGCCGACCTGAGTCTGGGAGAATTGTCTTTTTTTACACATCAATGAGCTCCTCCAGAATGGAGTTGGGACCATTCACTGGGGTTTCTCCGCCACATATGATCAGGAAAACAAAAGAAATGAGACTCTCAGAGAAAGGAGAACCACTCCATCAATGGGATATCCACTAAAGGTGCTGTGTGAGCCTTCTTAGACGTTCATTGTGAAATAACGCCAGGGATTCAGGTTGCTTCCCCCTGCACGTCAGTGAAGCACATCGGACCTCGCATCTGTGACGTTCTTCCTGGATACCGTAAACAGGATAAGTTCGAGAAACAAGATGGAAACGGACACAAAACGGTATATGATAAAAAGTTTGTGTTTTTTGCGATCACTTCATGTCTTGCGTAGTCATCCCACTTTAGTAATTATGCATATGGAATCTGTTCCCACAGCTTCCCAAGAGAATATCCCGTTTCATTTCTGTTGAACAGTGACAAAACATTTGAGGTTGATCAGATGTTCCATCGCCAAGTTTCAAAAATAGAAATCCCTTTAATGGATTTATGTACAGAAAAAGCAGTTTGGCCTCAAATCCACATGTTTGGACAATTACGAAAAAAACATAAAATCCTAGTTGCAGAGTATGGATGGCTAGGACATATAAGCGCAGGGTAATTGAGTGCACTGTAACATTGATGTTGTACTTGTCCTCCCATGTTAAAACTAGGTGCTTCAATATGTAGTTGCCTGATCCTCTGTCAAACTGGGACATAGTTGCACATGTTGAAGAAGTTTGCATTGTACGCATGTTCATGATTTATGCTTGCTGTAAAGGGCGCAACAGAACAGATATTGCCTTGTAGCAGATGTCATATAACTGAATATGCATTATGGATAAGAGTGTCACACATGAAAAATTTAAACATGATGTAACACTGAAGTACAAGTAAGCGAGACATTGTACACAAGATAAATGCTGCCATTTATATGGAAATTCAAAATTGTAATTTCTATAATAATGCAAAGGTAGCACATGGTAATTTCAACTAACTTGTCTGAGGACTAATGCAAAGCGCGTGTAGGACACCATGCAATGCACGGACACAGGAAACACACGAGGGTTCAGTGAGGCCCAAAGGGGATGATCTGACAATCTACTCAAGTACTTTGGCATTAGCGGAAAGACATGATATTTGAGAATATAATGTCAAAGTTCAGAGTTGTTCAGAGTATTTTCACACATGATCGATAGACTCATAATTTATTTACTCGATTGATCGAGGAAATAAGGCCACCAAAAGATAATATCATGCTAGATAATATCTAGTTATCTTAGAATCAATGAATTAGCACAGATTCTCGGATTGCCATACAGTTTCATCAGAGATTGGATAAATCCTCTGCCACTGAATCTAGAAATGTACTCATGCAATGCGTGATAACTGGTAGTACCTGGCTCCGAATTCAGATGAGGTACTTACTCATAACTTAGCGCCTACAGTACAAGCAGGTTATTAGCTAGTAAGGTTGTCAATTTTAAGGCCCTTTTGGCCAACATGGCATACTTCTCCTGGGAAAATTAGATAGGGGGATGGGATAATCGATTTGAAACCTGACCATCATTATATATTCAGAGTGATATGTATCATGTTGATGTAAAAGTAAAAGTTCACTTGCTGAATTAACATGGACCCCAAATAACAATGTTTAATGTCCGCAATAATCATTACCACAAAATCATGATTCACAACGCGTAAGGACACATTAAGTATAACGGGTTGTCATATAACACAACAAAGCCACATGTTTCAGGAAATCATATATTCATGAGGTCAAGAGGGCACATTTTAATATTCTAATGAGCTATGCTTGAACATGTTTATAATCAACAAGCAAGTCAACACCTTCATCAAATTCCGCGCTGGCGCAATCGGATAGACCGGTGGTGCTTTGAGGTGTACGGTCCGAGATCAAATCATGTCTCATAACAGGTAAGCTCATCTTCATTGATAATTGCATGTTTCCTCTCTTCTCAGGCAAAGCATACGAGGAATCCCTAACTTTCCCCCAAAAAAACATACCCCATTTTAGTCTCTATACCCAAAAAAATCATAGCGCCCTTTTTAGGACCCTCCCCCCAATTGCAGAATTTGGGCTCCGAGTTGATTCGGCAAGTGCTCAACAGTAAAGTAAAGTTGAATTTATAGTCTAGATCACAGACAATGTCCGTCCATAAGACTTCACAATACTTTCCCTGGTTATTGGACCCCTCACATCAACACAAACTCAACTCCCCAGGGAGCATACAAGCGAGCGCAGCCACGAAGGCACAGCCTGCTCAGTTGAGCAAAATTATCCATCATTGTCCCACCAGGTACCACAATTCAACACTATGCAATGTGTCATGCTGTGGTGAACATGAGGGTTTTCAGGCCGCGAAATTCAGCCCCGGCAAATGGCCCCACCGGGAATCGAACCCACGACCCTCCGCACGCTAGGCGAGGGCGCTACCACTGTGGTATCATGGGCCTGTTGATGTATGGAAAAATCAATAACTCATGAAACCGAAAGATCTGGAGAGAACCTAAAAAAAAAATTTAAAAAATTGAAGAATCCTGATAGATAGACTTGACATGTCTAGCTATTGCCATGCATGGTGTTTCAATGTGTGAATCATATCACTCAAAATTCACCAGAATAATCAATTATCTGGAATACATTGTGGTCTTGTGAGTCGATTAGAGGGCTGGTCACGGGACTGACGAGCGTATCACGTATTTTTCAAATATTGTAATAAAACTGCTGAGATTGCAAACGTGCGTCGCCAGAGTTATACTTCCTGTAAAGTACTTCATCATTGAGTTTACATTTGCTACCTGTGCTAGCCTAGTAGTAGCTCACATACTTATGATACTACAATGAGACAGGGGTCTCGTAGGCCTCGCCCGATTATTTATGGTAGCCATCACTATCAGTATCGCATTAAGTTGAATAACTCATTGATTGTTTATCATTCATTGACATTAACATTCAACATTACTATTTACATTCAGCAATGTTACTTTATAAAAATCATAATTATAATATTTACTATAGTATATTATTTATCAAACTATCAACATTAATTCAGTGCCACCCACAAATAAATTATTGATTCAAAGTTTTTAAGGAAAACATGAAGCAATTTATATCTGAGCCTAATGAGGCCACATTATTGCGAAATATAATTTTCGCCCTCGAGCGTGAAATATATCAGATCAAAGCGAAGAAGGACGCGAAACAAACCTCCAACTTGGCATTCGATTGGAAAATCGTCTGAGCCTTGTGACAAAGTTGAGCAAATGCGGCACTGAGGGCCGTCATCTTCTGACGACCTTCATAAGTGATTTCACATTGATCTGGGTCAACTTCTCCCAGAAGTAAATCCAAGTCGACGAAGGCCTTGTCGAACTCTTTCTCCAAAATCTCCAGCCATCGAAACGACAAAGTAGCCGCTGCCATTTTCCTCGGTTTATGTATTAATATGCAGAGCTAGCTGCGAGCTGCATAATATGACTTCTCCGGGTTTTATAGATGAATGGTGCAACCATAAACATTCTATTTATCCGATTACGGTATTATCGTGATATATTCAATCAATTGAAGCAGTTATATTGCTATTCATGCATATTTTCTGGGTACGAAAGTCAAAATTACACGTAGGTTGACACATGGCGACACCTTGCGATAAGTCATAACGCAAACATTTCGCTGTCGGAATAATAGTCCATAGATTATTCTTCCCAAGGCGAGAAATCATAACGTAGTGCTTCGGATACACGCGTACAACAAGGTGCTGTTAATCTTCCGCGGATAGTGGAAGAATAGCCTTAGGGTCTAGTATACAGAGTGCGTAATAATAAGAGGAACGGAGAAATATTATTCTCCAAACAATTAAAAATAATGCGTTATGATTTTGCCTCAGTTCGTCTGCTTCGTTTTCATAACAGAGGTCGAGGTGTGTTTTGCTCTTCGACTTGTCTTGAACTTTCTGTGTCTTGTACGCTTGGTATACACCAGGAAACCCTCTTGGGTCTCATCTCCGATTTGATTTCTCGCCGTCTCACCCATTCGCTACGAATAAACCAGGTTCATGTGTGTCAAATGGGTGAAAGTGTAAAACAAACTGTGTACATTATGATTACGTTTCCTTGTGGTCCTATACCTTGCATTACAATGCACCATACATGTGCAGTGGCAGTGTTATTGCAAATTAGTGTACAAATGTCTAATACGTGAAGCATTCATGAATTATTCATATTAGTAGTCATACTCGTGAAATACACATCGCAAGATAATTTATGTAATAGGCCTATAGATCTTAATTATCATCTTATATATATATAGACTATAATTATGCATAATTTTGTACACAACTATATAGGCTCTACACATGATGATGAACAATTAGTCAATTAGTACAAAATTGCACACGCGTGGACTGGTAGGCCCAATTAAGTAACAAAATGTTGGCTTATTTACGAAGTTACGCACACACTATTTTATCAATCCCTATCATGTCAGAATCTATTATCAAGTCTTGTTGCAGAACTCATAATTATTGCTATTAGCATAACATATAAGCTCTTCTCCGCATAATTTTGATGGCTGACATCAAACGTGGGTGCAGTTAGTCAGCTGTTGTTAATCAAGGCAAGAAAATGTAATTGTGGATGTATATGGCCCCACCTGCACCATAATAACAATTATTCTTCCTCTATGCCTACACTCATTAAACATACCATGTACGACTGACGTATAACAAGCAGACACCAAATAGGCTAAAAATATTGCGATCCCATGGCTATTATAGCATGCACTGCCGGTTTAACTGACCCATCACAATGATCAGCCCTAAATGCATGCCATTAGGTATATTTCATGTAATTAGGGATGGGCGAATATTGAATTTGTCCGAATATCCGAAGCCGAAGCTTCCAGCAGTATATATTCGTCGAAGCCGAATAGAGAGCCGAATAAATACCCATTCGATTGTCGTAATATCTTCAATCGTTATATAGGATAGTAGCATCAACCAATTAACGCCCTTTCAGACAGTTGACCAATCGAGAACAGCTCGACATGTGATTGGTCAGGTTTTGTCACGTGCTACGATGCCCTGCCTTCTTTTTAAGCCAATAAGTTTAACGAAATTTACAAAAGTGAGCCATGATAAAGCCCTAAGCCCCTCAGCAAACTAAATCACGAATAAGGAAGTTGTGCAATTATATGTTTGCTTGGTCATTACATGTATTTCTAATTCGATTTCTAAAGCTTATCATTCCAATGATTGCTAACACCGTTGTTTACATTTACTTCACGGCTTTACTCGTGAAAGTTTGATCTTCTCTTTAGAGGTTTGGAGTTGATGTAAAGTATGCTTTGTTGATTCTCATCCACTGTTATGCATTGAACCTTTTAGTTACTGCGAGTAATGCGGGCTCTCGCACGCGGTTGAGTAAACAAAGTAACTTACAGAGTTTAATCAACTTAGGAGAAGAAATATTTTGATATTCGGATTCGTTGCAATCTTTTCGTTCAAAGCCGAAGCTTCGGAAAATGGCCAATATTCGTAGAAATCCAAAGTCCGAAGTCCGGAGCGCGAGCTTCGCCCATCACTACATTTAATCCTTTCAGAACATATAGACATACCTACAGCACCCGTGCCTAGCAGCGCCATGTCTCACCTGTTCACCGGTTCTACCCATTCTCACCTCTACCGACTTTTTCGTCCAAATTACCCTCCGGAACTTTTCCTCAAAATCATCGACTATTGTCGCGATTCAAAGACGCAATTCCAGACATGCGTTGACCTCGGATGTGGGTCGGGTCAAAGCACTTTTCCTTTGGCTCCTCATTTTGACCAAGTATTCGGTGTGGATGTGAGTGAATCGCAGATCAAGGAAGCAACCAAAAATACCGAATTAACCCCTGCCAGGAATGTCTCATTCAGAGTTGGTTCTGCTGATGACTTGACATTTCTGGAACCTCACTCGGTCGATCTGATCACCGTTGCTCAGACTATTCACTGGTTGGATACCCGAATTTTCTACGCACAATGCAAGCAGGTTCTGAAGCCAAGAGGGGTGTTAGCTGTATATGGTTACGGCAATGTATATCTGGATAATCCCGTCGCGAATTCTGTCATATCAAAGGTTGGTCTAATGTTTTGTGTGCGTTTTTGCTTTTAGCTGGTAAGCGTGCGTAGTTCTACAGGGAAACGCTTTGGGATCGAGGATACTGGGATGATAGAAGGCGACATATTGACAACAGTTTAGCTGACTTCTCGCCCCTGCCTTTTAGGGGTTTCACACGGTCTGTGTACAGTCTATGCAATCCATCTGTATATAAGAATGTAATACATCCAGAGATGATTCGTTATCCATGGAGAAAGATATGACTTTGAAGGATTTAGTTGGATACATATCGACGTGGTCAGCGTATCAAACTCTCCATTCTGAACATCCAGAGGAAAACTGGTTGGAGCTGATCCTGAACCAGTAAGTATAATTGGTTGTATTTATCGGTATTTATTATATTCACAGGCTGAAGTCTGCGTGTGGTGCATGTGGTACTGTTGATGATGTCATCACCAGCAAATGGCCGGTCTTCTTGCTCATGGCACATACGTGATATAGGATATCTTGAAGAATTGAAATTTACTCTCTCTTATTAGTTTTAGATTTGTTGTGTCGATTTAATAATTGGAACAAGTTAATTCAAGTAAACAAACAACTAATCGCTGCTTGCGTCATGGTGTGTGTGTGAGATTTCAATATGGAATTCCGCATCGACAATACATTAATATGATTTGAGCGTAAAGTTTTATTTCCAATATAGTTGTATGCATAACATGTATTCAAGTTGTGAGCGCCTTAATTTCACACATTTCCGTATATGTTCAGAATCATGAGAATGAGATGCTGAAATAACGTGAAGATGTTGTATACGCGGTGGCCATAATGCCGCATACGCACGCCGTTTATGTGTCAAATGGATTTGAACAGAGAATCTTACGACACCAATGAGAGCACAGCACATACCCGTAATCATAAGCTTAGCTATGCATGTACAAGTGATCCATGCAGTGATATAACAGATAAGGGTCCATTGCGTGTCTCGTAGTTTTCGCCGCAACATTTCTCGAGTTCCTTGATTACGCAAGTGTTCTGACGTCAGTAGATTCCCGGAAATATAACTTTTCTGCGAAGTTTGCTGTAATCAGGTCTGCCTCTTTCACCGTTGAAGTCACTTAGGTACTCCAGGTGCTGACACCGTGCGGAGATGACAAGAATGATGGCGGAAACAAACAAAAACACAACAGCTGCGAGTGTACACGTTGAAATGGCAAATCCGACCCAGGTTGTGATTTCGAAGAAATAATGAGGCCCAGATATATATTTGAACCAGAAACCGGTTGGCAGCGAATGACCTTGGCTCGTAGTGTACGATTTGCGGGAGCTGGTGCGAAACTTTCGTAGCGAGATATGACAGGCGCTGTTACCGATTTCCCCGAGTACGAACAGAATGGCTCCCATCCCGACCAACGACGCCGGTGGTGGCTGGTAGGCTGTGAAGACGCTGTTGCTGCACATTTTGTAGTTGACCGAACATCCAATCCACAAACCAAACAGCAAGAAGTGAACACCAAAGCCAATGATCTGGAGGAGCGACACCTGGTGTTTGAATACGTGCACGAAGAGGACTTCGGTGAATCGCCGGAGGAAATGCAGTCCCCACATTACCAGGAGGGTGATCACCGAGATCTGATTGCGTTCCTGAAAGCGCTCGGGAAGCAAGTTTCCCACCAAGGGAAAAGGCAGCTCGGGTAAACATGTCACGTTGACGCTGGTGATGTACAGCAATGCCGAGCCGAACTGAAGCGCAGCGAAGATGCCTCGAGGTTTGAACTGCTTCAATCTGATGTATTGCACGAATCTGTTCCACGTGTTTGGATTTTGCGTTGGTCCAGCTTCTTCATCGTTCAATTGTGGATCAGTAACAGCAATGATGCTAATGTTGTTTGCTCCCATGTTCATCACTTCTTCTTCTTGTGATATTCCTCAGTAACTATAGCAAGTCAATCACGGCGCTTAGACGGTGCTGTTTAAATACACTCCAGGAAAATTATCCAACACGTACTGCTGAATGCTCTTCTTAACACACAACTCGGGACCATTGCCGTCATCAACAATGCATGTGCATTCAACCTCCTCACGACCAATGATTACGTAACCGGGCGTTGCGTCATAATATAGAATCCGCTCCAATTCGACTCCAATTGAGACTGCCTTCCTCTGTATACGTTGCTATGGAGATCGATCCCGGTAGAGAAATATGTGCGCACGATATGTGGACTGCGGCCAAAATGTGAAGCCGGCGCGCCGAGTCCTAGCTGTTATAGGAAGTGAAAGCGGGGGTTGGGTCGATCGGGTGGGGAAAACTTGATCCACAGACTCGCGGGGAGGGGTTGGGGTGGATATAATTATGCGTGTTGAAATGCTAAGTGGGCTTTTGTATTCACACCCTCAGCCTTCTTTAAGATCCATTCTTCAAAAGCAACATGGGTGGGGACCGCGTGTTCTATTGATAACCCCGTTGATGGCATATTAACGAGGTGGGCCCTCTTGAAAAGTCTGTTAAAAGACGGGCAGGAAAAACAAGCAGCTGTGCAAGAAGCATCGCAGGGAAATATCGCCGAATGAAAACGTGTTCGTTGAAGAGATCAGAGGTCACTGATGCTGAGCGTACGCCGAGTTGTTGCTGAAGAGGTCTGTCAAGCTGAATAGTGAAATGACCCATGCAAATCTGAGCCATATGCAAGCAATCTTGCAGGCAGTTCATGAATTATACTTCACCATTACATAGCACTGATTTCACAACGGCAAATTCATCTGTAATATGTTTAATAATTTAAATGTATCAGATGCGCATATTATTTGCACCAATGCATTATTTTGAAGTTAGCAACTTGTGAGTTAAATTATGCAGTTGTACATATCTCGGTGTTTTAATTTTACCTTTTTTTTTCTTTAATAGCCACCGGGAATTGATTTATGTATTAAAATGCACCAATGGAGTTTCTATATTCATATACACGGTTCACAACTCCATGTACTTGTCTCATGACCCCAAACGTAACACTTGAGCCCTGAGTGAGCTATGGTTACAAGAGGTGCACCAACTTAATTTGAAAGAAGCAACCATTTAAGCGATGGCATTAATCTAGTTCATGCAACCGACGACCCCCCCTCCCACCATCCCCCTGAATCCTCGTTTCACGTGCTCGGATGCGGGCAGATTGAGCCTTAATCCATCTTTGTCCAACCAGGTGCCACAAACTCCCTGGGGAGCATGCAAGCGAGTGCAACCACGAAGGTGCATCCTGCACAAACATCTATCGCTGTCAAACCAGGTACCACATTTCTACACTATGCAATGTACGGCGCTGTGGCGAACATTGAGGTTTTCAGGCCACGAAATCCCATTCCGGCGATTTGCCCCACCGGGAATGGAACCCACGTCCCTCTCTTTGCCTGCGGGCGCACAACCACTCCTCCATTGCGGACTTTCTATAATTAATTAACGTTTCCGATTTGCCTATCATTATCATCATCACGTCTGCCCACAAAGTATATGGTATTTTATATTGGCCTACTATTCTTTGCGTTTATTTTGGTATTAAAATAAATAAATACATTATTGAAAAAAAGTTAAAATAAAAAACCCCAAGGAACACCTCGATATTTTGAGGTCGATTGTTATTAGTGAGAATCTCTAGTTGTTGCTTCATCGAGATCTGCTGATTGCCTGGATGCCATCTGGAATGACTTTTCTAAAATAACTCACGAGACGAATACGTGCGTGTAAACCCCGCCCTTTACCACAGACTAGTGTATAATATGTAGTGTGTGTTATCTGTGGCCCTATACCGCCCTACGTCCTTGCCATTAGAACTTGGAGTTGAAATCCTTCTCACGTCTCCAACAAACACACTGCACTTAGAACCTCAACCCATTGAACGGCATTTTGTTGCAACCTCTTTGGGGTACGCCCTCCCCCGCCCTCTCCATAAATGTACATTATGCATATAATGTATATTCTCCGGCAATGTAATCAAATGATAAGATAAGCCATAGATAGATCTAACAACAGGCAAGATTAGAGCGAAGCTGTAAACCATATAAGATGTGTAGGGTGCGGCCGCTCCTTCCCCGTGGATCCCAATTACTTAAATATAAGTGCAGAGAAGTTAGCCGTCATTGCCCATCGGGTACGTATACTATAGTACACTGCATGCTAATTCGCAATACGTGCAATCTCATCTTGCAGCGTATGTTGAGCAATTGAGAAAACGTTTCAACCATGACGTCAAGGATGCTAAGGAAGTATGTGTACAATTATGTACATGTAGGCTATGTTCAACGATGGAAGCAGTGCGAAATTGGGAATCTCTGGGCGAGGTACCATAGAACTTGTTCTACATTCTCAGCGCCAATGATTGCCACTAGTAATAACGTCCTTGCTCAGCGCTGTCTGCAGGCATTCTCAAATCATAACGTATCTCGCTTGGCACATGCATGCAGAACAAAGCGTTATGATTAGATTAAAGAATGAAATTTCAGAGCAACTTGGGAGTGAATCAAAATTGAGAAGGCCCGGGACCGGGGTTTCCCCCTACTCTCATCGATAAATCCCAAGTGTTCTTTATCCTGCGTATACTACCATAGACAGTAGTACACAGCACCCGGCCTTGTTACGCAGCACTGCAGTCACCTCAGAATTACAAATATAATTCACAATCATAACGCCCGTGACCTGATCGGGTCTCGAACCCATGACCTCGACCCCCACGGTCAGCATAGGATTGCAGTCAGCCGGTTAAACCCACTGAGCTATTCGGTGCCCCTAGGTGTAACAATAGAAGGAAATAATGACAAGTAATGCTTCAATTACTATTGGATATTTTATTACCTATGTAATAGATGAAAAGAAAAACATAATAAAATCACGTATCACAGAAGGAGCTGAGGAAAATAAACGTCTTCCAAGTATTAATCAATAATAATGACAAGCACATGTGACATGGGAGTTGAAAATTTCCCATAAAATGTGACCTTAAGGTGAGAGTATAATTGGTAGAAGTTAAAACAGAACAAAAAATGAAGTCTTTCAGTGTCCAACTTAAGTAGTTAGCCCAATAATGCTAGCACCTTAATTATGAGATATTATTTGTGCCATAAACCAATTGACTATAATTGAGCATGATTTCCACCGTGAATTAAGCTGATGTGAAGCAAGAGAAAAACAAATCATGATTTATGAAATTACCTAGGTTATTCACTCATGTAAGTTCTATAGTGATTTATGATAGGTGTATAATAATATTATATGCAAACAATAAGATGAATAATCATGACAAATCACGAGGAAAAAATAAATAGTACATTAATTTTGTAGATTAGACAACTGTAGTGATTATTCCAGGGATATAATTTCATAACATAACACATTATAACCACTCGGAGAAATAATAAAATTGGCCACGAACAGTTAAATAATCTCATAATTCACGAATAATCAGTGATGTCAATGGGTGCAAAAACTGGTCGTTTCAGGATACGGGTTTTCTCAAACTTCACTGAGCCAGCTTGCACTTTGATCTTAGTGATTTCTTATATAATTGTGGTCCTTTGTTCCAAGAGTTT
The DNA here is from genome assembly GCA_000328365.1 of Capitella teleta. NCBI lineage: Eukaryota > Metazoa > Annelida > Polychaeta > Capitellidae > Capitella > Capitella teleta. The sequence goes on along the minus strand of KB298084.1, from coordinate 259,960 downwards.
TGGACCCTCGCACATTTCACCAGTTGACTTGGTATTACGGATAAAGAAGAACAACAATGTAAATCGAATTCCCGAGATTAAGTTAAAGTATTAAATTCTAATTCATTATGATATGAGTTTGAGATTTCAAGAGATTTCATGTATAAATAAATAAAATAGATACTATAAAATGGAAAAAAAACCCCTGATTACTCAATTGATTTCATATAATAAAATAAACAGACAGAAGAAAGAGGTGAGCTAAGCATCGCTGCTCAAAGACGCTTTGATCGTATTCTCAACGAGTGTGACGAAGTTGAATTTCGCGGTGAAGTCATCGGCTGCACACACCCAACTGCGCCGAGGAGTGAACAGACGAAAGGCGTGCTTCACGACTGCCAAGTAGGACCATGGTATCGAAGAACAAAATACAAACAAAATCAAAACTTACATTTGGAATCAGGGAGTTCCTCAACAATCATTCTGCTCAGCGAAATGCACGTGTCGAATTTATAGTTGTAAACTGAGCTGCGTTCAAAAGGAAAATGTTTCACTGTTCTCTTTGTAACAATCATGCTGTCATTGAACAGAAAGAGACCAAGGGTCTCCACATGTTGATACACCCTGCAAAAGAATACGCTGATCACAGAAAAACAAAACAAAACGAAACAAGACCGACAACCGACCTTAGTTCAAGTACTACATCTTCAGTCGGAGGTTTGAGTCTAGCAACGTCTAACTGCTTCACAAAGTAGCGGTTAGCCTCCAACAGAATCTGATGATGAGATGTTTGGTTATGAAAAAGCGCGTGTGATTAACACTCACAGGACACGCGTAGATCATCAGCTGAAGCCTTTGAAGTTCACGTTCTCTTTCGCACCTCAATTTACACTATGGCGTCATGTTTTATCCAAACTGTAAACGCGTGATATCGAGACTTTACCTCAGAGATGAAGTTCTCCAAACGTCCGTAGATTTTGATCGCTTGAGAGAGATCATTCTTATCAGCGTGATCCGGGGGCGTGCAAGACTGGAACCAAGTGAGCAGAGTAACGAACTCTCCAATGCGTCGTGTAGGAGCAAGAAACAACTCAGCCAATCTGATGAATGACATAATTAATCAGATATATCAATTATTACAACCCACGTCAGCATTTTTGAGGCAGCAGTCCTTTCCCGCCGTTTCAGTAACGAGCGGAACAGAGGCGACTGCTCCAGGCTCTTCTCCAGCGTGGACAGAATTGTAGGATAATTGTTCATAAAGTTGATGTAGGCTTTCAAATTGATGCTGAATTTAAGAAAGATGTCTCCCAAACACTGATGAGGACCCCAGTCAGATAAACGTCCTTGCAAATCCTTCATGAGACTCCTGTCAAAGTTGAAAGGTCAAGGTCAGATAAGGATCAAAGTCAATCCTTACTTGCTGAGGTCAAGCAGGGTCAAGACATCAGTGAAAATGACCTGCAGGTTCTGATTGCTCACAACAGCGCGGTTCGAGTCGAGAGCTGCTTTGCACGGCATAAAGAAGACATCCTTAATGACCAACAAGGTGCGCATGTACGCAACTTCAGTGGAGAGGATTTCGTTGGCTACAATGGCTCTCTTCTCAGGCTGCTCGTCGGCCTCGTTTCTCATCTGAAGCGAGACAACAATCCAGAGCCGATCTCTCGACGTTTCCTCCTGATTACCGTTTGGCTGACTCCAAAACTGACACGGCTGTCTTTCATGCTGTCCTTCAATCCTGCTGACTGAGGGAACTCTCTCGATGCTGTCAAGGTCAAAGGTCAAACACATTGAACTGAATCAATCACAAAATCCTCACATGTGGAACAAGGCAGTGTGTCTGAATTCACTGGTTTGGGCGCTTTGATTGGCGCTTTATGTTTTGGTGGGTCTCCACTGCTCAGTACGGCTTCTGCATCGACTTCATCAACGATGATTTCTTCGTCTATTTCCTACAAAAAAAATTTTTTCCATTGAATTTCTAATAATAATAATAATAATAATAATAATAATAATAATAATAATAATAATAATAATAATAATAATAATATCATTTATTCACCTTAATATAATGGTAATTAATGAGTTCACAGAAAAAAAATAAAAAAATATTGAAAGACCAATCAATCAGGCATCAGACAAATGAAATTTAACATTATTAGATTATAGAATTTCGTGAAAAGACATAAAAGGTGACGAATGAGATTTCATTTGCAGAAGTTCTATTAATAATTTAGAATGAACAAAAGTGGAGTGATCAATTTCAGAGAGTCAAGTATCAACTAATGTTGATACTTGGCTGTATTGATACGTCGCATGTATGAAAACGATGGAATTTATTGGTTGAATGCCACACCGCACAACTGACTTCCTCTCTTTCACTGTCGTGCAGCTTCCTGTTGTCCAAATCCTTCCTCCTCTTCGGAGACCCCTCTTCTCCATCGTCTGTCGTTTGGCCGCTAAAATCTAAACTTTCTTCGTAATGTTCGTCCAGTTGCAGGGCAGCGCTCAGGGTTTTGGCAGACATGGCGCCAGCTGGCGTGAGAGTGCCGTTGGTTGCCTGTGAGGAAATTAGTGTAAATGTGGTTGATGTGATATTTGGACTCACTGCTTGCGCCCCAAAGGAGCTGGGTTGCTCAAATGTGGCCCCGGAGAGCTTCAGTAAATGGTTGCCAAGGAAACGTAATGGATCCTTCACCTGAATGGAGTTCCGAAAACATGAGATCAGTCCAGGATTACCCTGTGTGTTATATCAGAGTAGTTCTCATGCTTTGATACATGTTGACCAAAGTGATACACAGGTAAGAGGAATTTTGTTGAGGGAAAGTACATTGAGATTATTACATAACAGAAAACATGTTGAGGGAAACGTTTAGATTTCAGTGAAATGAGATTTAATTCTGCAAAAGACAGGCATACTACCGTAGCTCATCACAAACATCCAGGCATCATATACACGCACTAACATAAACAGAGCAACTGGCATACATAGTAGAAATAGAAAGCGACACATAACAAAATAATAATTATTATTATTTACACCTCAAACTAAGATAACAAAATCTTACAGTAGAATTGTCTTCCTCACCAGACTGATAATCACCAAATGAATTATAATCAGTTAGAAAAAGTGAAAAGCAGAAATCAAAATTCAGTAGTGATTGATTAGGAATTTTATAATTATATATTTTTAAAATCTTCAGCACTCACATTTTGTTCCTCTCCCAGTGCTAGAAGCGATTCAGACAACGCTTTTGAGATATCCTCCAGTTTGTGGATGGCTACTTTGCCAGTGGTGTCGAATACTATTTGACCTGAAAATGTAAGAAATTTGTCTCATATATATATGAGAGTAAATCTCACAGCCTGCGTACCTGTGAGCTGTGAGATGACGTTTCTCTGCTTCTGATCAAAGAAGCGACTGATGGCTGCCTTGGTCACTTTGCAAGCCTCCTTCACTTGGTCAGCAGCGCTTGACCACAGACTAAGCTTACTTTCGCAGAAGTAATGCGTAGGTGGCGACACTCCTTCCGGCTGGCTCATCCACTGGCTGTCAACTGATCAAGCAAATAATCATGATTCATGAGAGTCAAATAGACTTATACTGTGATTGTAGTTGCCAACATGTCCCATAGGAGAAGAGAACTGCATCCCAGTCAGCGCACTCATCTCTCGCAACATCTCTTTACCGGGTTCTAAAAACAAAACTGAAGTAAAGCATCTGTTATGTAATAAATAAAACCCGCACCACAGGAACCCAACGGAGCAAAGATATCCACGTGGCCCTTATCAGCGATCGGCCGAACGCTGGTGCAGAATATCTTGAAAAATTCCAGGAACTCGGGATGGTCCATATTGTCAGCAGTCACGACTGACTTATCAACGAGACACAATTCCCACGGAAGATTGCTGTGGGTGAAGAGACCAATGCTCCTGGGAAGAGAATTTCATTCAGATTGCAATCGTTGCTAAGCAACCACACTGACTGAGCCAAACGTCCCTGCAGACACAGCTCCAGTTGACTCATGAGCGAGTCAAGAGTCGTTCCCTCGTATTCGTACACAATGGGAATGATTCCAAAATTGACGGCATCAACCAGGAGCTGTGTGAAAAAACATTGGCGTTTTATCCCCAGAGTTGAGAAAAATCTTACATCGGCAGCAGGAACTCTGGATGAGATGAGGATGATCCGGGGATGAGGGTTGCTGGGGTAACTCTTGCTGACCGCTTGCTTGTTACCTCCGTGTTTCCATGGCAATGGATATGCACCTCCCCCAGATAAATCCGGCCTGAGGAATTGAATAATTCACGTCGTGATTGTTGGCATGAGGTCACTGACCTCCTGTTGGTGGTTGCCTTGGTCTGAGAATCCCACGGAATATTGGTCAGTTCCAGCATACAACGCTCCTCAAAACTCTCCAGCTTCAAGCTATGAGACAACGGCCGACTGATGCACATGCCATGTGGGTCGCCATCCTGCTCTGACTGAAATTAGTGAATTAATTTTAAAATGATTTCATGAAAAATATTTATCACTGTAAGAATCCTATGGGTCTGTTTCCTTGACGACGCAAGCACGCCTTGCAGAGCAGGTTCCGACTGACGCATGGCTGCTTTACGAGGCATGCCAAATTTGTCGGTGTGAATGAGGAGAGCAGAATCAACCTTTGGATCATTTGGATTGCACTCCTCCAAGAGAGCCTGCGCTGATCGTTGCAGGTCTTTGGGGTTCTTATCCGGAGGTTGCCACGCAGGTCTCGACTCAATGATCTCCTCTGGGCACGGAAGAACTATTCACAGAGGAAGCATCCACAGTTGTGTCACTTACGAGCAGGACCCGGGGCTAGTTTGGCTGTCTTCCTTCCATTGCGATATTGATGTCCATCTGATATTGTGCCGTACAAATCGGACTGCAATTGAAAATTGAAATTTCACATAATTTTCACGTTTTCAATTCCTCACTCCGTTCCTCTGACTCATCACGTCCATGTCGAGGGTTTTAATGCACGCCACGTAATGCCTTTTCCAGGCTCCATACTCATTCTCAGAGGGAGTGTAAGGCAAGAACCATCCGAACTTCACCGCTTTACGCTCCCACAACACGTCCTGTCAGAGGTGGAAACAATAAATCCACCCGCACAAAGAATCGCCCGCTTACTTGTTCAGAGAGGAATTTCCAGTTCCAGCAGACCATAGCGGCTCGACTTAAGCTGCGAGGGTCTAAGAATGAGAAGATGTGAAGCGTCAGGAAGCGAGGCAGCACTCGTGCTGGGTCAACGGATTTCAGAGGGATGTGCTCATTGAAAAACGATTGTACAAAGTACAGTTGCTTCTGGCGGCAGTGGTAAAATATGACCTCAAGGAACCGACGCCTCTGAGAGTCAGTCCACAAGTCAAACTGAAGATATTGAAACCGATTTACCAGGCACCCACGACTGAGATCATTGACCTACCCAATTGCAGATCAACTCTCGTCGCTCTTTATAGATCTGTAAGAATGCAGCGAATTAAAACTCAAGAGAGTAAGGTGAGTATGGAGGGGGGGGAGGAGCATTTACCTGCTCATTGGACGCCCTGTGTACGAGTGGGGTCCAGTTGCTGTTATACGTGTTGAACATCTTGGTTTGGAACTGAGGCAGCGTGACTGCTTTGGAGAGTCTTTTGGCGGTGCTTTTGCCGAGGACTTTAGTGTCGTCCATTGTGAGTGACCTCAAATGCCGATTCGTCAAGGCGCTTGAGTTGGCCGCCATATTGGAAGGAAGCTCCCTTTCTCCTTTCAATCAGTGCCGGCTGGGAGGGTCAAATCAACAGTATGTATTTTCATATTATGGATGAGCAAATGTAGAAGCAAGTTAGAATATATATATACATGGATAAATATAAAAAATAAATAAATTTGATGCCCTCAAATTAAAATTAAATTATTAGTTTTATATAGCGATCACACAATTCCAGAATGGAGTCCTCTGACATGCTCATGATGCTGCACATGATTTCCCTGGTTATAGGACCCCCCAAAGGTGACACGTAAGCCCTCAGCGAGCTATGAACACAAGCGGTGCATCAACAATGGAGCAACCACTTTGGCAATGAAAACACCATCTTCGTCCAACCAGGCACTACGATTCGACACTATCCTATTACTACGCTCAGTATCATGCTGGATTATCGTCCAACAGTTGAACAAGCCAGCGAACGCAGTCAAACAAGTCACATGCAGAAAGAGCGGCACTTTAAGTTTAAGCATAAAATAAATATAGCATAATGCGCGATATAAACGGCATTATATATATAAATGATTAGAGAAATAGGAGATAGGTACAATGTTTACATTCACAATCAACATACACGAAAGCCCGAGAACAAACCACACAGCGCATGCGTAGTTTACCGTCGCTTGGTAACAGTCCTTAGTGATTGTGTCGAGGCTTAGCAGAGGGTGATAAAAGGCCCTTAATGTCATCGATGAATGCAGAGGGTGATAAAAAGTGACGAGAACCCTGAAAAATACATAATATGGTCCATATTATGATATTGTTGTTCCGAATAATGACAAAGTTCCCCATGGGATTTGACCATTGCGAGACGTTGCTACGGCGTAGTTGCTAGGGGGATTTTGGCTGGCATTTGCAGACGAACTCCTGCAGGTTTCAGTTTCGCTCGCTGCTGCCTACTGCGCTCTTCATCTGAAGGCATTTTCAAGCTTTCGACTATGCCTCATTTGACATTGTATCAGAGGAGATGGGTCCTTGCCCAGTATTTTAAGTTGGCGAGTGCCAGGAGAGTGAGATCTGCTTGGGAAGCTGAATTTGAGATTGACCCACCCTCAGAGAAGACCATACACCGACTTGTGCGGAAATTCACTAAGACAGGCAGCATTACATATACATATATGATTTGTTCACAGACAACAGTCATGTAGTTATACATGTAATAAGATTATTATTTTATTTTATTTTATTTTATTTTATTTTATTTTATTTTATTTTATTTTATTTTATTTTATTTTATTTTATTTTATTTTATTTCATTTTATTTTATTTTATTTTTTTATTTTATTTTTTATTTTATTTTATTTTATTTTATTTTATATTTTATTTTATTTTATTTTATTTTATTTTATTTTATTTTATTTTATTTTATTTTATTTTATTTTATTCGTGAAAAGAACTCTCATATTTTAATGGTGATGACCAATGAGACATTGCGAGCAAAACTAAGAAAATAAAATAAAAAAAGTGAACATGTACATGGTGACATTGTACCACAGCGGTTTACCGCTAGAACAAATAAAAAATAGAAACAAGTTAATATCTCCGTAAGATAAATTAATGGAGCTGTTTGATGGTATTTGCTTATAAAGCATTATATTTATTTATTAATTATTATATTTATTAATTTTTATATTTATTGGATGATCAGAGTCAACTAAAAGGGCGGGGCATAATATGGTATTTCTACTTTTGGCGATACATTTCAGCAAATTTTAGAGTTTTGTTTTTAACCTGGGATACACTACTTTTTGCCCACTCGTGTACGAGAGGTCACACATGAATACCTGTTGACCCCTCGCGCCGAAACCCACAGTAAGTCGCTTTTCACATTTTCATGTTTTAATGCCTTCTAATAGCTGATACAAATCCATTCAGTTTGATGCAAGAATTATCTAAATCGGATCAGTATAGTTCAAAAGTTACAGCCTGTTTACGGGTCAACCCCACATGTAATCGAAGATGAGAAATTCGCGTTAAAAGGATGGCACAGATTCAATAATTATGATTCAACTGTCAATACAATAGGCTTAATTATACACAAAATATAAGAACTTATTGATCACAGACTGACATGATTCATGTATGTGAGGAAAAAGGAGACATTTTTCTTTATTTCGCCATCAAAACATGAAAACAAACATTTTGAACCCATCTAATTACCTTTCAATAATTATATTATCCCATTGCCCGTGGATGCATTTTCATGCGACAAATGGGAGGTCAATGGGTATTCGATTGCCACGGTGCATAATGAGAATGCAAAATGCGTCAAGACTGAATAATTATGAACACCTCAGTGTCAGTGAGGCCCAGTCTTTTTGGTCACTTCGCTGGTTAATTGATGACCATAACGCATTTCTTCGAATTTCATAACGCATTATTTTCGTCCAGATTCATAACGCATTATCCTGAGAAATCTGTGACTCGGCGACTGTGTTGATCGCTATACTAATTCTCATCCGTGGCTTTCTTATTCCTCTCTGCTGGTGGTTCGATGACTTTGGGTTAGATTCACTGGTTTCATTCATTTTAAGTCGTTGTCATATTGATTTAGTTGTTTGTCGCGCGTTAAATTACTTGACATGTGAGCGATAATAGGGTTTATTAAGGCATCAAGATTCATTCACCATTGTCATGTACTCATGATTGTCTAACACCCAGTTGGCCGCTCCGTGGTGTGGCCATCGTCTGCTCGTTAGAAAATCATCAAGATCATCATGCACGAAGTTATGAAATATCCGACCCTCCACCACGAATCCACTGAATGATTAGTCACAGAATGTTTTCCTCTGTAAAATCATAGACTTTTCACGAGCGATGTCGAATCAGTGTGTATATACAAGCTAATGTCCATATCTATGTTTAAAACGGTAAAATGTTTGCTTTGGTCAAACACACTGTTTTTGAGATTTTTACAATTTGTAATCATAATGCTTCATTTCAAATAATCATGAATGTATGAACGTAACGCAGCGTATGATAATCACATACGCTATTCCAGTGTGTGTTGTTTTGTTCATGTTTACATTTGTCCCTTCTCTTGCCTTCACCATGGACTCATTACCATAGCGACTCTACTTCTGCAATGAACTATATTCGGACGCAATGGTGCATGTGGTATTATTCTGGTGGTTTTATCGTTTAATATACAAGTAAAAGGGATTCATAATAATCATTAAGGACGTTTTTTATTTTAAAATTCAGTATTAAACACAACAGCGTAGTACGTCATGCCTTAATGTTTTTTCTTTTCTTTGACCCAACAGTGCACGGATTCATACTGAGACTGCTGTCATGACTTCAGAGATGCATTTCCAATTTGTGGTGATCGGTGGAGGCATTGCAGGTGTCACATGTGCTGAAACAGTTAGTCGCTGCTGATGGTCTGTTTTACGCTCTGATTAAAAATTCTCTCTTCAGCTGTCCCACCTCAATCCCGATGAAAAAATCCTCCTCCTTACAGCGTCTCCGCTCATCAAAGCTGTCACAAACTTTCGTAAAGTCACAAAAACTTTAGAGGAATTTGATGTTGAAGAGCGGTCGATGTTTGATTTGCACGCTCAGTGCCCAAATGTCATTGTTGCTCATGATCGAGTAATGAAATTGGATTCAGCTGAACGGGTTTGTAATTTTCTCCACATTCGACATCGTGAATTTTTGTTATTTGCTGATATATTTGTCTAGATTCTGCATACCAGCACACAGAAGCAGTACTCTTATGAGAAACTTTGCATTTGTGCTGGGGGAAGTCCTAAGATCATTGCTGAAGGTCATCCGCATGTCATCGGAATCAGGGATACGGAAACTGTCAAAGTTTTCCAAGAAAAGCTCTCAAATGCGAGCAGAATTGTTCTTGTGGGCAACGGAGGAATTGCCACGGAGCTAGCGTTCGTGCCGACTGCTTTTCTGCTGCATCTCAACTTTAATAATATTGATCTGATTTTAGATATGAAATCAATGGCTGTGAAGTGATTTGGGCGATCAAGGATGATGCCATCACTCATACTTTCATCGACAAAGGAGCTTCACAATTTTTTGCTCCGATTATGAGCAAAGAGAAGCACGGAGAGCGGAAGGGCCTTGTGAAGAGAGTTAAATACCGTCTTGATGGTGCGTAAGGTGCTCTCACTGTCTGCCATGCTCTCCTTATCTGACCTCTAACCTTTTCATGATTTTCTTCCCTTTCCTTCACCCTCTCGTTTCCTTCCAGAATTGTTTCAGCCAGACCTTCTAATCTTATGACAAGACCTTACTATTTGTCATTTTCTAAATTTCTGTCATGCTTCTGATTTTCTATCACACACTCTTTATATGACGTCTTTTAGATGACGTTAAAACTGAAACGGCTGTGAAAGCCACAAAAGGACGAAAAGGAGGCTCTGTTACAGGGAGCGCTTTAGGGCCGGACTGGGCGGAAGGCATCCCAATGCATGGGGTCATTGAGGTCAATAGCTCATTAATTATGATAATTAAATTAAGATAATATGCTTTCACAGGAGTCACATCGTGTTCATGTAGAAAAATGCGTTGAAGTCAAACGTGTGTTGTCTCTGAATGAAATTGAGTCAAACTCCCTGAGTACTTGCTGCCCTCCTCTCTGGGATGACTCAAATCGTGAGTATTTTACAATCAATTGAATTCATCTAAGGGTGCTGAGTACTCGCAGGTGATTGGCCAGTGTATATAGAGCTCACCAACGGTCACATTTATGGTTGTGACTTTGTGGTTAGCGCGACTGGAGTGAATCCAAATGTTGACATATTCACCTCTGGCAACAAGGTATTTGTTGAATGACTAATGAGGTTATTTGTGTGAATAAATGTTTTCAGTTTGACGTTGATGCAGCTGATGGAGGAATTATTGTGAATGAGCACATGCAGACATCAGTTTCTCACGTGTACGCTGCAGGGGATGTGTGTCATGCTGGCTGGCAGACGTCTCCCTATTGGCTACAGGTGCTGCTTCTTCTCTTTGCAAATGGCTCATTTGTGGAATTCTTGAGTTTAGACATGTGCACTGTAGAGGTGTCATTCATCGAGCAAATTTTGGGCGGCATTCACAGGCATTCCTAGCATAAGGATTATGCTTCAACACTCAATTAAGTCTGATAATTTATTCTTAAGACCATTCTTGAGTGTAAATTCTTTTGTTCTCAACTCATGAGAATGCAATGTTATACCAAGGTGGACTATCAAGAGTTACGAATGCACAGTTTCAGAGCCAGAAGAAATTCATTTCCACCACAAACCTCTTAGGAGTTAAGATTTGACCAAATTAAAGGGAGGGAGAACTGGTTAAAAATTGACTTTGATGCACCATAAATGATTCCTATGCCTGGCCCACACAAGGAATATCATCGCTAACGATTTCGCGGGCGATATATTGCTAACTAGGCGTGACGTCAGCAGCTGTGATGAAACACCGAGTTCCCCATCTATTACAATGGGCCTCGTCATATCAGCGTGTCCTGCGACTAAACCCTTGGTTATTTTTTTATTTTCTTTTCGGAAATAGATAGAATAATCATTTTGCCACCAGTCAGGCGCAAACAAAAAATATTTTTCGCTATTTTTCTTATTTTAACAAGCGATTTTCTAGGACACCTACCATGTTTCTCATCCTGAAACAGTAAAAAGGTCAGCCAGAGTGCACCACGCATGCGCTTTCGTTTCGTAAACAACAAAGATGTCCTTTTATGGCGAAGATGCTCTGCTCTGATTGGCTGAAATCGATAGCTTCA
>KB298084.1:184933-248414 GCA_000328365.1 Capitella teleta | reverse complement strand
AATGCTGATGACGTGTGGTCTGAAAGAATCTTTGAATCGTTTTGTTCTTGTGGTCATGACGTACCTCCTCCCAGTGATATCTGGAATCATAACGCACTCAGAACGTTATGATTACAAGCAATAATCTTGTGATCAGATCTGATTCTATATTCTCTAATTTGATTTGTATAAATCTTCATTTTTTTTTTAACTTACTCGTACTTGGTATTTATGGCTGTATCATTGCCAGAATAATAAAAGCTGTCAGTCTTACGGCCCCGAGATCTAGATGGCTAAGAATAGCTGTTTTCAGGCTTCAGTCTTAGGAGTTGAGAATCTTTGTGAATGCCTCCACTCATAGCAAGCCTGCATCATGACGTCATGTGTTTTGCAGATGCGTTTGTGGTGTCAAGCACGTCAGATGGGAGCTTTTGCCTCTCACTGCATGACCGCGGATGTTCATGGTCATCTGGAAGAAATCTCACAAGATTTCTGTTTTGAAATGTTTGCTCATGTCACTCGATTCTTTGATTTCAAGGTGTGGTTCATCATTTCGTTTCATTTCGTTTCATTTTGTCTCATTTTGTCCCATTTTTTGGGCTTTTTTGTCTCTTTTTCTTTTGTAGGTTGTACTCTTAGGAAAGTTCAATGCACAAGGGATGGAAAAAGACCACGAATTACTTGTACGGGTTACAGAAGGTTTGTTATCTATTACAAATATTTTTTTATAATTAATTTTCCTTCTTTATTTCTTGCTGTGTAACCAGGACAGGAGTATGTCAAAGTGGTGTTGCAGGATGGACGTATGCATGGAGCTCTGCTTATTGGAGAAACAGATTTAGAAGAAACTTTTGAAAATTTAATTCTCAATCAAATGGATCTGACACCTTTCAAAGATAATTTACTTGATCCGAATATTGACATCGAGGATTACTTTGACTGATTCATATATTTATTTCAATGTTAATTTTTTCTTCTTCTAATAAATTGTTCTATTTGTACAATTGTGGTGTGTTCTGTGTGAGGGTGTGTTTGACTGTGTGATAATTGCTTTAGGCTAATTGCAATTAGTCCTTGAGCTGCCAGCTCAATTTCCAGAAAATGGTACCAACAATTCGGGCAAAACGAAACAAGGATTTTTATAATATTCAACATCCCAAGTTAACGTTTTGGCGAGATGGCAGTATCTATGTGGTAAAGCTTATGGATAGAAAACACCTTTTGATCATGGTAGGGGTGTGCCCACAAGGACAATAACAAGTATTTTTAAATGTGTTTAGTGTAAGCTCCACAAACTATCTATACGTCCATAGATTTCATTTCAAAGTATGTATAACTGCATGTAAAACCCATAATACGGACATCAGTTGCACCCTAGACCGAAAAGTGATTACTTTTGGCTGAAATGTGCTGTTTTACGTTCCGATTTTGAGTAGCTTTTAGAAATATGTCTCATATAATTTCCTACAACTCTGCGAAAATTGTAGTTATGTAGTGCAATGCCCATTGAAGGGGGATATGTACACAATCAAATTAGGGAGTTATCAGTATCACATGCAAAATATATTTGGAAATGGTGGTGTGGGTCAATTGGCAGTGGCTAAGTTGTCTACAGGGTATACACAAGCTATCTGCACAGCATTATAATAAATGCAATAAAAATTTACAAGATTACTTACAGAATCAGCATCTGGCCAATACGAAGGTCTTTGATGCAAATTTTGAGGGTGTATCAAGTACGAATAAGCATAGAATATCAACTTGGCTGTATTTTTATCATCTGTGAATTTTACCACTTATCCTTACTATGACTTACGAAACTACCGATATGCATGCATCTGAACAACATTACTGGTACAATGCGATCGAGTATTATGTGCTCACAAGTCAAAATAACAGTACGTACATTCTTAGTATGATCTCATCACATCATTATAACTTGGTCTGTAATTCACAGTAATACTTTTTCTTAGGATTTATAAATTACTATGGTCATACCTTGAACTATAGGTAGCTAAAATGACATGGTCATATGAACAACTAATTGGCCAGTGTTGATGGTTGACTGACTGACCTGACTGATGGTTACTTAAATTAGTTACGCTGGATGATCGCATAGTGCAAACATAATCAACGCAATGTGTTGACTACATTGGCTACATATTTTATGAATCATGTCTACATCTCCTCTGGAAAGTCATCAACATGGTACAGGATCAGTACACGTGTTCGTGATTTTCCGGTTAGCCACTGGTTGCTTCATAACTATGGCTATATTTTTCACACAAATAATATGATATAAATGTTCTGGATCATAATTCATTTATATACCAATATGCATGCACTCACTCACTAAAGGGCGTCCTCAGCCGGACCCTAGCACGGATCTTCCAGTCCTCCCGGTTGTTCATGCATGATGTCAGCTCGCTTGATGTTTCTTCGTTGGCATCACATCTCATCACATCGACATAGGGCATCTTCTGCCTCCCACGCTGTCAGTGCACGTGCCCTGGCTCCCAGAGAATTATTGTGGCTAATTTTGCGATTGCAGTGCCCAGCAAGTTCCAAGAGGGAGAGGGGAAGGAGGTTAGCGATGCTGGATGACATGCAAGGAGGGCGAGGCTATATCACACCGTCAAAGCGATAACACAAGACCGGGAAGATGGAGTATGGCTGTGCATGTCGGACCTGCCCAAGAGCAGACCACGTAAAGAAGTTGCAAATCAAGCGTGGGTTCCTTAAACACTCTACATTGCATAATGCATGGCTCTTCTTCCGCTCTCTTCTCCAGAAACGTTCTAACAATCCTTCTGATCTCATGATGTGACCGATCCATCGCGCCTGCCTCTTCCAGATGGCGACTTACAGGCTTCGCTTTCCACCCACTCTCCTCAACACATTTTTTCTGCTTTCTGCAACTGATCCTCTTCATCCTCGTCTCAATCCACATTTCACAGCCAGTCACCTTTCTTCAACGTCCAGGTTTCTCAGCCATAAAGGAGTACCCTTCAGGCCAAGGTCATGGTGAGTCAAGTTGCTCGGTCTTTGATCTTTATTGAACACGTCATTGGCCGTGTGAATTCTTATGGTCACTTATTTTTTATTTTGTCCATATTCTAGCTGTGAGCAAGTTTTCGAGTTGTTGGATCTGTTGGACGTGTTCTTGATCATCGATTCTTATGTGTAACTGCTTGCGTTCATCTTTCCCTCGATCTTCATGACGTTCGTCATGGTTTTGTTGATCCCATTTTCCGTATCTCTCCACCAGCGCAGTCATTATGTTTTGAAGCTATTTTGTCGTGTTCGCCATGACGGAAAATATGACCTTCACAAAGGTCAAACAAACTTGAGTAAACTGTCTATCTACTTCTTATGCACCATAATCACCATTCATACTCATTAAAGGGTCTCATTCATTATTTTGTGTGAAATATATTGGCCATTCTTTCATTTTTTTTACAACTAATTAGTTATTCAATCAAAAATTAATTGAGTGAGTGAGTGATTGGGGTTTTACGGCTCCACCCAACCCGTTCGGGTGATACGGGCGCCAGAACAGAAGGCCCGGGACCGGGGTTTCCCCCTACTCTTATCGATAAATCCCAAGGGTTCTTTATCCTGCATACCACCATAGACAGTAGTACACAGCGCCCGGCCTTGTTACGCAGTTGGGCAGCACTGCAGAGTCACCGAAGAATTACAATTGTAATTCACAATCATAACGCCCGTGGCCTGATCGGGTCTCGAACCCGGGACCTCGACCCCCACGGTCGGCATAGGATTGTAGTCAGCGGTTTAACCCACTGCGCTATCCGGTGCCCCCCTCAAAAATTAATTAATCGACTCAAGTTATGACGGCATTTCAATTCAAATATCATCAGTTTAATTCTGTCTAGTTTTTATTGTCATATGCAACCTTAAGAAAAAAAAAAAAAAAAAAAAAATACGGCTGATTAGGGGGTAGGGTTACGTATTTTCGCATAATTAATTCAATTAATAAAACAATTTCTATTTTTTTTTTTTTTGTACATTTTTTTAGTTGTGATATGATTGGTGCTCACTATTTTTGGGATGCACAGATATTCGAATCGGAAATCCGAAATGTCCGAATCTCAAGAAAATTACATATATAAATTTTCGTTTCATGCGTTATAATTTTGGGCGGAATCAAAGGGGCATTCGAATGCGCTTCACGCATTCATAAAAGAAAGGTGAAAGCAATTGTATAATAATGGGTCTTGCCACTCTTGCGTTTGATTTTAAAATCAGTGTTTGGTTCGTATATGGAATATGCAAGAAACATTGGAGTGGTGTTTCACCTCAACTATGGCACCGTAGAATTACAAGGATGATGGACAGCCACTAGGAATTTAAACATGCACCTCCGAAACATTGCGATCGATCCAATCAGCACACTAGACTCAACAGGGGGCCACGGAAACCACAGTGCAGCACCCAATCAGTATTCACTTCTCGATTAGATTACGCAACCCGCTCCCGGCAACACAGTCTGCCTGCCGTCTGAATTAAAAGCCGGGAAATGTCGCAGAACTCAGCGGCGCGAATAATCGTGCGAGCCCCACGGTGGGATCACGTGACTCCGGCCTCGTGGCTCAGCGGATCACTAACAAGCTATGCGCTCTTATGTGAAAGGCGATTCACGATCAGGTCCCGGATTGCATCAACGGATCAGGGAATGACATCCCACTACTCCTCTACCAGGAAGCTTTGTCCGGATGCAGCCACGCTCCCGGAAGTACTGGAAATAATTCGGCAATTACGCTGACCTCTCAGTTGCTGGTCCACGCGCGAGGATTTCAAAGATTGAAAATTTAAAACATTAATTTCAATAATTCTCATGTTTAATTATCACGATTTATTATTTAATTGTAATTATTTAATCTTGTTATTATTTTACACGGATCTGAAAAATTCAGACCGCAAAGCTTATTCTGTGATTACATTTAAAGTTATGATTTAACGTCCGCTAACAATAAGCGAAGAAAAAGCGCGCAAAAAAAGATCGAGATTTTGGCGCGAAAATGCTTTACTTCTGTAAGTTTTTGTTGCATGGAAAACGAAAGTGACGTCGTCGATTTTGTGCGTGAAATGAAAAGATACCATCTTGGCGCTTCGTCCTCATCAGAGGGAGCCACGCAGGATTCTTGTTAATTTGATTAAAATAATAGTATGTAGACGAAATTGACAATCGTCACGGATCGCACGGTTTCGCTTTCTGAGAGCATGTCAATTTCACGCCGCAATAGCATCGTGTAATGTCGATTTCTACACAGAAACTGTTTCTAACGAAAAACTTACTTCTCGCAACACTCAATAATGTGTGGTATTTATAGATAATATAAGTTACGCATTTGATTGTAAAATATTATATTTCAGCAGTTCGAATACGAATTGAAAACTACAGATGACAAGTGAGATAATCCCCCAATTTTTCTTCTTCGTGGAAAATTGCTGCATAATTCCTATAAATAGGATGGAATCAATTTGAAAAGTTGAGAAGTTCATGATCGACAGATTGAATGAACGAATGAACTGAGGAGAGAAATGAAATGGAAATGTTTGACAACTGTTTTTCGTCATTGCAACACGTATGTTTGATCAAATGTTGATCAATCAAGGACAGTGAGTATCCGTAATCATACTAATCGATTGATTAAGTCAGTGATTATAGTGATTTGCTTGGCAATTCGAATCGTGACTGTTTGTTTAATTTAATTGATTTTTTTTTTTTGAATAATTAAATTGATTATTTTTTTTTGAATAACAATTTCCACAATATCAATCAAGGTGCCTCTTACTAAACGTGTGAGCTACATGTATATATCGCAATGTAATGCGTTCGATCAGATCGAAGCAACGAAAGTTATGAAACCCATGAGCTATACAGAGTGCACCAAAAGTACATGTAGTCTCATCTACTCCATGTTAAAAACAAAACCCTAAAATTGTCTAATATGTATCAATTAGTCACAAAAATAACTACCTGGTATGAATTGACTATGTTATTCTGCGCCAATTTTCGCAAAGAATTCAAATAAGTTTATTTTGGATGAGGGAAGATCAGTTAAATGCCAGTGGTGTGTGATCGCAAAGAGAGCAATATCAGATGACCCCATGAACGAGTATTTTATAAGAAATGTCATCTCTTGTATGGCGCTTTAATATAAACTCTCTGGTTTGTTTTGATTTTGAGATAAACATTAGTGCCACTGGCCCTCTGAAACAAAACAATACTACTTTGCCTTATTTATGCGTTCGATGAAGCTTATTCATGGTTCGGGGCCCTGTTTGCCACCGAAAGTGGAAATATCGCGGAATAATGAGCGCACTCTATTAATTTGAGATGAATCGGGATAAATTTTGATGAAATAGATATGATTGGAATAACAGCATGACATATTAAACTAACCATACCAAGTTTTCATTTATCTTATCTTAGCGTAACTTTCACACCGCGATCTGTTTTGTAACATTTTCTCAGAAATGCGTTGCGCCATTGAAATGCATAGAGATCTTTTACATGTAGTAGATAGACAACTTTTGGCCCACTCCGTAGAGAACTCTTATGCAACAACCCAATAACTGGAATAGCAATTCTGCAGATATCACGTCAAATAGGGAATCCGATTGATTGCAGTTTATACAAATGGGACAATTTGATTGGCTTTTTCACAAACCTGAAATAGACGGGAAGCTTTTGAATGAAGCAGAAAAACGGAGAAAAAAACAAAACAAAAAAAACCCCAACAGTTTTCGCGTGCTAAGATGGGCTTATTGCGCTCACAAACTCTTCAGTAATATGCAAGATGAAGAGTACAATGAATTAATCGATAAATTAAAACAATGGGAAACCCCTGTGCCTGTTCCGAACGCCCTAGCTGTGATCTCAAGTTATAAGCCTCATGCAAAGTTGATTTCACATGATTCGGTTCCTCACACACGCATAATTATGATTGTAATACATGTATACCTCATCCATAATATTAATATATAAACATGCTTATTATAATTGAAACATTGTAGCTGATAATAGCACATACATGCAGTCTACTACTAATCGCTTGAATCACAATTTAATGATTTGATATGCATTGCATTTTGATATGTTTTACTCATGATTATAACGTATCCGAAACAGATATGAACAACAATTTGTCTTCATCGGAGAGGGACGTTCTGGACGATCTCGCGTCGTTAATGTCGAAGAAAATGACAACGCACATCACCGACGAACTTCAAAAGTTGAGCACTCGAAACGTCACCAGTGAATCAAGGAGACCACGAGAGACTTGTCCTTTCAGCACCGCCCACCAAAACGCCCGCCTGGGCCCCGTCTCGCCCGTCTACGCCTCCCCCTTCCCCATCCCCTCCGCCCAAGATCCCCTGACGCCAGAACAATCCGCAAAAACCGCACCAAACGTCATTGAAAGCGAAAGCGAAACTCCGTCGCTGGGAGCAACGAAGCGACGATCCAGGAAGCAGGATCGGCCGCGAAAGAGCGCGTCCAGATGGGATCCCGCGTTCAGAGGAGTCACGCTGCACTTCCAAACAATTTTCAAGCACGGGAAGCCGGATTTCCGGATCAACGCCGTGTATCAGTGAGTTGTCCGGTTTTTATCCTTTCAACACAAACCAAGAAAATCGACGGGAAATCGTTGTTTATAATTAGGAAGGATATTACAGCCATAATAATGTTGACCGGAACCTTCAACTTAAATTTCTAAGGTTAAACATAATGGACAACTGCTATATGGTTCCATTGAATTCGTGATCACACACCGCTCTTTCAAAATTGTCCTTTCATTGGGTTTCTTGGCTTAAATGGAAAATTTTAGAAACATTAGGTTATTTTTTAATAATTTAATTTTAATAATTTTAATTAATTAACCTTAACAAATTTGAAAGTCATCTCTTTATTTATAATATGACAATGTCCAGACTGTATTCTGACTTCACTTTTGGCCCATTCTGTATTGAAAATGTGAAATGGAAAAGGTGTGTGTCAATTTCGCGCAGATAAATTCTCTCGGTACTATACTTGCTCTACATGTAATATTTATTTTGCATAATTATTCACTAATTAATAAATGGTAATCTATGGTTTTGAAACGGACCATGCTATGATCCGTTTAGTGAAAATAATGCTGTTATGATAATGTTTCCATTCTTCCACGATGTTTCCATGTTTCCATTTCAGCGGCAATGTCATTCGTCAACATCGAACTGATTCGAGGTCGAGGCGATTAGAAGAGCTCACCCCCAAATCTCCTCGGAATTTCGTTCCACGACCATCCATGCACGCGAGTGGCTCATCTGGTCGGTTTTACCCACAATCCTCTCTGAAAATTTTCCTATCGTCTGAAAAATGCAGAAACTTCCAAATTCGCACTCAATTACCCTCAATACCAACTCGTATAACGGGATGTACTTATTCTGTTTCTCTAGCTTAACCATGTTTATTGGCCAATATATCGCAATAATGAGGCGCCTGAATGAGTGTATGCATCTTGATCAATGTCGTGCTGTGATCAATTGCAGGTAAGCAATGCGCTTCGTGCGGGACCAAGAAGACACCTCTGTGGCGTGACGCTGAAGATGGAACTCCACTGTGCAATGCATGTGGCATACGGTAAGCAACACTCAACACCTACAGTCGCACCTGATGACCTCTATTCATTCAACAGGTACAAGAAATATCGTCTTCGCTGCACTAATTGCTGGCATATTCCTAAGAAGGATTCCAAAGTTCAGTCCCATTGCTGTCACTGCGGACATTTGCTCAAATTGGCGGTTTTCAAATACAAAGTTTGGTGAAGAACTTTGGCGCATGCGTAGTAAATGAACTCGAAGCATGTTAGAATGTGAAATGGAGAGCTGTGTTGTAGATTTTTTTTTCTATTATTTCAATTATATTTTATGTGTTTTGATAGTATTCTGGTGAATATTGAAATTAGGAGGTTTTCCTTATCTTATCGATTTGGCAAGTCTTGCTCTTTGTGTTTTTACTTGTATGCAATAATGTTTTCAATAAATTGTTTGAGTATCATGTTTTCGAGTTTTCAGTTCTGTTTATTCTTTCGCTGATCTGTAAACTCCCAGGTACTCGGTCAAGGTATCAAGTTCTGTCCTATAATCTGGTATACTTTGTAAAGAGTTCCCCCTAACTGTTCGAACGAACCGATTCAACCACGTGAAGTTATGAACCACGACCGCTGGATTGATAAGAATTGTGTAGTATGGTTTGATGGCCAAGTAATATCTACAAATTTTTGCTGATTTCTGGCGGTTGGAGTCTTAATTATCGGGACCTGAGACAAATCGAATGGTCACAGAGCATCCAGTAAATGGTCCAGCTGTAGATCAGTACTTAAGACACACTCATAATTACGTTAAACACATAATTACGCTAATTAAAAAGTGTATGTATGTGCACAAAGTATTATAATATTCAGTATTCTGTCTACCCTTCCTTCAAATGGTAAACTGAGTCTGGTTTACTTCCAAACGTCGGAAAAAAAATAAATTATCTCAATTTTGATGAATATTCGACAAAATATTATCACGCAGCGAGAGGAAAGCTCATGAGCTCAAGAATACATTTTATATGATTGGCGTTTTGGCCGCCATTTTATATTTTACAAGATTCGCATATTTGACGCAACCTATCTCGATCAGCATTCATGTCAACAAAAGCAATGATTATGTGGCGACTAATCCTAGTGAGTTATACGTCAGTGACAAATTAGTAATGCTTTGAGAAATTGTGTTGCGAATCCATTCCAAATTAAATATGTGAATCATGTGTTTATAGCATCAGGTGACTAAGTGATGACTGTTTTACGATCAGATGACTAACGAGTAATTATCAAGAGTAATTATAAAACAGCCAATATTATTTTGTTGTTGCACACTGCTTCGCTGTGGATCCCTTCACCTCTGTCAACTTCATTGCAGCTAGCATATCTGCGAATGCGCTGTGACGTACTCGCTTTCATTCAATGATTTTAAAAGCAAAACAAAAAACAAGCAGGCAAAACACTTTTATATTTACATGTACATCGTCTTATTGTGCTGTGCCCAATAGAACGATCATTTTGTTCCTTCGACACCCTAACGGCACACAACAATTACATGGAACCGCCCACCACATAACATCCCAGTCACGTTGGTCAACACCAGCGGTCACAATAGTATCCGCGATGTCAATCCGAGGGTTCTCACCTGGCGGAATACCGTGAACACTGTACGTAACTTTCGTGACGGTCACTGCGGTTTGACTCGAGCCATCTGATTAGAAGAGAGACTTCGAACAAAAGGTGAAAGCACTTTGATATCAACCGTTCATTAGATTCGTGGTATTTCTGGTTTCACATCAAATATGGGTGTGCAATGAATGTTCGTTCTTTGATCAACTCGCAAACAATAAACAGTCGCTTGATGAGAGGATGTTGTCGAACTCGAATAACATTCATGTTGTGAGTTCGAACTGAAGTCAACCCAGCTAATTAGTCCGTGTAAATTAGACGATAATTGAGCTTAGAATGAATGAAGATACGGCTCAGAATAAGATTTCAAAAATGGTTCTTTGATACCAGAAGTTCTATGCATCAGAGTTCTCAATATCGACCTTTGATAGTAGAAGAAAAGAAAATAATTATGAGCTTTGGGCACCGTTGATGAAATTTACACGATATACACACATGGACAGATTATTTTTATTCATAAAGCAAAATTATCACCACAATGGGACCCGGGGTTGAAATTGACACGCCTGCCATGTTTTGAAGTTCAATGATCCATCCGATTAGCGCATTTTTGTTCCTCCCAGGCTGGGTTTTTACAACTTTTTATAATCAGTTCTATTTCGTTTTTGCTGTTGTTGGCCTTCCGATTTTTAATCTCACCTTTTTTTTTCTTACCAGCCAATAAAAGTTACGTAACCGATAGTCCTAGTCTGGTTTATACACATCCTACCGACCTATTGTTATAATTTTCGGTATACATTATACATTATACATTATAAATTATACATTATACATTATTATAGGTGCCCTGCCATTCGAAATACATAGTTACCTCTGAGTAAGTAAGTATATGCAACCGCAATTGCTGAGATATTCAGCGTTATGGACGCCGGACGGACGTTGCAAGGGGTACCCAAGGCACGCCCCTCACCTTCGACCAATAGCAAATGCATGTAACTCAGAAGGCGAACCCAGACGATTTTGCGTAATCTGAGCAGTGGTGGCGCCACACAGCGGTGGGACAGGGTCCGCACTGAATCCATATTAGAATTTGGAATTACGTACGAAAAACTACTGTGTGGATTCAGTCTTTTTATTGTTTCATTAAGCTACCTTTATGTTGTAGTTCCTGATATCTTTACGATTCCTTATATATATATTTCTCTTTCTCGTTTAACCTTTCTATAACCTTGTATATTTATTTGTACGAATAAATTATTATAATGTAGCATTACATAACATATCGCAGTATCAAAGTATGACTTCGTTTTATGCTTAGTGTATGTTTAACAAACATATGCAGCAATTAGGGATGTGTAATCATCAGCTTCAAGACATTTTCTGGTGTATTTGCAAATCATCTTTCGGAGTAAATCGATATGAATGATCGGTCGTCTCCATAGTTAACAGATTAATACAACGTGAAGACCAGTGACAAGAGAAAAATTCTATAATAATTCTAGTTTAAGCATCTCTCGCTGCGTGACTTGAGTTTATCCCATAAAATAAAGTTCATTTGGCGACACCTTTGAGCAATGTGCAATAGCCATAAAATGACAGAATACTCTTTTTGTTTTTTTTTTCCGTATATTATGGTGCGCATAAAAATCAAAACAAACAATTAAAAATATAAAATAATGGTGCGCATAAAAGTCAAAACAAACAATTAAAAATATAAAATAATGGTGCGCATAAAAATCAAAACAAACAATTAAAAATATAAAATAATGGTGCGCATAAAAATCAAAACAAACAATTAAAAATATAAAATAATGGTGCGCATAAAAATCAAAACAAACAATTAAAAATATAAAATAATGGTGCGCATAAAAATCAAAACAAACAATTAAAAATATAAAATAATGATGCGCATAAAAATCAAAACAAACAATTAAAAATATAAAATAATGTAAAATAATGTTACCCTTGTGTGGTTTTTACATTGCAATTTGTTTTGTAAAACTTTCTCAGAAATCCGTAGCACCATTGGAAAGCATTGAGATCTTTACAAAGACTACTTTTAGCCCACTCTGTAGAAATCGTTTTCTATCTAAGAGATATAAAGTGCATGGATATTGACACAATAATGTAGACATTAAAAAAAATATAATTGGAATACATACAATTATTGAATGTAGCGAATACGAATACATTGAATGCAGCGAATAATTCATATTTCTATTACAAAGCTGTCGTTCAAGGAGAATAATACTCTTCGCATGTTAGAGAAAGAATATAATTATGTTCTGCGTCGAGCGAACGAACCGAACGAACCGCAACACGCATCTTAAAGCATTTTTCTATTTTAGAATTCATCTCATATCAGGCTGTCTGGTGTTATGTGTTGACGCTGAGACGGTGAGACGATGATGAGCGATTCGTGTTGTTAATGATGTCTGACTGAAAATGGGCATCACATTACGAAATGGCTGCTCCAGCACGACTCAGCGCTAAACTTAGACGTGGCATTCATGTTAAAGGGGTTTTCTTTTTTTCAATTCCACCGATTGCATTCCACTGTTTGTCCATGTCATCATGGCAATCAGCGCTATATATCAACAGAATCCACACTCATGTAGGTGCAATTCAAATGTGTGTGTGCACTAAGGGCGTGGCACCTGCTTCCTGTACACCTTCATGTCATCATTCACATTTTTTGTTCATCATTATAATGCCTCTTCGTTCATCATCTTCCGATGCGTGTAAAAAGAGAACAGATTCGTCAGATCCATTTCTTCCTAGGAGGAGCTTGAGATGGACACCTTGATGAATGGCTTGGGTTCAGTGTCAATGTCGACTCATTCGCTCGATTCTCCCTGACAGTCTTGGATTCGTTTAGCGGTTCTTGAACCCACACATGACAGATAACGGGGCGTAAGGATCAACCGAGGAGAGCTAGTCACCCCTGCCCTCTTCCCAAGGTCAACACTCGCCGAGATGGATGGCTTCAAATCGGATGATCTTCGCACGATGATTGCGAGCACATACGGAGGCAAAAAAAAAAAAAGATATATTGCGGGTAGGGCCCAGGGTCCGCTTGGTTTGTGTAAATCTAGCAAGGATTCCCCGGGAACAAAACGCCTCCAAAACAACAACATTGTCACGCCAATTACACATTGGGTTAAAAAGTCAAATGTTTCAGTGTTTAATTCGTGTGCTAATACTGAGCCCCAAAATTGTGTTCCAGTAAAGAAAGACACCAAACACTTTCTACAAGGATCGAGAATATCAAATAAAAATTACGAACGAGAATAAATCTGTGAGTTTTTCAAAGCGAGGCCAGAGGGGATAAACGAGAACAGCGTCATTGTTGTCTCCCAGAATGAAGGGAGTGAGACCTGCGTTGATGTTCCGATGAATGATTTTCGTGCTTCTAGGATGAAATTTTGTCAGTTAAAAATTAAAAAAAATTCCTAAGAATAGTAGTCCGAGGACTGCCTTTTCAGTAGGACTATAATTCTGTTAGACCGGCTCTTATGGTGGTTTCCAAATTGCACTCCGATGTCAAAATTTCAGCGGAACCTCGAGGAAAACAGATTTATTCGGATCCTCCAATATTCATCCATCTTCAAGGCACATTCCGTTGCCCACATTCTGTCGGTGTAGACCAAGAATTAAGCCCCTGGGACGTAACATAAAGCTATGGAAGAACTTAGCTTGGCCCGATTTCACGCATAAAGACCGTGTTGAGTTTCGTTCGGAAGATCAAAACTACATATCCTGTGAATCCAGGTCTTCTGTTGAAAATGACCAACATGGTATGATGGGATGAGAACTTTATAATAATGATATACTGGTTGCCTCATTTGACTTTATTTTTCACTCAATTTATGATGGTCATAATTTGGATAATGAATAACTTGAATAAGCTCTATTCGCTGATTCTCGCTCGAAAAGCAGCACTGTATGCGGCAGCAGCGCTTTTCGATTGATCCGTTTTCATCGACTTATTATGCCGACGACGTTTGGGCTGGATTACGACATCCTTCTTAAGAAGAAAAAGAAGAAGAAGAATTTATTGCAATGCAAATAATCGTAAAACAGATAACAAATACAAAGAAATTGTTAAAGTGCATTGCAATCAGGATCTGGTGCAACGAATAGCACATTTGATCCTGATCTATATACAAAATAAATTATTTAAACGCAGGTGCAAGAATGATTTGGTGATCATGGGTGGAGATACCATTAACGTCAATTTTCCTCCATTCAAAGTATTTGCAGCATAGTGATGATCGTTTCCAATAGCAACCAATCGTCTGGTTGCGTCATTCACATTAATAATTATTATAATACATGTGCATGCATGTGTCACACCAGTTTCAAGTGTATCTTTGTGCAGCCGTCTGGAATGATGGGAGAGGGTTCAAGGAAAGCACACTTGCAATGCAACATCCATTGTGAGATACGACATCAGCGCGTGGCTAATCGGGAAATCCCTCTGGTGGAAGTATCGAGCCTCAAAGCAACAGATATGTGGATACACAAGAGAATATTGTCCGCTTATGTTTGGTTAAAACAAACAACAAAGGCCAACGATGAAGTGATCCTGTATTGAGCACATGAAGCGAACGGACACAGATGGCAATTAACAAATCAAATTAACAAATCAGGACAAAGAACCTATTACAATGAAATGATTAACAACCAATATTACATTACCTACACTCAATAGACATGGCGCAAAATATAACTGCTAGTTGACTATACGGACTGGGTCAAATTACCCCAATAGCCACGTACACTAATGAGAACGATGCATAACCCAATCTTGATTGGAGACGGAATTTCCTTTGATTGCTGGAATCTTAAATTACCTGCTCAATTGGGGGCCATATATTAATTTAACACCCGTATACAATTGGATTATTGGATTTCTGGAAATAGACCCTTTCCGCTGCCTCATTAACGGAATAGATGGCCTTTGCCAAAATTAAACTTTGGTAAACTTCATTTCTATTTTGTGAGCATCATAATCACTAATGGTTGCTATTAATTTGTGTAAAATATTTACTATCCTCGAGAAAAACAAAACAGCAATAGCAATAAACATGAACAACATAAGTAACAACAACGGCAAGTAATGAGGGAAAGAATTCCGTATATAGCAGCTGTATACAGAACGCTTGCACTGATGTCGCACTCTGTTTACAGCAGTTGTATATGGAATGCTTGCACTGATGTCGCACTCTGTTTACAGCAGTTGTATATGGAATGATTGCACTGATGTCGCACTCTGTTTACAGCAGTTGTATATGGAATGCTTGCACTGATGTCGCACTCTGTTTACAGCAGTTGTATACAGAACGCTTGCACTGATGTCGCACTCTGTTTACAGCAGTTGTATATGGAATGCTTGTACTGATGTCGCACTCTGTTTACAATAGTGTATATGGAATGCTTGCGCTGATGTCGCACTCTGTTTACAGCAGTTGTATATGGAATGCTTGCACTGATGTCGCACTCTGTTTACAATAGTTGTATATGGAATGCTTGCGCTGATGTCGCACTCCGACATCAGTGTAAATTATTGTTCACATTGGGGTGGTTTCCGCGTATATTTTCGGTCATGGGGCATCTCAAGATGATGTGGGTCTCATCCTGCATTTCTCTACACTGACACAATCTTTCTTCTTGGGGCCGACGCGTCCATCTGCCTTTTTCAATTGCGAGATTGTGCGATGAAAGGCGGAATTTCGTCACGGCAATTCTTTCATGTTCTTTCACGGCTCGGTCCGTGTGCATCGCATGTAACGTCAGGTCGGAATTGATTTCCACGTAGGTTCGATACTTCGTTATTTCAGATCTATGAATCCTGTTGTGGAGTATTCTTGTCTCGTCCTCAGGGTTGTAAGTCCATATCGTGGTGATGTACTGGCCACAAGGTGTCCTTGATCATCTGTACCAAAGGGGGAGTGCCCGTCTCCACTATAGACATAGATCAGATGCTGTTGTTTTCCCCACCTCAAGTAATGTTCTCGCACATGACATGTATAATGGTGACACTAATCTGCTTGCTCCCTCCGTCAGCCAGGTTTCGCCACCATTTATTGTGGCACTAGCTCATGAGGGCAGCCCGAAATATTCTCATCTTAACAGCGAAAGGCATGTCACTGTTCGTTCTAATGAACGATTCAAACTGGACAGCATGTGCTAGTTTTGCATGGCATTGTGCTTTGACTGATGTATTAATTTAATTTTGCCGACTTGAAAGGAGATTGACCCAAGCTAGAAGTTGTGTCCGAACAAAAAGAAACAAACTTCCTCAGCGGCGATAAAATATATTTAGTGTATCAAAGACGAACACAGATTTAACAAAGAAAATGTTTAAAGAAAAAAACACTTATATTAAAAAAAAAAAAATAAATAAATAAAAATGAAAAATTCATATAAATGAAATATAGATAAGATATAGATCAATGATGCCCGTTTAATAAACACTTTTCCACTTCGCTGTCTATAATCAATTTTACGTCGGTCAAACTCCTTGAAGGAAAAAAAAACCCCTGAGAATTAGATGTCTGACAAAGGAAGGAAAATAATGTGTCAAAAATTTATGAGTTGTATAATGAGTTCCAGTGGCGCCTTTGAAATCGACAAACGTGTCAATTTCCATCTCACAAAGAGAGCAGCAGAAAAACCTGTCACTCAAAGATCACCCAACCGAAAGTCGATTTCATTTTGTGAATGAGTAATCCGTTTCCATGCCTCGACCTTTTGCCACCTTGGTTCTACGTCAGAGACACACAGCTGAAATGGTATGCTGCGTGCCGGAATGGACACACAGCTGAAATGGTATGCTGCGTGCCGGAATGGACTCATCCTGCATGCGTGCAAGGTGCAATGAATCCACCAGTACGAATGGCGAACACACGCGATACTGACACCTGTTTTTGTTGTATTTCTCTGTATCGCAGGGTTTTGTGAAAACATAAAGAGACCCCAACTCTGTTTAAATTAGTCGTGTTCATTTCATTCCCAACCGCTTTCCACAAAATTCAAATATTCATTCATCATTTATTTCACACAAAATACAATACATTTATACATTGATAGATGATATCATATTTGTGAAGTTTAAACTTTAAACTTTAAACAGAAAAAAAAACAGAAAAAAAAAAAAAAAAAAAGAAAAGAAGAAGACAAAAAGCGAACCTAATGGATACATAATTATATCCTCAAGGATGTATTCTATTTCATCTCTTGTCAAGAGGGGGGACTGAAAATTACTATCTATGAAGTCCTGAATGAGGCTGGCTTTAACTGCTGCTTCAGGATCAGAGGGCAAATTAAGCAGAGCATGATCTATTTAAGTTGAGGGAGGTGATGCTTCTATTGTCTGACAGGAGGATGCGAGAGACAGAACTAATAGTGACGTTTCTGCTATAACGCATTGTACAATGCGTACGATGAAATCTATTAAACAGTTGAACTTTCAGAAGAGCAGTGCCTATTAATGGGGGTAACAAATTGCGATGAGTTCTCACCGGAAGGTTCAGAAGAAAGCGAATAAAGTTAATATATATGCTTTATAATATAATATATGCTGATATAATATAATTGCTTTAGAATAATTGCGGAATCTGAACCTATAAAAATTATTCAGATTAAGTCAAGGATGCTTTTATAGCCCGCTAATACGATGTTTTCGCGCGTTTCTTTTGATGTTCAGTAAATTTTATTTATTTATTTATTTATTTATTTATTTATTTATTCGTAACATGCGTAGTTACAGTTTTTGTCAAAGAAAAATACAACAATAATGAAAACAACAACAGCAAACAAATAAACGAGGAAAAGAAAAAAATAAGAGCAAATAAGAATAAGAGAAAAACACAAAAGACAAACACATGCAGGTCACTCGGTGCAAACATTAAGCAGCAGGGTCTCAACTCCATGTGAAGCTAGTGGAGATACCAAGCTGCCTTTGCGTATAGCTACTCCACAATGGTGTGACATGCGGCTAGGCACTGTTGGTCGGCCTGCTCTTCCCAGGTTTTTCAAATCTTTACACGGAGAGTATTGTTTACAATATAATTATCAAGTTGTAAAGGATCCACCTCAATCATATACATCAGTGTCCACGTGGCGCAAGTTCCGAGCACATTTCAACGATTTTATTTTTGCTAAAACGACACGATTTGAAGAAAGAACCAAAACGCAGGAAAAGCTGACATAGGGGATCAGGCTTATGTGTAGCATTTCCTCCAGCAAACGATGAAGCACTTGATCGACCTAATAGAGAGATCCCAAATAATAAAATACTAAATTATGAGAACGAAAGAGGGGATCAACCAATGTAGTTCTTTGAAGTCAATTTTCCTGACAGCTCATGCTAATTGATCGATGAATCACAACTAATAATAAAGTCTCTTATGGAAAGTGGCATTCACATTCAAGCGAAAGTAAATGATCGAGTGTTCCTGGAATATACGACAGAAGACTTACACAGCTTAATTAATTTGGTAGTGCTAGGAAAGGATAGTATGCTAAGTACTGAAATGGTGACCAATTACTAAATGGCATTGTTCTGTATGTAGCCCATGTATTGTGTTACGTGAAAGTACAACAATATCGAAATGGGAAAGGCAATAATCATGATTATAATAAATTATTATTACGAATACCTGCACAACTGCTGGAAATATTTTATCATGGGGTTCCGTGGTGTAGTGGTTATCACGTCTGCCTCACACGCAGAAGGTCCCGGGTTCGAAACCCGGCGGAACCTTTTAGGATGCGTTGACGTAAAGGTAGAATATATTAAACATTATTATTAATATTATTAATTAATTAATTTATTATTATTATTATTATTATTATTATTATTATTATTATTATTAAATTATTATTATTATTGTTATAAATATTTGTCCAATACAGATTAATTGCGACTTTTTGGGGGCTGTTTTGAACCAGTAGAGACTGTTGGACAATTAAGTTAGTCCCGGTCGCCTAATTTCTCGGTGAATATGTGGATGGAAACTTATGAAACCAATCCAACTTGATGAGTTAAAGTCTCCTTAAATTTTTTTGTGAAGAAAACATGATTAAATTATTGCAATATTTGATGGTTTTATAAGTTTTTATGAAGGTACATTTGACTTCTTTTTTTTTTGACTATATATATTGGCCAAATATTAAAACGCTAATAACTTTTTTATTACGATGTTTGTTAGCAAATAAATTGCTCCAATTTTTTCAGTTAAGCCTATTCAATCTATGTGTCAATTTTTGTAAATATCCACTCAGAGAAAAACAAAGTATCTTTTTGTTCAGTTTGGAATCTTTCCATTTTGTAGATTTACGAATAAGTCCATATCTTAGTAATGCAGCACATCGGTTTAAAAAGTTCCTTGTTAATAATGTGCCATACATTGTAGCTGACGTTTTCAGCTGCATAGTATGAATGTGTATCCAATTTAATTATCAATTATAGATGAATTTCATCTGGAAGATAAATAAACAAGTGATATGTAGCGCATTATTTCACATCCAAGTTGTGACGCAATGATTCCAGGGCATTGAATAAAATTTACTTCTTGCTATCAGTAGATTAAACTGTGCGCTGTCGATTAATTTCTAAATAATAAATTTAATGAAATTTAATAAATTTATGTCACATTATTTATTTATTTCAATATTTACAATTTTGCAGATTTCAGTTATTAAACATTATCAACATTTTTTGTGTACTAATAACGTTTTTGATCGTATTTGACAAAAGTCGAATAACTCTGCAATTATACATGATATTGATTTGATTGAATGTCCCAACATACTCATGTTGGTTGCGTCTCTATACATTGTAAATTTTTAAGCTCTCGCTCTTTGGGGTAAAAAGATATGGCCGTGTTAATAGCATTTTTCGGTATTTTTTTCAGCCAGGTTCAGAGAAACACTTGTTAATTAAGTGGAGACTGGCGCTCAAGCCTGGCCGATATAGATCGTGAAAGAGCTACTAGCAATCGTAGTTGCCTGCAGGAAATTTCATAGCTACATATATCGACGCTCAGGTGTCACTATAGTAACAGATCATCTGCCATTGATTCGCATTTTGGACAAGCCACTGCATCAAGTTTCTTTGAGATTGCAGAAGATGAGAATACGATTACAACAGTATGACCTCAGACTGATGAGACTTCAACTGATGTCTGCAAAGAAAGTCAAAGAAGGAAAAGCATTGCAAAGCATACTACGATAGAAATGCAATAGACCTTCAGCAATTAGAGCCACAGGATACAGTGAGAATGAGAGGAGAAACCATGTGCCAATCTGCAAGATTAATCGGCTCAACGGATGAAACAGATTCAAGGTCATACTCGGAAAAGCCTGAATTCTACTTACCTGAAACTGATGCTAATGATGTACAGCCAAAACAACAAGGCACTCCTCAAAGAGCATCTCCTCCAATTCGAATCCATACTCCTCCAATGACTGACCCCCCATTCCCAATTAGAAGAAAATTAGTGGAAGTGTCATTACTTTTGTGTGTAAACATTAATGATGTTGATGTTGTTTGTTAAGAAAGAGAGATGTTATGTATTCATCATAACGCACCCATTGTACACGCGCTTTTGTTTATGACTGATCATCATGATAAAGCGCGCATGCGCAAGATAGTCTTCCTGTTCCAAAATGGCGTCGTCATAAGTCCTAATCGAAGAGTACATTTAAATCGTATGTCATCCGATCAATGTGTTTTCATCGACAAGACATAACAGAGCGATCGCTTCTCGTTCAGTTAAGCCATTCACTAAGCTGTCTTGAGGCACTAATATAATACTATTAGTATCAGAGTGGCGTAAAACTCCACCCATACATACATACTAAGCTGTCTTAATTGTAGCGGGTATAACCAAATTGCAGGCCCGCGTAACACCTGACTTCAATGTGGGTATCACTTTTGCCCCCAATTAGCCATCCATGACGTCCGGTGGACCCAGGATTCAGATCTTTATGAGAGAGTAGATAAATAGGTGTCTTCAATGATATGGAGTAATACAGATGGAGCATCGAATAGGAATTCAGCTCTAAAAATATGCTAGCTGAGATTGGCTTCTGACGGTAGTCTCTGAGAAGTTCCGGTGCGTTATGGCTTAATGGTAATCATAACGTTCACCGTTGTGAGGCAGCCAACATGAATTACTTGTAATTCTCTGTAGAATGCATTACATTTCTCAAAACGAGTACTTATCAAAAAAATATTAAAATTTTTAGAAAAGCACGTATTATTTTAATTTTAAGATGATCAGATCAGTGTTTTTTTCTGTATTTCGGTTGAGAGAAAGAGAGACAGAGAGATTGTTTTGCGAATGAGAGCCATGAGATTTATTTAATGATGGGATCAGATAAAATTATGAAATGAGAAAAACAAATTGAAGACAGGACAAAAATTAATTAAAGAAGAAAAAATTAATAATGGAATGCATAAAAAAAGGCCATTGAGTGCATTTAATGTTGAACTTCCTGCCGAGCTAAATTCAGAAGTTTTGCACTTTTCAATTCATTTAAAAGAAATTAAAGTGGCGTCAGAATGATAAGGAGATATACATGATCAATTTTTAAAATTTAAAGATAAATTTACCTAAAAGGGTAGATTCCTGAATTTAAGGGTATAGGCCCTGACGGAATAATCAGGTGCTATAATTATTAATAATATTATTCTAATTATTTCCGCATTTCCGCAGTCTTCTCAGATTTCGAGATACAGAAATCTGAGAAGGGTAAAAAAAATCTTCAGTCTACACACAAATTGAACATGGGAGATTTCTGAAGTTACACATCAAATAATATTATAAACATAATTTTCCAAATGTATGGGTTGAAAAGGAGAGACATTCTATACAAGCCAAAAGATAAAGGAAACAAATTTAATATGGATGCATTTTAATAGCCAAATCCAATTAAGTTGTGTTACACATGAAACGAATTATAAAGAAGAAAACTGTTATATATAAGCAGTGAAAGTAAAAGGAGAAAAATTGTATCAAGCGGAATTGGCAGAAATTTAAATAAATGATTATTTATGAGCTATTAAATGGCAAATCACAAATGCATTGAGACAATAGTTTTAGGATCAGTAATTGATTATGATTAAAATTGAAAGGCACTAAAAATGATATACTTCTTTCAAATTGAACAGTAAACTCTCAAGCAAATTGTGAACATGCCAAAAAAATAAAAATGGAGAAGTAATAGAATTGGATTTTTGGAGATGAACCCAGACATGATATGGCTCACTGCTAACTTGAACAGTAAAAGCAAATTTCTAAATTATATTCTCCTCAGCAATAATTATGTCAACTTGATCGGATCTCTGAAAATAAAATTTCAAATGAATGTCAATCAAATGTATATTCCATTCTTATTGGGGTGGGGATTTAACCTGTGAAAATAGAACCACTATAATTAGGAGAAAAATAAACCTAAACACAAATAAAGGTTCTTTAAATTATTACCCATAATGTTACGTAGTGTATATTTATTTTTTAATGGGTTCAGGAGAAATTCGGTTTTGGCACAGTTTTTCAAGGAATTTAAATGTTAACTGAATATATGAAAATTTTAATAAGAAAACAGTGCTGGTGTATTATCAGATAAAGAGCTTACGTGTTCTCAATTTGGGAATCAATCCTCTAAGTTCTGGACACCAAACATCACTGTGAATAGAGAGTTCGACGCTGAAACCGCTCAACCATACAAAATGATGACACTTTGAAAACACAGAATGAATATAATAATTAGCACAATCAACTCACCTAGTCTTTTTTCTTTTTCAATAGAAAACTTTATTCAGTACATGTCATGAGGAGGTCCTCTTGACAGGTCATAAATTTGCAGAATATTTAGTAATAAATTTGTGCGAGTAATATGATGACTCGCGAAGGGATGATTTAAAAGAGGAAATATCCGGAAGAGAATGAAAGGTATGGGAAATGAAGTTCAAAATTTTCAGGCCGAAAAGAAAGGGAGAACGGTCGAGAAGACGTAGGCACGGGTAAGGCACACATGGCGCCCGCAAAACACAGTTCCGCGTGTTGTATGGGTTGGTATGAGGGATGGGTCTATATTTGGAGAGCTTGCGTGGCAGACGATTGCTGTTTAATTTGAACATGAAGCAGGCGAGGGCGAAATTGCGGCGATGTCTTCATGAGGTGATGTTGAGGGCAGCGTAGTCAGCGTCGGTGATGTGATGATTTCGGAGAAGGGCGAGGATGATACGCATGGCTCTGCGTTGCAGGCTTTCTAGTAACCCAGTCTGTGCGACTGTGAGGGCGGCCCAAGCGGGAGAGGCGTATTCCAGATGCGGCCTCACGTACATTTTGTATATTTTTAAAAGCAGATCACGGTCTTTGACTTTATAAGATAGCCGCCGAAGAAGAGAGACCTCTGTTGCTCCCTTCCGAGTCAGCGCATTTACATGGGCATGAAAGCTGAGGGCGCTGTCTAGGATGAATCCCAGGTGACGGTGCTCATGGCTGTACTCGAGAG
Source organism: Capitella teleta (assembly GCA_000328365.1). Classification (NCBI taxonomy): domain Eukaryota; kingdom Metazoa; phylum Annelida; class Polychaeta; family Capitellidae; genus Capitella; species Capitella teleta. The sequence goes on along the minus strand of KB298084.1, from coordinate 224,676 downwards.
TGGCGCCGGCAAATGTGATGGGCGGTGGAGTGGCAGTGGTTCGGGAGATGTACATGGCCACTGTTTTGCTTGCATTAAAGCGCATGCCCCAAATGTCAGCCCATTTGGCTGCAATTCGCAGGTCTTCCTCGATTGCTGGGCAGATGAGAGCTGGGTTTTTCCCAGTGCGATACAGCATCGTGTCATCTGCGTAAACGAGTGCTTCGGGGTGACAGTCAGGGTGGGAGAGGCTAGTATTTGCTGAGAGACTGTGACACAGGTCATTGATGAAGAGGAGAAATAGAGTTGGGGCAATAACGCTTCCCTGGGGCACTCCTGAGCTAACTTGCGCTATTGGTGATGAGGACTGGTCGACAACAACATACTGGGTGCGGAAGCTAAGGTACGATTCAATCCAGCGGAGTAATCGTCCACGCACGCCATAGGCAGGCAATTTTTGTAGAATTGCTGGGTGTGGCACGGAGTCGAATGCGGCTGCAAGATCTAGGAAGCAGGCAACTACAGATTTTTTTGGTTGTTGTCGCTGCAAGGAGCTCGTGCAGAAGCAGAGCAATTTGGTCGGTTGTGGAATGATGAGGTAGAAAGCCGAACTGGTTATCCACGATTAGTTCATTGCCCATCAGGTGTTGGAGAAGGGCATCATTTATAATTTTTTCCATTACCTTCCCTACACAGGAGGTCAGGGAGATGGGCCGGTACTGGTTGGGGTCTGTGCGTTGGCCTTTATTCTTGTAAACGGGAACAACGGCAGCCAGTTTCCACTCTGTTGGGACGACTCCTTCTATGAAACTCTTGGTGAAGAGAATAGCCAGGGGGACGTGGAGACTGTCTGAGCAATTCTTCAAAGTGCTTGGTTGAATTCCATCCGGACCAGAGGCTTTGTTGATATTGAAGTCCTGCAAGATCTTCTTGATACGATACTCATTGAAGAGGATATCCGCCAGTGTTGAGTCTGTTCTCTTAAGACTGGGGAACCGGGGTCGGGGTGAGGCTCGGGACTTCGAAATAAAGGTCTGATTGAGGATTGTTGCCTTGTCTTTGGCAGTGATGTAGCTTTCAGCACCAACCGTCATTATGGGAACATAATATGGGAATCTAACAATTCCACACATCTTGTGTGAACGATATACATATAAGGTAGATTTGCAGAGCTATTCATGTTAACTGCCAATAAGGTACATGCAAGTCAAATAAGAGATAAGTAAATAATTTTAAATAAACTTTGGAAATACCTGTATACTTGTTTGTACTGGCATGTAAAGAAAGAAAGTTTCATTGCTCCTCCCGAAGCAGTACATCTATTATACCTTAATCGTTAATAATAATAGACAATACATACACGCAGCCAACAAACTGAAATGAATTACATATATGATATAGGTATTATGATATAGGTAAAATAATAAGTATAAGGTGTAAATAATTAATGCTGGGGCTTGAAATATATAGAAATATATCCAAATGTGTACTATGGTATACATGTACATTTAATATATAATTAAATGGATATCCATCTACAAACTACTGATATAGAACGAACCTGGATAATTCTGAGAATCCTTCACTCTTCAAACACTTCACACTGTAGTTGCAGGTATAGGGCCTAGGTATAGCTGTCACAGTGATGTGCAGGCACTGATGCTTGAGAAGGTATATATTATTATGTGAATGATCATTTTTAAATTTACCGATGAAAGGTTGTTGGCGAATTGTGGTGATATCGGTTTGAACAACTGACAACGACACATTTGCGTGTCATGATCTCTCAATCGGGAAAATCTTCAACCGTCGATTGATCAACAGAACCAGACGCCGGAAGTGTTCGATGGAAAAGTGCGTTATGATATCACCATCAGAACACACTTTTTACACGCGCAATACGGTAATGCGTAAACCAATCAGAAATGCGGAATAGGTAGTCTACCGTAGACCTACTCAAACTCTGTAAAAGTACAGTGCCACTTCCTTTTGCTTGCTACTTCCGATAGTCTCAGCGCCGTTGACATACACTGGCCAATAGGAATAGTCCATCTATAGAGTCCATATCATTGGGTGAAGAATGAGGACTAGCCCGACAATCTGAATTGATTATTTGTAATATTTTGCTCGCAAAAACTATCATTTCAGGTAGACTGGCAGAGTGTAATGAATTCCTCTTTGATAGAAGAGCCATCACGGGAAGAGTCTCCACTCTGACACTGAAAGAATACTGAATAATGGTTGATTTCATTGCTTAGAACAACTAGCTGCAAATAAAAATGCATGATCTACAGGATACAGGAGATAATCAATTTGGCTGATTCAAAGATTCGCAGGCTTCGAGCTGCCAACAGAAGCTGTTGAATTATTGATTTAATGTGTATGCAAACAGTTTGTGTGTGTGTGTGTGTGTGTGTGTGTGTGTGTGTGTGTGTGTGTGTGTGTGTGTGTGTGTGTGTAAATGATGTATGCATCAATAAATGGGTTAAGTGAGGCATTACTCATCCAACAAACAATCATTCTATTCTATCTTAATTCATCTTCTTGGGGCACAAGTTTATCACTTCATCATCTTGGTATTCCTTGATTATTTCTCAAATAATATTTCAGTACCCTCATAATCTAGCGTAACTGCTTTCCAAATTTGAAGGTCACAGGGCTCCGTTAAGTGTACATCATGCAACCAGATTTCATCGAATTTGACAAAAAGTCGAAATGTGTTCTCACCGTAACTGAGTCAATTTGATGTGTTTGTTTAATTGTATGTAGGTCTAACTTAGAAGAATGGTGCAATTTCAGTGATATATCAGGCCATTTGAAGATTACATTGGTCAACGCGCGTGATATGAATCGTGATATTCCGAAGGTATCTTGTAACTGACTGGTTTTGATGATTTTCCAAGGTCAAAGGGGTCAATGGATGATAGTATTTCAGAATCCACATGATCTAATGTAAGTGTTGTCCAATTTTGAAGGTCATAGGATTCCATTAAGTGTACTTCATGACTGTTTATGCAACCAGTTTTCATTGAATATGAGAAACAGAGATATGATAAGATATAGATAAAGCATTCTATTGTAATTTTGGCCTCGCGGATGGAATAAGTCATCCGGATACGTTAGATTGTTGAGTTATTTGCAACAGGAAGTTTCACATGTTATCCAGTTGGGTTAGATTGTTGAGTCAAAAAAATAATTACGAAATATCGAGAGAAATCGCAAAATATCGCCAGTTATTCACACTCAAGTCTCATGAAATTAAAGAGCTATTCACATATCCAGCAACTATGCATCTAAATAGTTTTTATTAATCTGGGTCATTTATGGAAATGTTGTTTTCAGGCAGTTTCTAAAGACATATTGAGCAGTTCATGCGTTTCAAATCGTTGCAATAGACTTTATTTTTATATTCAAGTGGATCATGAGAGTTCATGGAAACTTTAAATCTAATGAATAATTTGAATAACGTTGCCGATTTCTTGTCGGTTTAATCATTTGTTCCGCACTGATTAGCCAAGCAAGACCGTGATTGAAGCATCGTGTTATTATATGATGTGTACATGTCTTTATGCTGAGGCTATGCATTCAGACGACGAGCATGGTGCACTGGCTCATTCGTGGTGACTAGATCAGTAACTTAGTAATAATATTTGAGGTGTTATTGTGTGCAAGTCATTATACAAAACACGAGAAATTTATCAAACGACTCAATAATTATCACGAGAGTATGCTTAACAACACCAACGCAATTGGCAGGAAACAGATAACCCATTGTTGTTAATCCCCCTGTTTCAGTTGGATTTTGATTCTAAATAGGCTTGCTCTGACCCAACGATGTTAAAGCATTAAAAATGCTGTCTTGTAACGACGTAATCTAGTGATTAACATACAAAAACTTGATTTGTGACTGAGTGAATATAACTAGCGAAATTCATAGGTATTTCTAATCAATAATTCATGTCATTTAAAATTTCAAATAAAGCTAAATAACCTTCATCTCAACCTCTTCCGTCTCTATTGTACTTTTCTTCTGCATTGAAAATTCCTTTGAACCACATGCACTTCCAATTAACACTCATCCTTGCTTTTGAGACTTCAGGATCAAATCATAATGCAAAGCATTTGGAACAAAAAAATCTACTTGTATATGAACAAACTTTAAGTCAAGCCCTACTTCAACAGCGGAACGAAATGCCTCTGCACCACTTTTCCGCGCTTTACCGATACGCTTGATTGCGTGCTGGGGTTTCGAGGCCCATGCGTGGTCTATACTATACTAGGTCTATGATGAGAAAAGTTATTCGTTTTCTGGCCGTAGCAAGACCGGTAGTCAATTTTGTTTTTATACAGCTAAACTTCACACTGGTGTGTAGTTTTAGTGCATATAGGTCTAACTTAGAGAAATGGTGCAATTTTAGCCAAACAGTGAGTCTACGTCATGAACACATATTACCGGAGGCGTCAGAAAAATCAAACAACGTTAGTGGGCATTTCCTATGTCTTAATCCTGATCTGAATTTTCTGCAATTGCTTTAAGGGACGTTTTCTTTGTCATTCATTCGTGTAAAATATTTGCCATTGTTTGATTTTTTCACAACTAATTAGTTTTTTAAAATTATTATTTGACTTTAATTTGGACGGTATATCAGTTTAAAGGTCATTAGTATGACCCTGTCTAGTTTCTATTGACTTATGGCTAATATAATGTCAATTTATTATTTTTGACCATGGCCGTCAATCAGAGGCTATAAGGTTACGTATTTTTGCATAATTAATTTAAGTATAGTTGCGGTATAAACGGGGGTCACTTTCGTGAAAACTTTTTTTATATAAATACAATTTTAGCAGTTATAGGAAAATATCTGAGACATATTTTAAAAAACTACTCATAAACTACTTACAATTTCAACAACGTCTCAAAAATTGAAAAATATTGCGTTTTGATCACTTACGACATGGGGTATGCTTAGGGAAATACACATAGCTTGAAAAATAGCATGTTGAGGGACCATTTTGTTTACATATTTTTTCTAAAGACACACCGGGCCAAATTTTGAATGCCTTTATGAATTTCTAAGTATATTAGAAGGCCGTACAAACCACACCTCCTTGGGATTTTAGAATAACCGTGAAATATTGAAGTCTGAAAATAGTATTTTTTTATAGATATTTGTGTGATGCATTCTAACTTTTTCTTGTATAATAATAAATGCATGTATACCCCAGCTATTATAAGTTATTTTTTACTTTCAAGCTCATTATTTTATATATTTATTGAGTAATTCTCAAAATATCGTCATACCATAGAGCATACTAGACATATATGACCATGTACACGAAACGCGTAATATTTACAAGACAAGTGATGGTCTATTGATCCAGGCTCACTATATAAATTCAAATTAGATCGCTGGAATTCAAATCTTACATGGTCACTAAACAGCTCACTGAATAAGGTATACCTTAATTCAATCAACTTCCAAACAAAAGTAACATTTAACTGAAGAATAGGCGCTCTTGTAATCTTGAAGCAAAGTCTAAACGATTGTAATGGTTGTCATGGATCTGCGTAAATCCGCCGTATCTGAGCACCTGAATGCTAGGCGAGGATGGTTGTCGGTAACATATTGTGGGATTAGGTTTTGCAATGCCTTCTTTTCCTCAATTCATCTACAAACTAGTCATCCTGAAAGAAGGGCCAATTAAGTCACATCCGAAATAACTTTCCAATTAATGAGACCTCCCCTCCCTCCGCTCGCATCAATGGAGAGCCAAAACAACCAGCCTCAAACTCAATCAAGCAAAAGCCAAATTTTCTTTCGAATAATCTATCCAAACTGTAAGCAAAAAGTTTTCCCTCGAGCTTCTTCCTGTTAGGATACAATATTAATATCGCCCATGAAAGTGGTCATTGCATTCCCCCCAAATTCCCATTGGCACAAACACTGTCTTTTCGTTCACTTGCACAAAAAAAAAAAAAAAAAAAAAAAAAAAAAAAAAAATAATAATATTAAGAGTACTACAACAACAAACACCATGCTCCATGCGCCAAATGTCAAGTTGCTCGGTTGCGCGTAAGAACTGGAACATTGTGTCAACATCTCAGTATGCTTGACCCAAGCCAATATTCTCTTTGGTGTTTGTAGTGTTAAAAAGTACACGATTTATCACTAGATTCGTGGTGGGGGAGGGTCAAATTATATATATATTTTTGCACGACTTTTCATTTGAGCTCGTACAAAGATTATCTTCCAATCTGGATTCGTGGTGGAGGATCGGATTAATTTTGCGCACGCACGATTATTGTTAATTGCGTCCGCACGAGGGTTGCCTCTGACTGACCTACATTTCTGCTCACTAAGATTTCAAGGAACGAAAATGAGAATGCAGTCGCCAAACAGCTGCTGACTATGTGCATGACGAAAACACCTCAATGCGACCCCATTACACAATCGGCTTACAAGAAAGAGGCCGGCAAAGAGACGGCCCACCTTTACATCAAGGCTGATACAAAGATAATCCTGGGGGCCAGTGTTGAAGCCATGGTTGTATTTTTAGGTCGCTCCCTAAAACGGTTGAAATACCGCGAATTTGAGACAAGCATGTTTGGTCCATTCCTTTCCTTTGATCGAAAGATCAGCACCTGAATAAATATTAGTGCTCATATTTCGCACAGCTTTCCATAACTAGTTTCATTATATCCAACCTTTCTGTAATCAGTCCGTATTTATCTATCCGGAAGGTGGATTTCAGATGGTTTAAGCATCTGTATAACAATTCGCTGATGTCTACGAGGTCAAGGGTCAGACTGCGCAGTTGAATGCTGTGATCTCCTTCTAGCATCAGTTTAGGGTCTGTGCTGCTTTTCTTCTGCTCTTATCTCACCCACTGAATGATAATTATGTTTGTGTGCAGACGTGTTTGAATCACATAAAAAAGGCCACGTCGTTCCGTACGATAAAATCCGATGAATTCCTTTTTCTAAGCCGAGCGAAAAGGCCACAGTTAGTTTCTGTGAGCGACTGAATATGTCTAGTCTTGACGCCAAAACAAAAATGTCGTTTGAGTAACAGAGTGCGTACAAAGTTCCAGTGTTAATTCTGGTAGCCAGTTATCTCAAGATTTAGGATCCGCCAGGTGACATTACGTCACCATGGAGGAATTTTCTCAACTCTTCTCTACCTGCAAATGTTGAAAGTGATGAATTTATTACATATTGAAAGTTGCCGGGCTAAATGGGGCAGACTATCTCAATGCATATTTGGGTAATAAAGTGGAACTAAAACAGAATCGAAAGAATCGCAGAAAGAAGCGCAGAATCGAAAGAAAATTAGAAGATGTGAACAAAGAAGAAGATTGGGATCATTGTTCAACAAACATGATATTATTTTCGCTTGCTATAGCTCATACTTGATTTCAACCAAGGTAAAGTAAGTTATAGTCAGTTCTAGCATTCAATTCAACTTCAGATAATATGACAGTATATACATGTATAAAAGGGTGCAAAGGTTAAAAATGTTAAACGGTTATCCATTTGAAATAAAATAGCATAAGTGAAAATAATGGTAACACATTATAGCATGGTTCAATACACAATGAGGGGATGCATCTCATTGATTAGCAAACAAAATTCGCCGAATGTATTTCCAATCAAGAGTACTGAGAGAGTATTCAGGGCAGTATTCATCGTTAATTCGAATAAAGTTCCGCCTGGAATCGGCAAACATTATTATAAAAAAAATATTCTGCACCAAAATCTTGAGCAAGGAAAATAAAGCCAATGCTTGATGCAAGAAACTGGAATTTCTGTGAGCCTCTTTCAAAAACATAATCAATCTCATAACGGCCTCGAAAATCTGTAACGTTATGGCAATGAAAGGGGTAAATCCATGGCTTAATGTTCGGATAATGCATCACCTTTGGCAGAACATTTTCTGAATTTGCAACATTTCAAACATCAACTTGTAAGATTCCAACATTGCAAAACAAACAATTATGACCCATAGGTCTTAAAATATATAGGTCAACGAAACATCTGCGAATATAAACAGAACAACAATTCCATTCATATGTCATGCGTGATCTAATGATCTCATCACATTCTGTGAAATGATTTTATGATCATCCAAAGTCGTCATGAACTGTAAGCATAGCTAATGGTGATTGTTAGAGACACTATTAGGAGCATTCGAAGCCATTATTTCGCACGCGTTAGAGTGGACACGCACACACCTGTTCCACTCTTGTTTACCTGTGCCTTAATTGGTGGCGTGGGCATGCTACGTCACTACTCATTAGTGGCTGATGAGGATGTCTGTTTCAGCATACTTTATTGCTCACTCTCCCTCCTCTCTTCAATTGGCCGAGATCAACCGTTGCAGTTCTTTGACTTGCAATTCCGCGCACTCTCCATTGGCCCACCAAGGCCCATCGTGCGCTCAATTCGAGCGCCAAACGCCGCTTCGCAATTTCCCCCGCGACGCGGCTATCCTCCTGCCAATAGCACTCAGAATAGCGTCAATGTCAGTCAGAGACAAGGTCGACGCATCTTCCTCACAAGAGCCAACATTTGACCTGAACGTGGAACTCACGTCAAATTGTCAAGTTGTTTCGAAGATTGAATTGGATGCTTACAACTGCTGGAAGAACTTGACATCCACTATCAGAGTATGAGCGGCAATGAAACACGTTCAATCGGTCCGCTATTCAGTAAGCACACTCATTATATCTTTGCCTTCCACGTCACCACGTACTGCTATCGTGTTGCATCCGTCCAAAAATAGCACACGTACGTACGTATGAATGACACATTAACGTACGTCGCGCATGTTCCCACAAAGCTATCAATCCATCACAATTACGCAATGCTACTACATAATGCACACTATTTACGTATTGCGTTGCCGGCTTCCACTAACCGAATGCCTAATGCATTATGACATAACATTGTATGACAGGCAGGTTTGACCGTGTACCACGGGGCTTGTCGCTGCCCGCGTAGGCAACGAGCGACCCTTGCTTCTCATAAACCGAGCCATTTCAATTGGCCCGTTTGTCCTTGAGTGGATTCTTTATGGCCGTAGGATTCGATCCTGGTTGATCCCATGGCCAGGTGAGTGTGCTATGTGAGGGGGATTGGCGTTGATTTGGCCGAAAGGAGTGTCAACGAGAAGGAAGGCCCCCAGAGCAACGCCCAGTTGTGCATTATTCAAAGCTACCTTCTTGGAGATCACTCCAGGGCATCGAGAATCTCGCATCTCGTACAACAATTCCACAAGACCTTTGAGATACCGCCAGACAACTTTGTCCTCAGCTGTTTTTTTCCCCTCGTCCTTGATATATTTTTCCCCTAATGTGTGTGGGTTTTGCAACACTCCAGTCGGACGCTGATGACTTCCTACGCTAATTCACACCTAATTCTTTCCTCGTTTTCCCCTTTAGGCTTGCCTGCGTAGGAATTCTGCGGTTTGGAATAAAGAGAAATCGTTCTTGATCTCGACACTGCCCGAAGCCATGACGACTCTGTGTTCTAAATGCGTATTGATAGCGAAAGGTTTGCAATAAAAAGAGAAAGCGGGCAAAACCCACAAGTTTCAGTCATGTTTTTTTGTTTTTTTGTTTTCGTTTTTTTTTTTCCCCGCTTGGCAAAAGCACTCGCTGATCCTGAGAGGTAAAAATTACCCATGAACCAAATTCGAACTATTTGCAATGGTGCAATGCGTCGTGAATGCGGGAGCTATGAAACGTACAAAAAGCACCTTTGATTGATCTCGTATACAATGCGTATCAATTGCTTTCATGTGGGTCGTGTGCTGTATGAACCTGCATTTTGAATTATTTGAATATCAATTCGTAACTTAACTATAAGGATATTGCATGTAAGGTCGACCAATGCAAAAATCATCGCATGCAATCCAATCAGGTAAAGAGCTAACGTTGAGGATTTTATTTAAGGGACCATTGACCTCTAATGCTGACATTCTGAAAACAGGATTAATCTTCATCTGATGTCCGAGTTCGGACGCAACGGTAATGCGATTATTGTTCCGTGGCGCCGAACGCTTGCAGCTGGTGCTTAGGCCACTCGGCGAGCCATCCGCATGCGGTATAAAGCCTGCGCTCTCTTCCCGACCGCCTCATTCGAACGCTGAAGCTTTTGCCGCTGCAATTGCTGGATACGCTTCGCCAAGGACACCGGATTGTAAAACCTTTGCAAGATGAACACCAGCATGGTAGGCAACGGGACGCCTACCCCAGACTACGAAGCGTCGCAGCAGGCCTGCGCGCTTTATGACTTCCTCATAGAAGCGGTGATCATGGGCATCCTTTGCCTCTTCGGTTTTTGCGGCAACACGATGTCAATGATCTGTCTTTCGAAGGACAAATCAAAGACAGCAACGCCCTTCCTACTGATCTCTCTCGAGGTAGCTGATACTTTGTTCCTTGTCACTGTGCTTATCTTGCGGGTACTGACTTCCATCCACACCTTCTCCGACGCTATGCCCTCCCTGCAGGAAGCATTCCCGTACCTGGCCAAGTTCATCTTTCCCTGTGCTCTCATCTCGGAGACTGCGACCATTTACCTGACATTGCTGGTGACCGTTAACCGTTACATCTCCGTTTGTATGCCGTACGAAGCCTCCGACTTATGCTCCATGCAACATGCACGTAAGCATGTCATCCTGGTGTCATTCTTCTCAATCATCTACAATATTCCTCGATTTTTTGAGTACTCCGTAACAACGCAATGGGATAGTCACACTAACTCCACCATGCCCGCCTCTAGGAACACACCCCTGGGGGAGAACAAAATCTACCAAATTGTTTATGGCAACGTGCTTTACTTTCTGGTCATGTTTCTTCTGCCGCTAGCCACCTTGATCATTCTTAATTACAAGCTGATCGTTGCTCTGCGCAAAACCAAGAAGAAACGAGCTCAGCTGCTGCGTGGAAACTCCGAGTCGGCCCAATCTCGATCGGAGGATGACATCACCCTGGTGTTGATTGTCGTCGTGCTCGTCTTTGTCGTCTGTCAGATGCCGGCCCTCATCACGCAGGTGCTGCTCACGCTGTACAACCGACCGGCAAGGCTCTGCCCAACGGCCATCTTCTACTATGAACGCATCAGCGATATGCTTGTCGTCGCTAACTCTTCGTTGAATTTCCTCATTTATTGCTTCTGCAGTACCAAGTTCAGGCACATTCTCATCCACCTGGTTTGCCCTCGCTCCCTTGAGGCAGGAGCAACGCCCGAGCCAAGCCATGTTAATCAGAAAACTGGTTATAAACAGGTTGCAGGTGGCACGGCGGCCAATGGTACGCGAGCCTCGGTTGTTTAAGAGCACAAGGGACAAACCAGAGACCCTCACAACTCATGGATTGTGTTTGTTCGTCATTGTTCAAATTGCGCTGTTGACCAGAGCTGCGGCGGCTTAGTGCTGCAGAGTAATTTGTGGAATTGAGTCGATTTGAACCGCTCTCTGGAGTTGTCGTCAACATTGATGTATGTTGCTGAAACAGCCGACGCCAGGAGCCTCGGCAGCAGGTACCTCGTATGAGTTTCATGTACTGGTCTCACCATGTCTTTCATGGTTTCCTTGAATGATTTCGTATACTATATAGAACTGTATTATTAGTCTGTCTTTTATGCCTGAAACTGTGGCACTGTTGAACGCACATTATAAGTGTTGTAATGCTGCCGTTGTCAATATCAACTGCAGATCACAAGGAAGAGCAGATGATCAATCGACCGAATAATGAAATGCATTCGACGCGTGAATAAAGTGCGTACATATAAGTGTGTTTAATCGTATTGTAATTCTTCTTCGTGACCAAACGTTGAATCGATATAACACCAGGTGACCCCACTGCACACAGTCGAAAGATTACCACAATAGGCATCCGGAACAATTTTTATCTGTCTTTTTATTCCGGGAGGTTTTTACCGTGCAAAAATTGTGCGTATGTGGCGTCTCTCCTGGTTCTCGATAGCAATACGAAAAACGGAGACATCCAAAGCTGCACTTGGGCAGCACCGCAGTGACATTACCTGAATAATATAATATACATACATTACAAGTAAGACCAAGAAGGAAGAGAAACAGAGCAGGGATTTCGGATGACGTAATTAATGATTAGATGTGAACGTCATCTTGGTATATTATGCAAGTGATGGCAACCCACTGGGAGGCCCACAGATGACTTACACAGGCCCATACTTCCAGTCCGCACCAATCATTAAATATGGAGACCAGCTTTCTTATGATATTATACCAGATGACACATTTAGAAACAATGTTCTCTCCTGTATACTGCCACGGGAGCTCTTTCTAAATGCGCACGAAATAGAAATGAACATTTCTCTGACATAAAATTTAACAACAATGTGAAAAATCCAAAATTGAAAGCATGCCCAGTTTTGTTAAAGTATTATTAATTTGTGTGTTTTTTTTTCTTTCGCCGAAACGAGACTTCTTGTCAAATATCACAGTAGCGCGCGAGAGTTCGACGTCGCTTGTGGGGTTTGGATTTCGTCCCCAACCCCTCTCGTGATATTAATTCTGATTCTATGCGATACATGTTAACATTTCATAAATCTATTAAATTTTATTCTACGCTTCGTCTGATAAAAAGACACGGTCTCTAAAAATTGTGAATCAAGCTCGAATTTCTTAATTGACAACCACGAAGTCGACGGCATACAAGATGGACACAAGAGAGATGCACTATATTATGGTATGTGAAAAGAACCTATAATCTCCATATCTATGACACTAATGATCTGCACCAAATGCTCTAATCCGTTTGTCATTGGAAGCACAGGGAGTTGCCTATGAGGCACTACACACAGGTGAACGCCGCATCTACAATGACGAATGCATACGGCCTGTTGTTTGGGTTTAGCGTGTTCTTTTGCGGATTCCATCCAGCGGCACCTGTTCTTGCTGTTGCTGCCTTTGAAGCTATTAATCGAGGTTCAAAGATGATGCCGAATGCAGCCGCTCCCAGAAACGCAGACTCTCTGGTTCCGCGTTTCCGCCCGTTGAATCGACGTATTGCGCGATTGCACCAATGCAACCGCCTTCCGGGATTTCTACGTCTGGCGATGACGCAATCTACAAACTAGGTGACGTAATAGGTATCTATATTGTCACTCTCCCCCGCGGAATATGCTTATGACTGGTCTTATTAGGTCTCAGTATGTAAGCCTCAGCCGCAACATCTACATCAATTTTGAAATCGATCACCGGAGCAATACGCCTATCACTGCACAATACCTCAAAACGAAAACGTAATTAATTCATTATTCTGTTCACATCAAGAGACTAGGGTTATAAACATTTTATGCGATGAATGATGGGCTGACAGTCTCGGCTGTGTTCGGCTTATTTGGGATCTGAGATTTAGGCAGACTGGTTGTGGGTCGTAGTCACTGGGAGCAGAGAATGAGTGGACATTATTCTTTCTGTGCAACCATATTTCTTGGACACCCAAATAATTTATATTACTGGTCACTGGACGTTGTGAAATTCTTCAGACCCATACTTCAATGTCATGAGAAAAGAAAAGAAAATGTAGTAACAAAAAGCAACGCCATGATCACACAAATCAATAATTTAAGAGCAATGATTATTTTCGGGGTCTCGTCTAGCATTTTTCTGTGGCCTTGGAAATCAAGAATAATTATAACTCGAAGATGCTTGTTATTTTGTGACATCGAAGTCAAATAATACGGTGCGTCGTATTAACTCAATTAACCACGTTCCGTGTGTGGCATTACCCTCTGATCGAGTCACGTTCTATATCGCCAGAAGCACGGTTCACCTCAATTATAAATAAACCTACATGCATATGTTCGTTAAACTCAGAAACACAATAACATGAGTTCGAAAGGTCGCAATATTCTGTCCTACACGTCGACGAAAGGGCTCGCCAATTCGACATTGAATAGTGAATTTATGGTTCATTATTGTCAGTATAATCGCCCTTTTGGGGCACTACATCACCCCAATGTCAACGATCATGCAATGCATACACAGAAACTGAACCCCAGGGCGACGCAACCCTCTCCACCCTCTCATCCGAACCGATCAAGGATAGAATATATCACATGTTTGTTCAGGTGTAGCGAGTCAATAATCATTGTGCTCCATTGTGTTCTGAGGACTGAAGAATTACCGGCGTTCGCTTGTTTTTTTTTTTTTTTTTTTTTTTTTTTTTGGTAACTTGACACAAATTTAGAACACAGGGAATTCATGTTGGTTTTGCTGGAAACAGAAGAAATCTGATGTCATTAGCAATCATGCGTGCCAGAATTTTGTGAACTTGTCTATGGGCTCACGTGGGAACATGATCAGACGGAGAAACAGTCACAGTTATCACTTCATGAGTTGAACCAGACCAATATTTGGTGACCTGCTGCGATTTAAATGATAGTGATCGAAGACATGGTGTTCATTTCATTTTTTTTCTTTGTGCATTTCATGTGTTGTCCTGGGTGTACGATGTTGTGCCTCGGTAAAAAGAATGATTCAGTTTAATAAACTCTCTTTTGCTTGTCGGTATAATCAGTATACTAGTACTGTCTTTGACAAAGTGTTTGGCAAAGTGTTGGTATAGAATTTTCAGTGATAGAGATTACCATTATATTTATATTTATTATATCATTATGCTATACATGTATAGGTATTTTTACATTACCATACTCAATTTACCCATGCATAATGCTAAGTATATACACATGTTGCCTTGTTTTCCTTGGCATTTGAACAGGTCTACCATCTTGACGATGCGGTTTCATAAATTTGATTATATCATCATCAATCATAATCTTTGTCTAAGAAAAACAATCTTGCAATTTTCCTTACCAACAATTCACAGTTTGAGCTTTAAAAAAATTGACACACGAATCGAATTATTTATTCACTTTTCAACTGAGCAATTATCTACAAGACGCCATATGGCTTGCAATTTTGCGAAATTATATATCCTTGCGATATTTTTGCAGGGATATAATATTTCGTGCCAAATTTATTTCAAGCATATATTACGCATTTTCCTTTGCTGGTTGCATTCATCGTAATCACGTGACTTCTGGAAAAGTACAAAGTACCCCAGGTGCTATTATGGCCCCCACAATGGCCCCAGTTCATTGTGACCACTCAAATAACACGGCTGAACCACAGGTGGGCTTATGCATTGTGAGATCGTGGTTTCAGAAATATCACTTTGAGGTATACCGAGAAACACGGGATCTTCCGTGTCTTCGATTCCTCTAAGTTGGAAATTTTTCCGTTGCCACAAGGCTCTTGACTTCTTAGGTTACGGTTTTATTGGCGGGAGACGGGGGTGACAGTTCTTTGACAGCTTTCAGCTCCAGCGCAATGTTACAATGGTATTTGTATCTGAAGGCAATTTGCTTAGTGTGTGAATTCGCGTGACAGTAGATTTAGAGGAAGGCAGCATGTTCACATGATAACGTTATCGTGTCGCATTTCACTAAGCCCTCATCACTAATACAATTCATTGAAATCCTCTCAGATCTGTAAGACAATTCCCCCTGAAATAGCCTTGCTTCTAGCCATAGAATCCTCTCGGCATAATTTAAGGGCAGTTCAACCTACGAAATTGCCACCTTTCAATTGACAAGGAATTCTAGCGCATTTTAACTTATAATGAATATTTTGATATTGTATTATTATACATACCAGGAGTCAAGTATTCACATGATATTTTCATCTTCAATTCAATAAACACTCACCAGGAATAAAAATGAAATATAATCTCTAATATAATCTCTGATGAATATTACGAAATAATAATGAATGAATTCCAGTTACATGCTTTGTAAGTACTTCAATGCAAAGATACAATATTCAATAGAAACTGATCATTAAAGATTCAAGTACGCCGACGTCAGAAATGGATATCGAAGGTGATTACGTGAATTTCTGGGAAATTCAATGCTTGAAATTGTCACCCGGAAAGCTAACGTAAATTCAAGTCAAATCAAAAGACACAGATTCTATAACCCGAGCGGAGTATATCAATACCACCTACATACACATTATGATATACATGCATAATTATTATCACGATAGCCAGAGTTCAGCAACAGAATCTGGCTAACACAACGGTATATCCTCAGCTGGAGAAGGTTGACGGTCATTGTTTGCCAATCAAGTGAAAATGAATGAAATATGGTCAGTATATGCACATGCATGTACATGCACATGCATGTACATGCAATATTCGTACATGACTCATTGTGTGTAAACGAAATTTGAGAGTGAGAGGCTGGTGGCAAAGAGACATACGTGCACGTAGTTAGTGTTGCCTGCACCATAAGATCATTCTCAAAAGCTGTATTGAACAAAGCTGTGTTGTTTCCTGGGCGCGTTCAATCGTGAATCCAATGTGTAAGACCCAATTATCCTCTCGGACTGGTCGTTTTGTCGTCGTCTGCTTGTCATTGTCATGAATCCAGACAGCTGTCGTTGCTGACACCAAAATAGAGGTAGCCTTCATTGACGATGATTTCCCAAGAAAAAGGTTTCGAATAATCTAAATGAGCAATACTACTTCACGATTCTTCCTTAACCGTGTATGAATTCCTTTGCCAGCTTATGGAGGTCTCTCATATCTTGCCACCCAGGAGGAATTCTTACGCATCTCTGAGGTCAAATTTCATGGTAATGAATTGATCGGGTTTGGTGTACGTTTCAATGACATCTGACGTCTACATTTAATAGTTATTAAGTAAATATGATTTGAATAATATTTTCCTAATCCAATGATGCTCGTGTCCATTTCTCATTCACTGCATGTTTCATTCGTTCTGTGAGTCTGCAAACTGGAGCCCTCGTCTGCCCAAAATACACATGCGCCCCTACATTGCATCCCGATACAAACACAAAGGGTCAAGGTCACTTATTTCAAGGTCACGCTTCTATTATCTAACGTTGTATAAACAATTTGGACTTTTAAGACCTTCAGAGTGCCAAATCACACAGCCCAGGTGATGCCACTAAATGATTTAGCAGGTCGGAAATACTCGAAATGTTATGCTATCAATCCCAATGAAACCTCAGCATCACGACAGTATTTGGCCTAAGGTAATCAAAGCCATCATAACCGATTTCTAACTGCACTGCCTGCACAAACGGTGCTTCCTGTTGAGGAGTAACCACTTTTGTTCAACCAGGTAGTGCATGCCTGGTATATGTACCACATTTCCACACTGCAATGCATAGAAGTACTAGAATGACTTTGCAATGTTTAAGGGCCGATTCACGGTAGCTTGGAATTTAAGGGGAATGTAATAGGCTATTTATATCATAAAGCACCAGCATGTCGAGTTTTCATTGAGCTGTTCGAATGGTAAAGTCCCCTTAAATCTGGCTTCAATTCTGACCACTCAAGTGACCCCTATAACTATAAGCATTCTAGTTACTTCTTTATATTTCTATGATCCAATGCGTCATGATGCGGACGCCATGAGCGTTTACAAGCTGTAAAATTCGAACCCGGCGAGTTGCCTAAGCGGAAATCGATCACACGAAAAGATTGTCTCAAACATTTCCGACATCATGCATGCCATCTGTAACATCATCATAATTACGAAATAATGCTGTACGTACATAATATAACATGTAATATTTCAATGTTTGTTAAGGAGGAAAGTAATTGGGTGGTGTTTTCTTCTCGATATCAAAATCTCTTCAAACTGTCCCTGACACTATCTACAATGCTGGAGACGATTATTTGTTGATTCAACATTTCACAACCGATGTATCAAAGGTTGTGCAACTATGAATGCTATTTGGGCCATAAACATTCTCTCTACTGCCGCTGCGACGCCATAGTCCCTGAAATTGCTGGACATCGAGATTAATGCCATGCATTTGTTTTTGTGTTATATGTGTCATTGTGGAGATTTTTTCTTGTAACTTCGTCTTTCCGTGATTTTTTTTTGGACTTGAATCAAAGAAATCTCCAACCATTATACGCACTGTGCTATTACATCCAAGACATTTGATTGTGTGGGGTACAGCAGAGGAACACGAAATAACCATGCTTAATTAACCCACTTGGGTAATTGAGTGGTGAGTACATTGGTTACATAATTATAATTAATTCTCTGGGCAAATCAAAATTAGTGGTTTAGGCTAATGTTTTGTTTTTATTCTGTGTTGGTCTGGCAATTAACCTTCATACTTCGTTTTATATGGTTCAATTTCATGGTGCCTGGATTAATCAGATTAATCAATTCAATATTGCGTGTTAAAAGAACGTGTTACTTCGTGACCTTAATTCACTCACATTTCTCGATGAATTAACCTGTAATCACGAAGCACATTCCATGACAACTGTATTTACACTCTTCAAGCAGCTTCTGCGAGAATTCTGTATCAATATTCAGTTGTCTCCACTGTACAGGTTTTGTTAAATGCCATTTTATATTTCTAATATATTTTTTATTAATTTATATGCTGCCTGGACCTTCTAAACAAAATAAAAGAATGTCGCAGAATTGAAATGTGAGCCGAATAGCACGAAAACATAATTTCTGTTATTCGCATTGATCTACTCACAAACCATTTCTCATCGCCATATAAAGCGGAATTATCATTTTATATTGTGAAACGAACAATTTCAATAATTGATCTGCATTTTCAATTGTTTGAATTATCGCGTTAATCACTTTGATTGTAACAGATAATTATTACAATGAGGTTCAAAGGTCAACCCAAAAGCAAATATTTTTTTGGCATAATCCATGTACACTGTATCAGTAAAAACATGATTTTAGATTTGGTGAATGTTGACCCAACAGTGGCACAAGAAGGCTTATTATTTTAGTGAGTTCTGAAAATTATCGAGTGCCCCTAGTCTCTCGAATTGGAGGAGCAAAGGGGGCTAATCCTGTTGTCATTGGTCCACAGGGCTCGAAATAAGCACAAATTACTACTCGCCACGTACTGTCGAGTGAACAGGAAAAAAAGTCGGTAATTATTACTCGCCACAAATTTAGACACAATCGATAACATATAACTGAATTATTTTCATACTTGCTACATATTAGCATCTTTATCAATCAATTTTAATTTAGATCGATTGTGTGACCGCGCACGGCCCTATATAGTGCATGCTGAACTAATTAGCAATGCGTCAAAAGCCAAGCATCTCTTTATCACAAGAACAACGCGTTTCCTTCTATTATGTAATACTGGATGTTGTAATGGCCACGTGTCGGTCCACTCTGATATAGGCCAGTCGAGACAGCCAGGACAATAAAAGTTAATTATTACATAGCAAAACGCAAAGCCAATAAAACTTAATTAAATGATTTCGACGCCGCCAATCCTTTTGAATTTTCAAAAGATTTCTAAAAATGGTTCAATTTTTGACTTGACTTTTTTTTTTCGATTTTTTGTTGTTGAGATCAGCCTCAGAATCCATATATCCCGATTAAATGATTTGTAAAATCTTACTTCAGGTTCGGTTATGCAGGATGTTTTACTCACCAAGGGGCATTTTTCATCGGCGGGTAGACGATACTTTTTTCCACAACTGTTATTTGCTCGGACGTTCGAATGTATGAGAGACGATCGCGTTGCGACTTGCGAGTTGTTAACAACGTCTGTCTCCATATCACTTTCCATGTCATGCATTGTGCGGCAGCAGTAGATGCCCTAATTGGATCGCGAGATCGCGAATGGTAAGTTTAATGGAGATCCATGTCGCACTAAGTCATCCAAATACTAAGTTTAATGGAGATCCATGTCGCACTAAGTCATCCAAATGCGCTCCTCCGTTTGCTATTCGACGAACACACCTGGCAACGAGGACTTATAACAACCTATTCGTCCTCCCACGTCGGCATTAAACATATTTGACCCAGAAACAGGCCGTCACGTCAATCAGAGGCGGATCTTAACGAACCTGAAGTAAGATTTTACAAATCATTTAATCAGTACAGGATATGCTCGCACCAAAGTGAGACAACGCACTCTTGTGCACACAGCACCACATCTCATGAACACCATCATCAGCACACATCAATTAACTCATGGCACTCTCCTGCATCGGTGTTTTGAAGCGGCGCACCAGAATTATAATTCGGACTTCGTATGTTTAAATAGTAGACGAGAAAAAAGTTTATTGAACATTTTTTTTTATTCAACTTGTACTATTGTATTATTTATATCTTTTTTTTCTAATTTCTAATTTTGACTTTTTTAACTCTTTCGTTTTTGTTCGTCACTCCTTGATATATTTCTAATGTTATGGCGAAACAAGGGGTTCATTTGCCCCCTCGCCATTTGATTCTCTTATTTATGCCACTTAAACATTTGTTACGTCGTGTTTGTCTTGAGAATCAATGAAAACTACCCCCCCCCCCCCCCNAAAAAAAAAAAAAAAAAAAACCCAGATAAAAAAAAAACCGGGAAAGAAAACCGGGAAAAAAGAAAGAAAAGAAAGCAAATGATGAACATCAGATCTGTTCGACTCACATTGAAAATTATAATTCGAGAGCATTTACAATATCCGGAGATTTCAATATAGCAATCCCCACAACAAAGATGGCACTATTATTTTTTTTTTAATAACTGAACTGTTCCAACTTATTGACTCAATTTTAACCCCGTCCACATCTCGTTGTCTTTCTTCTCAGCCGCATGAGAAGGTGTAAACACAATGGCTAATCAAGAGGTAATACACTATGCATCCTACAGGCAAATGACCCATTGAATCAGCGCACAATGTTTCACTCCTGTGCTCACAATTGGTACACGGACTCCGCTCGCGACAACGAGTCTCTTGCATTCAGATTGTGTTTGCACTGCTTGCACTTCTTCCCATCATATTGGCACCCAATTCAGATGACATGCTAATCAAGTGTATTGTTCCGTGCACTTAGTAGTCTGCCAGGGTTTTTGCTTTCAGAATGCTCAGCCATGTGCTCACTGCACAGCTACCTGCATGGCTCCCATATCGTGGCAAGCATAACAGCGAGGGCATGGGGCCAGGGAAGCAAGCACCTTTAGGCATATGAAAAGTTGATGCTATCTATATAATTTGATTAAATTATTCATTTTGTATTGCACCATGTCCACGGACATGCTCAAAGCGCGGCCAATAAATCCCGATTACTTATTTCATTGGTTATGAAATCCCCATTTCAAGTCCCGACCAAGGAGATTGCACTTGGGTAAGTATAATCACCAAGGGAAATCGAACCCCTTTCCTTTGGGTTGGAGAACAGGAGACATAATTCTGGATTCAGATCAACAAGTTCGGTTTCACACTGAGACTTAATGGCTTGGTTATTATGTCTGCGTGATATTTTAATTGCAGTTAGCACACTAACAATAGCTGGATGTCGAGCATAATGGAAGCTCAACTGTAGCTTCTACATCGAAATGGACAGGTTTCTAGCGGACGAGATCGCACAATTCATCACACCTCCACGTCCTCGTCTTTCCCTCCATCTAAGGAGGCGATTCTCGTCTCCAAACAGTCTGAAAGCCGAATCATCCTTTCACGGAAGCTTATTCACCAAAAGCGATGAATGGATGCTTTTCCTTTGTCCGCCAGTTTCAGCGCAATTTTTCTTCATCGAGAAGAGCATTCGGCGCGGAGAGGATCCTGTCCACAGGTGATAGCAGTGACACAACGGGACGCAGACATCGGAAACAGGAAGATGGAAGAACAAGAAGTGATGGAGATCCACGGTGCGTGGGTCTCAAAGTTCACCAAAGAAGATTATGTAGGATTATATACTTATTACACGTATTCACTTGGTCATGCAGTTGTGTTGCTCTTCCAGGCATGGTTTGTCTCTTGGTCAGATGAATATAGGTCATTATAACCACAATGAGATGAGTGGGGGCGCCACTTTTTTCCATCATCAGGCAGCTATCGTTTTGCACATATACTTGTAAGGTTGAAAACACATTCAGGCGTAATGTAATACTGCTGATTGGATGCCTTTACAACTTCTCATTTCCCCTCTGTTTTCTGTACGATATCCTTGAGCGCGACAGGTATACTACTAACTCGAGCAATCGATGGGCGGAACTGCATCTTCAGGGGCACTTCAGGCAGGGACAGGCCTCTAGTTACCCCCTTAGGCCGACTGCCTGCCATTTGATTGATACTCGATGCCAACAAAACAGGTATTCAGGGAACAGCAGCTACTGTGCTCAATCATCTAGATACCATGTGTAACAAGGCCTCGATGGCACACTGTGAATGTCACAGTAGACAACCCTCCTGTTATAGTACAAGACAAGAGAAGACAATCAGTGTTTTTAGGTGACATTGCACCCCTTTGTAGAATTCATAGAAAGAAGGCAAGAAGTATTTCGAGCGAATTCTTCCTACGTGCGCAGATTTACACACACAAGCACACACACTTGTAAATGTTTGCATTCTGTGTGGTCTTTATCATGTTGTCACGTATTGTTCGTAGTCGATTGAGTCTCGTTTCACTTGTGTTGACCAACGCTGTTTATTATCGGATGACGCAGACTTACGTCTTGTGGACCACACGTTGTATTACATTGATTGTCACCTGAAACTCTTTGCGCTCCGCAAGAAACTCACTGCACCCCCGCCCCACACGCAGAGGGGGCGAGCTGAACAATAATCTCTCAAGCCCTGATGCATTGTTGAATACTACCAAGAAACAAGAATATGAAAACAAATCCTAAGGCTTTGTGGTGCGTACCTCAGAATACGACAATAATCAATGCCCAGACCATGGGAGGTACGAATTGTGCAGGTTTTCTTACCACAGACCATGGGTTCTTCCCACTATGACGTAATCTTTCCACTAAGTTGTAATACATTGTATTCACTTCATCGTGGGTCTTCCTAATCTAGCGAGTGAAGATGCCTCGAGAGACCTACTAAGTTAGACTTATTTTTTCTTTATTACGTGCGGTATTCTATATGGATGTATTCAAGAGGCCATCGTCTGTGTGTCACGTATAACAGGTCAAATAAGTACACTAGAAGGCTTTCAATCTCCCGATTGTACTATGAATAATGGAATACACTATCGTGTTGTGTGGTTTGCTATTCTTATACCTCTTTCCATTTCTATCTTTCTAACTCTATACCGGTGCAGACATCCGTGAAATTGATCGACGTGAAAGTGAACTCCCAAACTCCTTGCAATATACAGTGTGACTGCATACACTAAGCGATCACATCCAGACTGGGACATTTGGAGGACATTTCCTGGCTACTTTATAATATATAGACCAAGGTGTTAAATTACCATTTTGATATCACCTATGCAATACTGGATGAAGCTATCAAGTGTCTTTGTCGTAGGAGTGGTGAATCGTTTCATAGTTTGGATGGAGGCTATGAACCCGGGGAGCTTCTTTTGTCGTCTATACCTCTATAGCTTATCCCAGCCTTCTAGCCTGAAAGCGTAGCTGTTTTTTTCTCTCACCTGCCTCCTTTATCTTGTGATCGTATACCAGGTATACCCTACGGGTGGAAGTGTACGCTAATTATACGTAGAGGCACAATGTTGAAAATGCTCTACTTCTTAAATTGCCTCCTAATATAACTGTTTTTTGTTTTGTTTTTGTTTTTGTTTTTTTTTAAACCGACCTTGCCAAATAATTACTGCCTGTATATTATAAGCAAACTACAAAGAACAGACTATGGTATGACGTCGATGTTCCTTAACTGTGTCTTGTTATAAACGCTATTAAGCTCAATTAAGACTAAACACACATAAAGATCAAAGCTGTGTCTTCCCTGAATGAAACCAGCAACTCATCAAAGCAATGCGCAGCGTGAGGGGAAGCCATATTCCAACTCCGATAATTAGGAGATAATTGCAAAGAGCCAAACACGTGGCAAGAAAAACTTAATAAACAAAACAGACGAAACCAAGTCTACCTCCCCCCTCCCTGCAGGACAATTAGCGAAGCTCCATTGGCAACCACGCTATGCCGTGGTAAGACAAAGTGCCTCATTCATCACACGAGTCAGTTGAAATTGTCATCGCACGGAATTCTCAATGGTCGAAAGTATGTCTGACCAAAGTGGCTGGTTTTTACTTTCAGCTGGGGGATTGCACGGTGGAATCGCTGATCTTCACGTAAGATCCAAATATCCAAAAATCCAGCTCTCGTAGTTAAGAGTTACCTGACATTGCAGTTGAGTTGTTCAAAGTGCTTGATGTCCACTCCGATAGCTCTGATATTGTGAGTGATTGGTATTTGTAATTGCAGCTCAACTTGTACATGAAGCTCACCTGAGTTGATCTCCTCATAGATTGGACACTAGATCTGCACGTAGCCTCTTATACACTATTCAGATACGGACACGTTTCCCCTCATGATTAAAAGCCACTCATCTTGACAGACGACACAGACTGACTTAATTCGCCTTATGGTCAGAATTCAGAGATCCAGAGTGAAGTATCCACGCGGGGCACCCGAAATCAATACCACGTGACCAACAATGATCTCAAGCGAAATGTAATATCAAAGCGATAACATCAGGTCAAATATATATTCATGCGCATGTTTGCCAACTCTACACCGAGACAGACAGACGTTGCGTTGAAGGGCATCGATGACTTTTACATGCGCATGAATGAATTGCAAGTGGTATTATGTAATTGATATCAATCCTGATGAGGGGTTGTCAGGTCATTAATAATAATATCTTCGGGTGATTAGTAAATATATTTGATTACAGACAATGCAGCAACCATTCAGAATACCGACTTATTGTGACCAAAGAAAGCCAGTTACACCAAAATATAGTGAGACTGATTATAAGATGTTCGTAAACCCGGTAACAAGACCCACAATGACTTTGGAGGGCTGTGCTTATTTGGTCCTTATATCATACTGGGTGGCTCTAAAGCAGTCGATCTTCGTACTTCATGTTGTGTTCTCGTGAAGGGAAGAGTGCTACAATTGATCGATGCTTCCAAATATTTACTCTACCTGGTTTGTGACTTGTATATTGCCTTTCCTATCCGGGATGCCATTCATGAATATTCATGAGATAGAATCCTCAATCAGCGACTCACATCTAATGACACAACGAGTGTATATTATTTGTGTTGGTTCCTTGTGTTACAAAAATATCATACATCTAAAGGAAATAAATGAAGATATATTTCAATGTTCATCGGTTAATGACATCTACCACAAAGATTCCTACCTAATGATCTAATCACACATCAAGCAGGTGTTCTTTCTGTGATTGACACCTGAGTAGGTTACACAAGTGGAGTAGCGGGATTATATTAGATAGATAGATAGGTAGATTTATTCGACAAGGGTCAGGAGACATACGAAGTTCATAACTGAACGTAACATATGTATGCCACCAAATGAGTGAGAATTGAATGATTATCATGATGATAATACAATACAAAAATAATACAAACATAGTAAGTAAAGTTATAAAAGTACAAAAGAAATAGAAATGGTTAAAGAAAGTACTGAAAACAAGGTAAACATATAAGTGAGACACAAAACGGTTAAAGAATAAAGAGCGGGGATAGAGCTAGAGGAACTAGGAGGACTAATCAAATAGGAAAGAGAAGAAAACGTGAGCAACTTGCAGTTAGGGCGCTCCTCTTGGAATCTCATCGACAAATATATTTTCCCGCTCCTTATCGCATAACGATTTCAATATTTTCTACTAAGTAATCGTTTCAAACTTTCAAAAAACTCTCGCGTCTTGCGAAAAAGTGTGACGATTTCAAATATTTCAGTTCAGGTTAAAAACAATCACAGAATATATACCATTACGGACATACCTAAAATAAGTGAGAATTAGTGAAAGGAGCGAGCATAATAGAAGAAGAAAAAAGACAATAACAAGAATCCACCTTGACTGAATTTACTCAATTTCGGCCCATAATGCACTTCTCTGAAACAACTCAATGCAGTGTGCCACATCTCTATGGGCGGGGGGAGGGGAGGGTGGTGGCCTTCACTCTTTGAATGCAGTCTTCGGCTGTCATGCAATTTAACAATGGCTCATTTCACAGAACTCACGAATAGTCACCAAGCAATTTGGTTGAAGGTTCAATCAATGCAATATTGAGACATCATTATGCTTATGATAATAATACACAGCTTATATTTGTATTCTCTTAGGAATAACCTAGATGTTGATCATAGCACATTTCCTTTGGTCAAGGAATTCAGAGACGGCTTCCGTTGAAAAATGCGACACAGGAAAAAGGCAAATGGATGTGTACACTGGGGCGGATTGCCTGTTGCATCCGGGCTAACATCAAATAATCATCGCTTAAGCTGTACATATAGTGGCCATCTGGTGCCGTGTTTGCATCTTGATAGCCAACCAAAGTGGGCGTGAAGAGTGGTCGGATGTTTCCACAGTATATACCTTTGAGTAAACTGTGAACGGATACAACCTTGCTTGCTCTGGACACTTTCATCGGATGCATATGCCATAACTGATTGCAGCATGATACGCACACTCATCATGACAATAGACAAGTTTCCACTGTTTGAGGTGTGGGCAATATTCGTGGAACGTCCTCCCTCAGACAGCCTCTGATCCGATCTCCGGGATCAATGTCACCTGACAGCTCCATTCATATCCGAATAACTAATTGAAATTCCTGCGTCGGCTACAATTGCATGTGGGTCAGGTGACGGCCTCTGATATTGAAATCCCCTTTCGACATTTAACGTCATCCTTGAAGTTCTAATGGATATTGACAGTCGAGCCATTCATTCATTCTCGTGTCTTATAATAAGTTAAAAACAGTCTATATTTAAACAATAATGACGTTTGCTAGTTACCACTGGTCGAATGTATTTATTATGAACAGGCCTCGTTTGACCAACGAGAGAACGGTCAAGTCATAGTTAATAATAGTCAGCCATTGAAATTGAGATAAATCAGAGCATGTTCACACTCAATGATGATATTGTAGTCGTATGATTCCAGTTTTCATCATTTTCGAGTACGCCAGCTGAAAGATGCAAGCAATGCCATTAGCTTAGCAGTCTGACAACAGTAATCTCATCCTGTTTATTTGAGTATCCACTCAAATTCTTCGTGGAATCGGATGCAAGGCTTTAGTGTGGCATAGAAGTTTGGCACCCAGCCAATCTAATGACGCCACATGTGCATCATGACCCGATTTCTGAATACAATTTCTCTGGGACGATCTAACTAGGATAGGAAAACTAGTTGAAGAGGTCCGTTGTTCATTTTGAAAGCTTTTCAGATCATTTGATCAATTTAATTGGCTTTTCGCCTTTTATGAATGCAAATTAAGAGACCAATTCTGAAGCGATCGGTCTGCAATTAATGCAATTGAAAACCAATTAAAATGTGAGATTTCTTCCGATGCAGAAAACCCAAGTGCGATGTTTTTTTAATCAAAACTCCTGAAAGAGCTTCTCACTCGGATCTTCCATTGTTTCCGTCTGTGACATCGCATGAAATCAAATCGCATGAAATCGAACACCGGAATAAAGCGAGATATGAAACCGATTAAATTTTTTATCTCTAGGAATTTGTCTACAGCAGATGTAATGTCTCAAAATGTGTCGTTAAAATTGCATATTATTTTATCATTTGGTATCAGTAGTACAGGGGTATTAGGTAAAAAAAGGGTAAAAACATAACTACAAGCTAATTTTTGAATATGTGTCGCAATATGCCGCCAATAACTACATATCAAAACTCTCCGACGATAGACCTTGCAAAAAAAAAAAAAAAAAAAAAAAAAAAAATCCGGTTGTTAGAAAATTTTACTCACGACCTATTTAATCGTTATTCCAACGTTGGTGTTGTTAGTCATCTAATCATAAAACTTTATAGATACACAACACATACAAAGTCTCTTAAGTTGTATTTTAAGGTTATCATGTAATTGAGATTTTACCTGAAAATTATGCTATTTTGAATACTGGTTTTGAAATTCCGTCACCAATAATTTCTTTTTATTTCATAAAATACTTGGCGTGATGGCTTCAAATTTCTCCATAAATTACTTAATGCATTCTTATATACATATGTGGAATAAAAATGAAGCTTGTTGCTCATTTTCACAAGTTATGAGCATTTTAGTGTCCATTCCCCCAATGGTAGTAAACTGGACATTTTGGTTCAGTTCCTGGTGTACGAAATTGATCATTCGCTCGATCTTGATGAAACCCTGACATATTACGCATCAATAGAAAGCTTAATTATGACCTCAAAAATACAACAATTTCTATCTCGATAAGTTTGAATGCCATTTCGGCCGCCATTTTGGGTTTTTTAAAAGGCCACTACCGCTCATCTAATACAGCCTACATCAGCCCCCAGGTCATCTATAACAGTGCTTTTTTCAAGATTATAGATTGGCATGTTAATTCTCTCTGTTGGTGAGAAATTAACAAAAATCGCGATCAGAATTCAGAACGCACGAAAAATCGAAACAAAGGGGCGTTTTCGTAACGGATTACGCATGAAGTATGGCCATTAGCAAACGGACACTGTCCATTAACTAATGGACACACTACGCAAGCCTCATGCAGGACGTCTTAAATTCGATTTAAGAATAGTTAAATTGACCAGAGGACATAACACAACGACGTCAAGCCAATTAAGTCGTAGTATTTTTCATCTAAGAATCGTGTACTGTGTTCCTTTTATGTCTTCGTTTGGGTTGCAGGATTTCAATGTGTGATTATTTGGTTGAGATCGATCCAATCTTATGAACCTACCAAGAAAAACAAAAGTATTTATATTATAACTGTATATATGAAATTGAGTGTTTTCCCCAGCAGGCAGTCCACGTGGGCACACAGTTCACAGTATCTCTGCAATAAAAAGAAGAACCGGGCTAGGTTATATGAAGCAGAAAAAAAAAACCC
The DNA here is from genome assembly GCA_000328365.1 of Capitella teleta. Classification (NCBI taxonomy): domain Eukaryota; kingdom Metazoa; phylum Annelida; class Polychaeta; family Capitellidae; genus Capitella; species Capitella teleta. Next base: position 195,796 of record KB298084.1, on the reverse strand, counting down.
CAGGATTCCTCATTAGCGTGTTTTCTAGGTCTGTATGTATCTGAGCAAGATTTTTGGTTTATTTCATTGCATCTTGTGGAATTAGGTTAAACAAAGTGCGGTAATATTCAGACGGAGATCGCTCAATACATTTAACTGGTTGTTATGTGAATTGATCATGAATCCAGCCGCTCAATTTCAGACGCTTATTGAAAATTATGCAATTTGGCAACTAAGAACGGAAACATCAGCCTTAAGCTAACACAAACTAATCACGATATATTTTACCACCTAATTGCATGAAAATAATCAAATACACAAACCATATCTCAAGTTCATAAATAAAACCATATGGACGCTCGATTGTACATATTATCCAATTCTTGCTGACTTATTGACATCCTGACCGGCCCTGACCTAATATGCAAATGAACAAGCTGGAAATCGTTCATTACTTTACGCTCTTTATTTCAGTGCGTCTTTGTATTGAATTATGAAAGTATTCAACAGGTTCCATGTATACTGTATCCGGAGAAGACGTCGACTTAAATATGCATTCAAGTGCCTATGTTCACAAATGTTAAAAGACGTCCAATATCCGGCATTTGAAGCGGTATCCGGTAATTCGATCTCTCACACAATCCGCGCATCCCTAATTGTCACGTGATTCAACACCCACATGGACCCGATCTCTTTGATCTTGGGAGAAAGAAGAGCAAATGTTCGGGTTCACATCCATCAATTGAGGACAACACGACGTACATATAACTGATGGAATGCATAATCGCCAGAAAGCGAGGCGTTCGCGTACTCATGAAGGTCAAGGTTTTGCTCCACTCTACTTTTATACTCACACCACTTAATTGGATCCAGTGTTAGATGAATCCACAGTTCTGGCAACTGAATATAAAGACCGGGGGATATGCCAGGATGACAAGGCAAATGGAGACTGCCTTCAATTGTCATTACCATTCTTCTAACTGCAATATTCTGCTCATTCTACCTTAACCATCATTTGCATATGAATGGCGTTCCGTATGAACAAAAAGACACGAACTTACTCTGCAGCGAGAGAATATTATGTTTAGTATATCGAGAAAGAACATAGATTTAATGAAGTAAAAAATCGTAAAAAATAGGAAAGAAAGAAAAAGAATATGGATATAATATGTCATAAGAAAAAAAAAAAACAAAAAAAAAACATGCAATATAGATAAAATAATAAAATATAGATCTTGAAATAAAGACTTTGTAAATAATTCAAACATAGAAATTGCAGGGCAACACTTAGAATAGTGTTATATGAATATGCCAATGAATATAGAATATGCCAATGTGATGGTGCGTGCGGATTCCCAGGCATGAGAAGTGAAACGTTTTTGGTAGCGAGAATCTGGTGTCTAATGAAGGACTCTTGTTGTATTCTTCGTCCACTCACTGACACCGCTCGCCGACTCGGAGGTGGAGCTTGCCTAAGCTTGGAGGTTGAGTTCGCCGAAGTTAAAACGGTCTGAAGAACGCTGGAATTCTATTGTGCTTCTTTTGAAGATTTGCGTTAACGGTCAGTCAAGTGATCGGCGGCTTTACATTTCCCTTTGCAATTGCCTTTTATTATTTTAATTCTCTCGCTGTATAATAGTAACAATGTGATGAGATTTTGATTTAACCACCAGAGCAAGCCACACACTCTATGATTCGGTAATGTTTGGAGCTTGTCGAGTATTTCCGGAAATCACTTCAACATACAGTGCTGTAAACGGAGTCACTTCGTTTGAATATAATTATATCCCACAGCTCACCACCGACAATAGATTTCTAATCTTTGAGTAATCTGTTATTCTTGTAAAGATGATTAAAAAAAAAAAAAACTACATTTATGCTGCATTCTGAATTTCTTGAGGTATTTTAGGCAATGTATCAAAAATAAAAATAAAATAAAAATAAAAATACTAAACTAGGTAAATCTTTCAAGTGTGCGTAATTATAGCTAATGAGTCTACATGTTTATAATAGTGAAACCTGGATTATCCTTACTTTCTTATATATATATTTATTATTTTTTTTTTTTGACCAGAGAGTCCCACTTAATTTAATTAGATTGCCATGGCTAATTAATGAAACATATTTTGCAGCCAATTCTCAGTACCTACTAACAACCGTTATTTATCACTCTCATTTATTAGATACAAGTTGCGATAGACAATAAACATAACATAATTAGGCTCCATAAAAATGCCACTGCATGAGTAATTATTCCGAGAACCATCCAAGGTAGTTAAGATAAACCACAGAGAGGATGCAGGTCGTTAGCATCGTTATCTCAACGTGTCTTCTTCGGAAGCATAGAGTGAGTGAGTGATGGGGTTTTACGGCTCCACCCAATCCGATCGGATCATACGGGCGCCAGCGGAAGCATAGATAAAATGCATTCACACAAAAGAAGGTAAGTAAAGCACTGGAAGACATTGGATTCCCCGACATTCCAGCCGTTTAAATTGCAGCGTACGATGACGATGTGGAATGACTTGCTGAGATGTTGAGCATGACCGAGATGAGCTTGTATTTGTTGTCAAGGCAATTTTTGTTTTACGGCTCCCGCAACAATCGGTTGTGTCAGAGCAGAAATCCTGCGCGGGGTCACCGCATATTCTTCATGGTTCTTTATGTTGCATGCTACCTTTATATCTATTTCTGTTCATAGCCGGTCCAGATGTTACACTGGCTAAAAACTTAATCGTATGCATCATCGCATAACGAGAAATAATCTCCTTGTGTATTGTTGTTGACGCTTGGTTTCAGGACTTTTCTTTTCTTTTTTTTTTTCTTCATATAGGCCTTATAGGGTGAGTAGTTGCCACTCAGGAATGGGCTTCTCAGTCTAAGGTTGCTCACCATGATTGACTACGTTTTGCTATGTGTTTAATTGCACTGTATCGTATGTTTTATTGTTCTTACTTTCTAGTCATTGAAATAAATTTCATCCCATTTTATTTCATGTCACCGTCACCTTGTGCTAATTGTGTGTCGATGTTCACGGATAAAGCATGAACCGAGGCTAACGAGAGGGCAGGTATTAGAAGAACACAAAATGCGATTTCCATTTGCCTAAGTGGCGCAAGATATATGACTTCTGTTCCGAGAAATAAAGGGGCACGAAAGTCGTATCGACTGCCGGGTGATATACTGAGGTGGTGGCTTAAATATTGGTACCGAACAAATGATCGAAGTTTGCGAGAATACCTCATTTGGCTAATTTTGTATATTGGAATATCTCATGCATGATTCACGACTCCAAATGAGCCACAAATAGTTCCTGAAACAGGACACGTGATCGTTCATCAGAAGCACCACCTAATGATTGGTGACAACAACAAAACGTGCTACTTCTAAGCGGTTATTGATGGAAAAATCGGCGTGTATATTCTTATGAGCATTAGAGTCACACCCCTTCCTCTTATATAACATACTTATTCTATACTATTTTTGAATGATGCATGGTGTCATAAAAGCAAGGACATAAAAGCAAGGAAATCTCAGTGTGTGTGTATGTGTGTGTGTGTGTGTGTGTGTGTGTGTGTGTGTGTGTGTGTGTGTGTGTGTGTATGTGTGTGATGGTGTGTGTGTGATGGTGTGTGTGTGATTGTGTGTGTGATGGTGTGTGTTAGTGTGTGTGTGTGCCATGGTGCATGCGTGTGTGTGTGTAGGGTGTGCATGCGTGTGTGTGTGTAGGGTGTGCATGCGTGTGTGTGGGGGGGTGTGAGGGTGTGTGTGTGTGTAATGAGTTTGCTTTACTGTTTCAATCGTCTGCAGTAATTTGTTTCGCAGACACCCAGTGAAGATCGATTATTCCAGAATCAACTTTAAGGCTATTATTCTGGGTATTAGAGATGACCCAATGTTAATTAAGGGATTTCTAAAGGCAATTGATCACGCGATGAGCTTCCAATAATGCTGAAGATTAACTGGGCAATATGTACACTATATATAGCCTTCTCAATGCTACTGATTTTAGCCCAACGAAAAATACAAGAATGTGTCAACCATTATAATTTACACCTAATTGATTGAATTGGTACTTACACATTGGATCACTCGCCATTATCTCAAAGTTGGTCAGTATAATCAATTGCTTAGAGGACACTGGAAGTGGATGCCATTGCCTATCTTACTGTCTAATTTCTTACGCATGTGACGACGTGTGTCGCATGAATCATAGTTGCTTAACAAGGGATAACATATTGAATGTGTTCTGCGTCAAGCTTACCATGAGTTCGAATTGATGTTCGCTGTGGAGCGAGCAACTCGAAGGGTCGTTGAGTTGACTTGAAAAAAGTTTTGATTTTGGAAGTTTTGATTACTGGTTTTTCGAATCTAGAAAGGAATAATTACTCGAATCTTCTCTGTGATCTTTATTGAGATAATCGCAGAATATTGAATTGTTTTATCGTAGCTATAACACCCTCATTAGGCATGTGATGCACTGGTCTGCCATTGATGGATATCTTACTTTATGCGGTTTATTCTGTGGGGACGATTATGCGTCTCGGGTGATGCATTGGCTTCTCCGGAATGCAGTGTCTGCAGACCCCATGTCGATATTCAACAGTTTCGGAGAAAAATCTGGAAATCATTTTCTGCAAAAAGACACTGCAGTGCATAGCGTGGCAACATTAATTTCTCAAAGCAAATGGACGGATGTCAAGCAAACATCTGATAAATGGACTGAAGAACATGCACAAAGAAGGGTTCTTATCATTATTAAGAGCTGTGTTGTTTTCACTGTTATCAGGCATCATCTGTATGTTCCATGGCCTTCATCTCTCTGTTACGGCAACATATTATTGACAAATCCTGCTTGAAGTTGAAGCAAAACACCCGAGCAACGAAGCATGAACAAACAACGAGAGACCCCAAATAATGGAGCCACAAAGAAGCAGATCATAGCTCAGCTAAATATTCATCGTTCACCTCAGAGATATGATAAGATATAGATGAAGCATTCTATTGTAATTTTGGCCTCGCGGATGGATTAAGTCATCCGGATGCGTTAGATTGTTGAGTTATTTGCAACAGGAAATTTTACATGTTATCCAGTTGGGTTAGATTGTTGAGTCAAGGAAATAATTACGAAATATCGCGAGATATCGCGAAATATCGCGAGTTATTCACTCAACTCTCACACACAAGTCTCATGAAATTAAAGAGCTATTCATATATCCAGCAACAATACATCTAAATAGTTTTTATTAATCTGGGTCATTTATGGAAATGTTATTTTCAGACAGTTTCTAAAGACTTATTGAGCAGTTCGTGCGTTACAAATCGTTTCAATAGGCTTTATTTTTATATTCATGCGGATCATGAGAGTTCATGGCAACTTTAAAGTTGTGGAATGTAAGCTGTGAATAACGTTGCCGATTTCTTGTCGGTTTAATCATTTGTTCCACACTGATTAGCCAAGCAAGACCATGACTGAAGCATCGTGTTATTATAGGATATGCACATGTCCTTATGCTAAGACTATGCATTCAGCCGACGAGCATGGCGCACTGGCCCATTCGGGGTTACTAGATCAGCTACTTAGTGATAATATTTAAGGTGTTATTGTGTGCAAGTCATTATACAAAACAGAAGAACTTTATATAACGACTCAATAATTATCACAAGAGTATGCTTAACGACGCCAACGCAATTGGCAGGAATCAGATAATCCATTATTTTTTGTTAATCCTCGGTTCCAGTTGGATTTTGATTCTAAATAGTCTTGCTCTGACCCAACGATGTTAAAGCATTAAAAATGCCGTCTTGTAACGACATAATCCAGTGATTAACATATAAATTACTGTACCGTTTAATTAGTCGCTCATATGACTATTTCATTGATTCCGTTCGTTGGAAGAAGGCCTCTGACAAACTTTGATCGGCATTGATAATTTTGCACTGTATAATTAATTGAATAGATGAAGTCACTGCGCCTTTGTTTAAGGTTGAGACATGGCAATCTGGTCGTTTGCAAATTAATTGCAATGAGGCCTATGGATTTATCACCAATAAAGCACCAACTTCCGAGACACTGAGCTTTGTTTTGAAAAGAAAATGTTATACATGTACTTTCTTCACTCCTCTAGCGGCGCCAGTGAATCGGCGTTGAAAGCTGATGAATGAAAACGACATAGCTTTGAAATCCAAAAGCTGTCTATTGCCCTGCGGAGAGTTATCAAAAAACAGTAAGTAAAGTAAAATTCCCTGGGAGAAGCATATGCCAAATTCCTTCCGTCTTTTAACCACACACTTCTTGATTCATCACACCGCACTATATAGTGACTCAATATTACCGTCAAAATACTGTTAAACTTGATTTGTGACTGAGTGAATATTACTAGCGAAATTCGTAGGTATTTCTAATCAATAGTCCATGTCATTTAAGTATTCAAAAAAAACTAAATAACCTCCATCTCGACCTCTTTCGTCTTTTGTACTTTTCTTCTGGATTGGAAATTCCTTTGAATATATAACTCAATCACATGCACTTCCAATTACACTCTTCCCTGCTTTTGAGACTTCAGGATCAAATCATAATGCATAATACAAAAAAAATCTACTTGTATATGAAAGAACTTTAAGTCATGGTCTACTTCAACGGCGGAACGAAATGCCTTTGCACCACGTTTCCGCCGCTTTACCGATACGCTTGACTGCGTGCCGGGGTTTCGAGGCTCATGCGTGGTCTAACTGTTATACTAGGTCTATGGTTCACCTTTTATATATGTGAGGCTCCACGGCAAAACTTCCGATACATCGCATGGATCACAACAGCGTGCTAGAAGCGATTTTAGAAGCTTGGACATTGTTTAATGTTTTTGAGATTCTCGACTTATTCTATTCAGAATTCATTCTTCTTCATGATGGTATATATTAATAGATCAGATAACAATATAAATGCATGAACTATTGTTTTGGATTGAAGTACGCCTAAGGACAATAGATCGATTTTTTCGAGAGAAATTAATGACCCATGCATTATACCACTCAGTAAATCTGCCAGCCAATCAGCTTTGTGTATCTTAGTGATTAATCTGTGCATAGGTGACGCGTATAAATAAACAAATAGCATATAGATCACTTTCGCCATTCGCCTTGTGTTGAGATCTCAAAATGCAATTTCATGACGCAATCGCTGATTGGATGTTATGATGATCTGTTTTAAGAATAGCTCAATTATTANCCATGGGTAATAATTGAGCTATTCTTAAAACAGATCATCATAACAAACTAAAAAATTAAAATCATAGCAAACTAAAAAATAAAAATAAAAAAATAAAAATAAATATCTGCATATTATGCAGATATTTATTTTATTTTTTTTTATTTTTTTTTTTTTTTTGCCCAAGTGTCTAACAGAAAGTTAACCTTTACTCAAGTCAAATTTCAGCATTCTGTGATAAAACGTTCTATATAAGGCCAAGAACTTTTCGAACAACCCACGTATACACATGTATATATATAGAGAGAGAGAAAGAAAGAAATAACTATATCCGCTATATAAGTTATGCTTAAATCGAACTCAAAATCTGCTGATTTGTGTAGTAATATGCACACAATAGCATATGTCCTATCTGGTAAATTATAAAGAGGTTTCCATATCTATGGTCTGGAACACATGACTTATAACCAGAATGCTCTCACTGTACCTACACGCAAAAGAATCTAGCGCATGTTTATGCAGCCTGGATATCGAGGGAGCATTTGATGCGATTCCCCTTTCGACCCTGAAGGCCAAGGATGGCCTTCCCCAACGCCACTGCATGGGAATGCATCGTTGGTGCGAAGGCCGCGTCAGATAGAATAGTATTTTGAGCGACAACATTCCAGTTCACAGAGCCATGTGGAATGGGGGGAGTTATCTACGAGTATTGAACCAATGTTGGATGGCTGCCCAATTCATGATGACATACTTCAGAAGAGGTTTCATACCTGCCACGGCTGAGATATAACAGCTCTGGTGACATTGTTAGAGTCTGATTATTTGCCAGGGTGATGAACTGCTCCGATATCCAAAGCAATCATTCCTGTTATTCGGTTTAATGTATCAAAGTACCAATATGAAGAAGAAGAAATAAAACGACAGAGAATAGAGTTTCATGTATTTTGTGCCTGCATAATTAAGATATACACATAATGCATGCAACAGTGAAACAAGCGTACGTTACTACCGCTCTTGTCCTTCTTCCAGGCAAAACTGGCCAGTTTCGGTATGTTTGCTGGGAAGTGCAACAAGTGCCAAAAAAAAAAAAAAAAAAAATAAATAAATAAAATAAATAAATAAATAAATAAATAAATAAATAAATAAATAAAGGGAAAGTAGAAGGCTAAATGTTCTGCGTTATGCGGTCACGAGAATATCTTCACTGGTCTCCGGCGCTACTGAAAAGAAGCACCGGCACACACCGATGAAAACGCACCCCTATTTTGGTACATACATTTCACTCGATTTCACATGACGTCACTCGGAATTCCCAAGATGGCTCACAAAGCGAGGCGAGTGTAAATGAATTCAGAGTATTTGCTGAATACGAGCAACGGGACTTAGTGTTACTAGAAGTAGCAGCCAATGAGGTACCACTCTCATCGGTGTGTGTCTGTGTCATTATATACATGACAAAGGAACCAGTGAAGAGGAATTCCTGGTTAAATAATTAGGAGCTGCCTTCTCAATGCAACGGCCGAGTGTTTACTGTGAATATTTAATGAGCTGAGGAGACAGAAACTTAAACTAAACATTCGAGAATAAAATCAAAAATTTTCTCTGGGACGGAAATAGAACGGCTTCGACAATCGAGAAGAGTTCGTGTTTACGCCTTTCGGTATCAATTCGTGGAATTTTATGTTCAGTTGCGTACTACAAAATAAATGTGAATTGTATATGCTGGCTGTTGTGTGGTGATGATGCAGAAAAATACATATAGAGACGGATGTGAAGCGCACTACAAAGGGTTATGAACGACGGCGAATCAATAGATAATCAATCTGATTACCTACAAGCTGTTTGTCCCCGATTTGGTTAGCGATGTAGCAAGACGAACGCGACGACGACCGAAGCAATCGATGTATTTGGGGTAAATGATTGGTCTCTCCTTGCGGTGTATGCATTATAAGAGGATGATGGCGACTCCATTAGAAGGCAGCATGCTTAGCGCACTCATTTGTGAGGCTCCACGCTCAAAACCTGGATATTGGTCAAAATCTACTTTTTTGAGTTATTTGGCTGGTAGATCGGGCAGGTTCTGTGGAGCATTTTGGTGAAAAAATTATTAAAAAATGTTAACTGGTCACAAAGTTATGACCATTTTAGCGTTGCCATGCTGAAAAACTCTGAAACGAGAAAATCGCGTTCAAAGTTTGGCATTATTCATTTGTCCATATCTTGGCTTGTAATCATGCTATCCTCATAATTTTTTCAACACAGACTCATGGCAGTATGAGCTATCAGTCCCCCAACTATAGTAAGCATGCAAGTGAGGCAAAGACTTCAGGATTTCATTAGCATGGGTACATTCGGGTACACTATATCGCAAGTCTGAAAATGGATGTCAACACTATACAACCCCCCCAAAATGATACTAACAGTAAAAAACAAGATATACAAATCATATGAGGGAGAGGAAGACATCGTTTGAATTAGACTGAAGCACTTTATTTTTTTTTCTTTTGAGCTTTGGCTGCACGGGGCTTCCTTGCGGTAGCCGAGTCGGAAGATTTACGTCGCTTGGAAGTCTTGGTTGGTGCAGCAGTTGCAGGAGGAGGTGGAGGAGGAGGAGATGGAGGATGATGACTTTCAGTGTAAGCAGCAAAGTTCTCTGCGATGATGTCCGGATGAGGGGTGGTGACGTCTTGGAACGCGGGAGAGACGAAAGGCCGGATCTGGTGGTAGAGATATTCTCTGCGCTTCTTGGGAAGTCCTGGCGGTTGGCATGGCACAGGTGGAGCAGAGGGGAGAGATTCTAGATTTTTGAACAGCCTCCACTGCTGCCAGGGACCATCAGGCTTGATCGAATACCGAACAACGCCGGGATGATCAGAGTCGAACCTAAAACAAATCTCCTGTTAAATCACAGAATCTTTCCCCAATTTCCTGATCCTTACTTGAAATGGTGGTTTTCTTTGATGCCCTTCATGTGTTGCCCATGTGGAGATAGATGGGCATTCCAGTCGTAGACTGGGACAACGACCCTTCCATCTTCCCATCCAATAGGTTGGGCGATGTTGCAGGCAGCACTCCCGTTCACCACCGACTCCATGCACTCTAGCGAATCAACTTTGGATCTTCTAAATGCTTGTTTCAAAAGCCCAAAGCACCAATCAGGGGCGAACTTGGTATGTCCTGCCACCATAAAATGAAGACCTATGGTCTTGTGAAGACCCATGGCCACTCTCCACGCGAGGTAGTAAAGGACAAAATTATTTTTATTCTGTCCTGAACAATTGTCGCAGTGGAGGTGGACATCAGTCTCCCCAAGACCATAGTTCTCCAAGAAGAAGTGGAGAAAGGAACACACCGCGTTCGACCCCTTCGAGGTGCAATGGGCTTCGTCAACAAGGAAGTTAACCTGCTTAGGGATCCCTTCGCAGCAAACGCCAAACAGCCCCAACTTCCTTGGCGTGAGAAAGTACATTGGGCCAGGCTGCAAGGGATCACTAGGCAGGTGAACTTGCTGTGCATAATCAAAAGAATAGTGCATGGAGACCGGGCGGCTGCAGGGAGCGCTCTGCTCCAGCTCAGAGATGGCCAGGTCTTTGGAGGTCTTCTTAGACTCCTCCACCAGCTCTTTGTAGAATGCTCTTTCTTCTCGAACTCGGGACAGGTGACTCTCCATCTTGCTGAGC